>UFQX01000460.1:235088-292709 GCA_900497675.1 Arapaima gigas | reverse complement strand
AGTGCCCCCCCCCCCCCCCTCCCAATTTAGCTGTACTGTACTTTACTGGTACAACAAATTCAATTCTTGTATTGCCAAGCAAAGATTGAACCATCCAACACAGGTATTCTGTAATAACAATTGCAGTAATTATAGTAATAAAAATAATCAACACAACATCTATTATTATTATTATTATTATTATTATTATTATTATTAGAAACACAGACTCGGGACAGAGGCTTCTCCAGTGCAGGGTTAATGCGAAAGGACTTCATACTAGAGACGAGTGTAAATTTGTGATCCAGGTGTCACTTTTTATTATATAAAAAACATTATAAAACGAATACACGGATGAATATGTCGAATCTCTGCCTCCCTCTCAGCCGCTCTCAGCTTTTTTTCGGCTTTTTTTATGCGTTTAATTGCTGCGAGACATTTCATACACGTGTATTTGTATTGCCAACGCAGTGGACAAACAAACCCATACGCAAAATGATTCTGTAATTATTAATCAGAACGATGCTGCTGATAATAATAATAATAATAATAATAATAATAATAATGGAGTCCTAGAGTCTCTCTCCTGCTCTGTCTCCCCCCATATTTACAGAAGCAGGTCCTGTGAATGCTACCGCGTTGCATGTGAATTATGAGCACTTGTTGTGAGATCTGTCAGCTCAGTGAGAGTGACATTAGCCTTCTCTGGCGGGCGATAGTCTGTGAAAGCTGGCGAAGATTATTATGGCTGCCTGCTGTGGTGGGGAAATTAGTGCCTCGACATTACATACGACTTTGATTTAATGGAAAGCAGACTGTGCGCGTTTGAGCTCTGCAGTGTGTTTGCAGACGGCTCTGTTTGCACACGTTGTGCTCTGTGTGCTGTTTATGAATGCCTTTGTGGATGTTTGTACTGTATGTTTGTGTTCGGTGTTTGGAGAGCGTTTCATGTGTGTGTGTCTGTCTTTGTGTGTCTGTGCGTGTGTTTATATTAAGTTTGTTTAAATCGTGCGTGTACGATGCGTGTGGAAAAGTGTATGTTTTCGACTGAATGTCTGTACAGCGTATGTATGTCTGTGTTGGTTATTCTGTGTATGTCAGTGTTTGTGTGTGACAGAGAGAGAGAGAGAGAGAATATAGAGCCATTGCAGCGCTGCTGATTCAGTCTCCAGAGCTGTCCAGCCTTATTGTGTTCAGCATCCCCTCATCCTGGGCTCCAGGGCTCTCTGTCCAGCAGAGCCACATGTCAGAGACGCCCCGATGCACCTCCCTCCAGCTTCTCTGGTGGCCCAGCGAGAGTTTGACACAGGAGAAATACAGCCTGCAGACTCACCATCAGGACACCCACAGTGTTCCCCAGCACCACGACACCTTCCACCCTGACCATATATGCACCTCTAATCCCCTTCAGTCTCCCAGCACCCCCAGGGAGGTTCTCTTACTCTAGCCTGCAGAACCAAGCGCACATTACCCAGCATTCACTGTACCATTGAGCTGAATTACCATTGCACTTTCCCAACTCTCTCGCTCCCCCATGCACCATGAGAGCAGTGATTTATCACATCCAAAGCACATAGCACCCATCTGATGCGCAGCGGTATGCCGCCGGCGAGCGGACGGCGTTTGTGTGAGCATCACCCACGGCACACGGTGATGTAAAACACTGTGGAGGTGGCATCTCATACATACATAAGGCATGTTTGATTTCACACAAGCTTTAAATCAGAGATCAGGAATTGGCAGTGCATAGAACACAGGAATCCCCTCCAGGCATAATCGCTTCAAGAGTACAGACTTTTTATAAGATATCAACACCGTGAGACTAATGCCAGCATCGAGCTGGGTCACGTACTTACATCTGTTCTTGTATGTTCTTGAGTGGGTGTTTGTCACTGTTCATGCTATGAAAAGAATAGTAATAATAATAGCAATAATATTTGTGTTTATTGATTCTGTCTAGAAAAAAAAATGCACACCTCTCTTCTAGTCCTTGGAAGGAATTCTCTGTAGCTGTTTTACCACAATTTGTAGGTTTTTAAAAGAGTGAAAAGCCAGCATTATTATTATAAGCGCATATATTAAATATACAGTAGGCTTAATACTCCCTTTTAGCCGTAACCCCCGGCAGGGCATCCCTGTCTTGCTTTTCTGCACTTTCTTCACCTTTGATGCCCCATGTGTAGGTAGGAGATGCACCCTGGCTGCCGGCGTGGGCACCGATGTCAAGGCCAGGCATGCTGGGAGTCGCACGGGTGGAGTGTGGGGTCACACCGGCCGCAGCGTCAGTGCTGGCTCTGCACGTTGACTCGAGCGCCGGGCTCTGGGGGGTGCGGGCAAGCGCATCACTGAGAGATTAATCGCCCCTGCACGGGTTATTTAAAGCATTCTAATTCATCACATGCCTTCTGTTATATGATCTATCAAGGTTAGAGGACTCGCCAAGTTTGCCTCCAAAGATCCTGTAATAACAAGGATAAGTGGAGCAAAGCTACTGTGAAGCGGCAGCTGTCCCCGTGTGCGCTACTGTCACACAGGAGTGATCACTTGTGCCAGCAGGCCACAGGACCCGCCGTGGCCTGGTTTGGTCCCAGAGGCCTCTGTGGGTCCACAGTACGTAAATACGTGGCAGTATTTGTTTGTTGTGGGAGCAGAAATCTAAGCAGGTTGGGATCCAACCGGGACCACAACGATAAGACAAACTGGTGTTCCCTTTTGCAGCGCGAGCAGCTCTTCTGCGGTTCATTTGCACAGCGCCATATTCTGCAGCCCGTGGCACATTTATACCACACAGAAAAACAGGCAGTTTAGAAAGCTCGCTAAATGATATGACAATATAATAGCAGAGGGGGTCACATTTATTTTCTGCCTCTTGTCCGTCGCTAACTGCACGCTAGATTTATCTAATTTCTTGGAGTGCAGCGATAGAGAGAATCCATTACTCCCACAACACACGGTGCCACGGGTCTAAACCTTTTTTCAGCTGAAAGCAATTAAAAAACCTGACAAAATGCTCGGCCTCGCGGGTAATTGAGTCTCGGGAATAAAACATTGCCGGCTGATGAAGTCATTGAAAAGCAGGAGGAAAATAGAAATGTTTCTGAAGCGACAGATTCCTATCACGGGTAAGGAGATGCAAATGAACGTGTAGGTGTTTCTTTCACGGCATAAAGAGATGGTGTCAAATCGAATGGCAAAATGTAATTAACGGGTAATACCTTACATCACCCCCGCCCTGTTTGCCAGCGACTGCGTTCGCGGGCCTCAGCGAATGGCAGAAGCGTTCAGAGCTGACAAAATCGATGGGAATCGTGTCATTTAGGTACAAAAACAAGATGACATTCACTCGTCTGGCAGCAGTTCAAGTTTGAGAGGTTAATTATTTATGTTTATGTGTGAGTGAGTGTTTGCCACTGTGTGTGTGTGTGTGTGTGTGTGTGTGTGTGTGTGCGCACCCTTGTTTCATGCCCAGCTACATTTCAGTCGGTTGTGTAGAGCTCGGCATGCTTTAACAATTTGTGCCAGAATTTGCATGAATATATTCAAAAACTCGAGCTCTAACAATTACAATGGAACTCACTTGGCTTTACCTGAGCTAAATGGAGACAAACCGTCGTCGCGTGGAGGGCCGGGGGAGCGCCGAGCGTTGAAGAGCACCTCAATTCGCTGTGATGGAAATGAGGTTTGAAACACTCGGGTAGATCCATTGATTAAATTCCTTCTCCGTCTCTGTCTGTACTTGAGCAGGAGTACGAGGAGAGTGTGGTGTGAGCTGCATGGAACGGGTTAGAGGAATTCATTATAGACAAATAATTGCAAACCTCTTGGATGAGCATATTTTTTTAACAAGCCAGAGTTATACAGTGAGCGCCAATGTCGATGGCGTTGGGGGAAATTCGAGAGAAGGGCAACAGCAGATTTATTACCCAGAGCCCTTGAACTGTACTTTAACTGCTATCCTCCCTGAGAGGAGATCAGCACATCGACACTAGACCTCTGCGAATGGATGGACTCCCTCGCTCATGAAGTGGATGTACTGCGGTGTAATAATGATTCTTGCCACTTGTGAGCACAGAACTATAGAAATTAAATCTGGATTGGACACATCTCAAGATGAGATGTTTTTTTTTAATCTAAAGGTGCATAATAACTGTTATTACACGTAAGGTGGATAAAGAAAAAAGTACACAGGTTCTGTCCTCTCATTTCTTAACAGAAATGAAACTACAGTGTGTTTGCAACTTGGCTCTTTGTGACCTTTGTACTGTGTCATCTTCAGCTGCAACCTGGCCGTACTGAAATATTTTGGGTCCTGCTGCTATGGCAGCGGATTTAAATCACGCCCAGCGTGCACCTGGAGGAACCCGAGCGCTGGCTCCATGTCCCGCCTGCCGCTTTGGGGCCCCCTGCTCCAAGCTGGAAGGGCTGTCGCTCCCGTTTAGCCTGCACTGGAATGAGGAGCATCCCCGAGCGCCCCCCGTTCTTCTTATCGTGCTCCCGCTGTCTGTCTGCGCTCCTCCTCCTCCCTGGCCTTGCCTGCTGGCACCCACAACAAAGCAGTGGAGAACTGGGCCTCCGAGGAGGTGATTACCAGCCGGGCTGCTGCCCGGGCACTGCTCCATGCTCTCTGAAGATTAGACCCCACCACGAGTCTTCCGCCTCTGCCCTGGTGTCTCCAGGGATTACAGACACATCAATGCCTGCGACAGGTCTTGGCGAAAGGGCCCGTGCCAGGAAAGGTTAGTGTGCCAGTGCGTCCCCTGCCAACCCACTCAGCCGACAGGGCTCCTGGTTATTCTGAGGGCCTCTTCTGCCCAGGATACTGTGACAGACCCAGGCCATGGTGGCAAAGTTGCTACCCACGCCTTGTTTTGTTTAGACACAGATGTTTTAATCAGTTTTCATCTCAGTAATAAGTGCAGCAGTAGTGCCATGCTGCAGCCGACCACGGTCTGGCCACACATTTCCCAGGAATGTTTTCAGGGATCCATTTAAAACTTCTTCAGACGATATAAGGGCTCAGGAACTTCCGGCCAGGGGCTTGGGAAGAAGGTACAAAGGAATCTTCTGAAGATGATTCCTTGATTCTGGAGAGCTGTGAGCTGAGCTGTGGCAGCTAAACACCCCCCTGGACATATGTACAAAGAGATTCAGGCTGCTGTTCTCACCACTGTGCCACCAAGCGACACAATTCCCCAGGGACCTGCAAGACAGGCCATCGGTATACGGCTCCCGGGTCAGAGAGACTGGAACGGCCCAAGATCTTCAGCCTGCTGACATCCATATTTGCGTATATTTCCCGAATTCTCTCGGTGCACTGGGCGACCTCCTTGACCCCCCTCCACTCCCATCCAGAAATAGTATCTTATTACCGTTCTAATACCATGGAACAGCAAACAAAGAAGACACAGGATAAATGACCCAACTTTTGACTTGGCAGCCTGGCAACGTCGCAAGTGTAAATCTAAATGCCGTTACCGAGGCCACGAATATGAGGTCCGGTGTCGCTAATGAGGGCGTTTAGCGGGCGAGCACCAGGGATCGCTGGGAGGACTCTCACTGATTCTCTGCTAAATGGCAGGGCATCGAGGCAGGGATCACATTTTCACACTTGAGGGCGGCGTGACCCCGGCATGCAGCCCTGCCAGCTGCTCCTCATTCTGACAGACACAAACAGATTTCTGGGAACCCGGCTCTGGGATTGGTGCCGGACCAGCAGGCCTGTCTCCATGGAGACAGGAGGGTGGAAGGAGTGAATGGCAGGCCGGTGACGCTCGCTGTTACACACTGACCCTCCCACGCTCAGTCCACAGAGGATCAAGGTGTGTAGATAAAAGACCTCCAGATATGTGAGCAGCGGAGAAAAGTGTTATGACTGTATAGATAAAGAGCCAAAGCTGAACTGTAAACTGGTCAATGTGCCATTCGAGTTAAACACACACCACCTTCCCTTACAGTGCAGTCCTGAACTCCAGTTCAACCAGAGCCGCCAAGGGGTCCAGCCAAAGGGGATGGTCCACCTGTGTTCCATGCTTCTGCCTTCTCAAGCTGGAGGAAGGTAGAGATGTGCTGGTTTGCCCCTGACATTCCTTACATTCAGGCTTGAAATGAAATGCAGAGTGAACTTAATACTTCAGGCCTGCAAACGCAATCTTTTTCCAGAAGAATTTAATACAACTATGCCGATTTTCATTTATATTTATTTATTTGACACCTAGGCCATTCCAGCTGTAATATGCAAAAATATGTTTTTTGCAGTCAGACAGTTGTAATAGATGTTCTCTTGTGTAGGTCTCTCTTTCAGAGCAGAGCCTGTGTGTGTGTGTGTGTGTGTGTGTGTGTGTGTGTGTGTGTGTGTGTGTGTGTGTGTTTGGGTTCAGGAAGTGATGGTTATGGGAAGGGACCACTGCGGGAGACATACAGGTGCTGAAATCTGCACTTGGCAGAAGCCAGCTCACGGCTCAGAGCAGAACCCCGCTGTCAGCACTCTGACCCACTGGGCCAGGGAGGCAGAGGGGGGCAGTGCAGCTGGAGAGGGGCGTTGGGTGCCGGCGCTTCCCCACCATCAGCTGATTACCTTTGACGGGCTCTGGGTAACCGGAGATGCCCCTGCAGGGTCCCAGTCGGACGTACTGCTTGACCGTTCTCGTATTAGGTGACTGGCGCTTTGCAGCAAAGCCTTCCAGGCACAAAGTGTCCACCCTGCAGTGGGCCTGACAGGCTGGAACATTAGCCGCCCTGTTATCCAAGCTTCCTTCAACCATATTCCTCCAGGGCTGAACTCTTCTACAGCTGTGCCAGAGATTCGATAGGGCCGCCAGTAGCACGTGGGGCTAAATATATGTGACCGGTCGTGAGGATGGGCCCTGCTCTTCTACTCTGATCAGAATGTATGATTGTCGGTTATGCAACACAGTATGACCTTCTGATAGTTTTACTCACCAGATATCAGGCTACCTGAGCACTCATCTATAATTTCATGCTTCTTGAGAAGGGCTGTAAATGAAATCATAATGGAACACCGCAGATAGGAGCGCTACCTGTATCACATCTGCAGTAGTCCGCTGCTGACGTTTGCTCTTACAGTATGACAGTAGTTCTTTGCTGAACACTCCCGGGCCACTAATCTTCTCATTTCCATCGCCCTGTGCGCTATGTGTGTGTGTGTGTGTATTTTGAGAATGCCCATTAGGCTGGCACCCACCCCCACACGTTGACCCCGACTGGCCGCTGGTGTCTGGTTTCAGACTGGATTACCGCAATGTCGACACATTTGCTCTGACGGGTCAGTGTCCCAACAGCCTGCCGACTCCATCCCCCTGCCACACACGTGTGTGGTCTGCACATTGTGACACAGGCGGACAAGGACAGGCACAAACCACCCATCGTGCGTTTCTGAGTCCACTGGTCCTGTATTTTCACACTGTTGCATGGTTTTTAGTGAAATCTAGGTCTGTGTGAATTATTTAAAGACATCTTAGTAGTTTTTACACCTGTGCTGTTCCCTCTGATGAGTCAAAACAGTTCAGCTCAGGGAGCTGAACATTCGGGTTCAAAATACCTGCATAACTTTTTTCGTATTTTGTCAGGGTACCTGTCTTATTGCGAAATTCCAAAGGAAATGGGAGCGAGGACATGTGCTTTTAGAACATACAGATGTTGGAGGACTTTTGGTAGGAGCAGAGAATAAGATGACAGAGGCAGGAGCGCTGAAAGCCTTTATGGTGTCGCCAGGAGGTCCAGGCTTATTCCGCCTGTCATAAACTGATTTTAACAAGCCTTGAAAGGCTTTACGTGCAGATGACTTCAAAACTCAAGTTCTGCAGTTTTGCCCCAAATCACAACGTTGAAACACCAAATGATTGATAATGTCAGACAGTGATGAGTGCTGACAGCTTTGGGACATCGCTGTGAAATCTCTGTTTGTGGTGGCCGGAAGCTGGGCAGTGGGGGATCACCTGACGAGGGGTCATCCCTTGTCCCACCCTCCCTGCCCACCCTGTGTCCCTGTCACTGCATGGAGCCATTAGTTCCTTTGCGTTAATTGCCTCATTTTGGAGGGTTCTGTCTCTGGGGCTGGGGGGCTGGGCCCCCCCCCCCCCCCCCCCCCTCTGAACAGACCTATTTCCTCCAGTTAAATGTGTTCATGTGATGAAATACACAAATTATTTTTGCAGGACAGTGCTCTCAGTTGGTCTTTGTTTNTTTTTTTTGTCCCCCCCCCCCCCCCGTCTGCCTCTCCCGAAAGCGCTTTGCAGCTTGTTAGTGGGTAGGAAGTGGAGCGGCATGCCCCTGGAGGCGGCGGCGCGAAGGTGACATCTATCACTCGGCGTGCCGTCGCGCTATAAATACACGCGGTGGGCTCCCCGCGGCCCTCCCTGTGACAGCTCCGAGAGGAAGCAGCTGAGCTGGGGAGCGCCGGAGCCTCCGTGTGCCTCCTATCGCTCCTGTCACTTCCAGAGAGGTCTTAATTACACCGGTGTGGCAGCTCCCTCACGCGCGCGCGTGTGTGTGTGTGTGTGTGTGTGTGTGTGTGAGAGACCATGCTTGTATCACACACACACACACACACACACACACACACACACACACACACACACACGCACACTCTCACACACACCAAAACAACAAGAAGCAGAACATGAGAAGATGGAGATATCCTACTTAATTGCCTTTTCATTCAGCTGCATCATCTTGTGATTTATTCTTCAAGGAAAAAAAACAGATTTTCAGATAATGCTTTAATGTGTATAATAAATTTTGCAATATTCTCCTCCTTTTTGGTTTTTATCTTTATCTTCCCTCCTGTCATTCTATATTAAAGTTGAGCTATATTAAATTAGCACTGTGCACCTGTTATTGGGTCATTTGAGATATTTTGTATTCCAGACTAGATGGTTGCCCTCCAAGGGTGTGTAAATGGTTATTAGAAATGTTGACTAATGAGCCCCAGCTGAGGTATGAAGCAGTAGGGATACAGTACCCCATCTGAAGACTGTTGACAGCCTGAGAGTGAAGCTGGGGGTTTCTGGGCTCTTCGGGTATTAGCAGGTGTATCCTGGTTGCCGTCACTGACATACCGGCAGCTTTACAGCAGCTACTGTTACCAGGTTTGAGTTTCGCTGCCGTCTCAGAGCTGTGTAGCTCAGCCTCGGTCTATTTCCAGAGGCCCGATGAAACAGGAGTGTCCCGTCATCGTTTTGATCTACTGCCCCAATATGTGGAGCCACAAGAAACTGGAGATTTTTTTTTTTGTTCACACTCACATAACTGCAGTGAAAGGAACGCACGTTTCTAAATTCTGTGTTGGGGGGGGTTGCCGTATTTCGTCCACGTTTACATTTATGTTTATTAATTCAGCAGACACTTCTATCTAAAGCACTGTCCAACTCTGGGTGTGCAAAGTTCCTTTCACAGCACACAAAGAGCTTGAGATACATGCAATTAACAAAGCAGTTTGTCTGAAACTGCAACTTTTTGGTTGTGCACATTTCTCAACTAGCTGCCTGTTGAACTAAGAGTCACATAGGAGATGAATAACCCTGGTTAATGTCAGGGTTGTTGTATCGGTCAGGAAACCAGGAGCAAAGTAGGTCTTAAAGTGATGTTTTATGAGGCCCATCTTGAAGGCTGAAAGGGATTCAGTAGCTTAGAGGGACAGAGAATGTTCATGCCACCACATCCAAACCTTGAAAACTTGTGGATTCTCAATTAGACCAGAGTGGTTTTAGAAGCAGTTTTTAAAATGCTGCAAACTGAAGACATTCACCTGTGCATAAGAGTGCATAACCTTTTGGTATCACCTGAAATGTTATTGACCTGTTTTGCAAATTCCTTGGGGTTTCAAGGGATGCATGCAACACAGTGTGTCCGCAGAATGATCCCAGAGGTGGTGACAGGTTAGACGATTTCGCAGTGGCTGGCCCTGTAGACCTTTTGGGCTTTTCCTAACCTACTGTGACAGGCCCGGTCCTTTCAGATGAGGGGTGAAGGATAAAGGTGGGAAGTGCACACCTGTTTATAGTATATAACCATTGTGCTGTGTAACCTCCTAGCCAACACAATCCGGGTGCCATTAGGCACCTTGTGGTGCCCTAATACTTCCCATCAGGAGGGTTTTGAAGTTGTCAGAATGGAGTAACTACGATAAGACCACGTTTATTGCTCTGTGCCTCTTGGCTGCCCTGTGTATTGGCCAGCATTCTCGCATCAAAAGCACTGCTGTGTGTTGTGGCCAGGAGCTCACCTGGATTACAGCTGCTGACCGGAATGTGGCACTCACCTTTTGCGTTATTGCACCATAAGTCCTGCAGCCCTGTCTCTCCGAATCCCTGCTGTCGGACCTTAAGCGCTTTTCTGGTGCACATCCCATGACGGCCCCAGATCTGTAATTTCCTGATGGGCAGAAAGGCTCACATTCCTCCCCGATATCAGGTCTTTGAGGGAAAGGACCCGGGTTCCGCTGTGTTAATCTACTACCCAACCTCAGGACGGAAACTGCTGTGATATTGTTTGCCATACATTTTGGTCAACATGTGTTTGGGATTATTACCGCTGTATGGTGTGGGTTGTCTTTGGAACTCAGCACCAGGGTAATTATTTCTCGACCCCCCAGAATTGCCAGAGCATCCGTACCTGGAGCGTCGAAAATATTCCCTTTTTCCTGCCCAATAAAATATTGCACGTTCACGACTTCATCCCATAATTTGTCAGGTCGTCTGCTTTGTGTGAGACAAGAGAACAGGCAAGATTCTCAGACAAATCCATATTTCACAGATTCGTACAAAATGTGGTAAATCAAATCTGAAACGCTGCGTGCACAGCAGACCTCAGCATTTTAAGGCTACTGACTCTAAAGTGTCATAGCAACCAAGGAAAACATTGTGTAATTGTATTATATAAATGTTGCCAATTGTTTATGTTCACTGTGGGTTTTTCAGAATATAAATCACATTTGGTTCAAAAAGTCACCAAACATACAGAAAAATGCAGGCTCACTTGATTGTTTCGAATTGATCTAATGCAGAAATATTACCGGGTAATTACTTGAGTTGGACAGCTTGAACTTGCGTTACTAATAGTGTAATATTTTTACCCAGTTTTTTTTGGTGCTATCTGAATGTGAATTTGTTTATACTTTGCTGAAGAGCAACGCTAAATGGTGTGTTTATTCCACTTTACCGCTGCAGATGTAAGCGAGAATTAGCCGGGGCTGAAGGCGGCTCGCGCTCCAGATGTGCTCCACAAGCTGAGTCCCAGGCCCATGGGTACAGTAAATAGGCCCATAATGCCTCTTTTATTCTGCATTTTAAGTTGTCAAAATAGGATTCGCCAAGGTGTAGCCAGCAGATCACACAGGTGCGTCAGCAGAGGAAATTCCTGGGGTGAGCAATCTCAGACAGTGGTAATGCTCAGCTGAGAACTTTTTGCTTTGTTTCCACAGTGACATACAGCTGTGGTGTGGAAAAGCATCCACCGAGGATCACAGTATAGGGAAGAGTGCTTTAGGTGACTGCTCCTCTTCCAGTATTTTAGAGCCTTTCATTTGAGGTTCACCACTGGACTGGAACACGTATCCATGGTTAGAGAAGCCTTAGTCCAACGTTTAGACTGGTTCACTTGGTCCTTATTCTCCTGTTTTCAACCCTCGACTTGAGAGTGCATTCTTGGCACTGTATGCACGTACCTTAGGAAACACTTTGCTATTTACAGGATGACTTTAGCTGTCTGCAGAATGATCCCAGAGGTGGTGACGGGTTAGAAGATTTCATAATGGCTGACGCTGTAGACCTTTTGGGTTTCTCCTAACCCACAGAGTGACATGCCTAGTGCTTGTAGAGGAGGTGTGGAGGAGAAAGGGGAGTGGGGAGTGCACATCGGTTTATAACTTGTCCCTTTTAACTTTCTGTCGCACTAGGTGGGAGGGGAGAGAAAGAGAGAGAAAGGGAACATAAGTCGGACTGAAGACGAGCCCCAAAGAACCCAGTTCCCAATTTCCCACCAGCGCATGAGACAAATGACACCTGCATATGTTCTCAATGAGTGATGGTTCCTGAGCACTTTGTAAACAAACAAGAAGCAAACACTTTTGCACTTCAGGCTCTGCGCTCCGTCTTACGGGATCTAGTTCTACACCCATCTGGGTTGTGAGTGTAGACGACGTTAAGATTTCCCTTCTATGTTAGAAACAGCAACAAATTTATCATAATGCGTATCGCAGAGGGCATCAAAGTGTGCAGTCGATATGAAAGGTAGACTCTTTTCACAGCGCAGCTCACAGTAATTGCTCTTGTGGCATTTCCAGTGCCATTAGTTGCTATGGCAGTTAATAAGGTCTTTTCAATGAGTGCTGTAAGCAAACATTTTCGAACACGACAAGCCCGGGGCCTGCACTCTTCACCCTACTTCACGCAGGTGCTAATCGCCCATGTGCAGCTGCCGAATTCCTGTTGCGGCTCACGAAAACCACACGTTTTGCAACGCGCTCAAGGGGTCTCCACGTGCCGGTTCCCCTTTTGTTTGCTACACGGCAGCGACGTGGCGATAATTAGGCTGTAGCTACAGCTTTGCGGTGCCACCACACCGGTGCCACTGTCGCCACGGAATGGGCTGAGGGGGTCTCGTACCCAGCAATCACAGAATAATCCTTCAGACCGCAGGCAGTCCCCACTCATTGTTGGCTGTTTCCATAGAGATGCGACTTGGCCATGACACTGTGAGAGGGGAATCCTTTTCCATGTATGTGACAGATGGATTTTCTAAGAATTGCTTCCTGTAAGCAAACCACATGTTTACTCTACTGTCAGCACATTACGCAAGGCTGTAAATACAGAGGCAGCAGGTGGCGGAGTGGTTAGAACTGCTGCCTTTTGACCTGAAGGTCAAGCTTTGTATCCCACTCTAGTAAACTTGAGCAAGGTATTTACTCTGCATTGCTCCAGTTTATAGTTATCCACCTCTGTACAAGGGTAAGTCATTGTTAGTTGTTTAATACTGCAAGTTGGTTTGGAGAGAAGCATCAGCTATATGAGTAAATGTCATGTCTCCAGCTTGGTTTCCTCTGTTTGAAACAACACAGCCTGTGTCTGGGATCGGACAGGAGATGCTTTCTGCATACGTCTTTCCATCAGGTTTACACCCTCGACCAGGTCTCTGGCTCCCTCACACCCTGAGACACACCCATTCTGAGCCATTTGCTTTGGCGTCTTTGTTTGCAGCGTGCTGTGACTTCTGACGCCGAGTGTGTACAAAGGCCACCCGATCTCCTAGGAAGGGATGCAATCGGTGCTTCCCCTGGGAAGAGGGCCCCCCATGCAGTTGGAGGGTGGGTGGGGATGTGGGGACTTCCACAATTTGAGCACCTTCAGATATCTTGCCAAGACTGCAGAACAAACAAGGACTAATTTGCATTATCTCAGGTTGAGGTGGGTTTATGGAGCAAAACAATGTGTGTGTGTGTGTGTGTGTGTGTGTGTGTGTGTGTGTGTGTGTGTGTGTGTGTGTGTGTGTCCATGTTCGGCACGTGTGTGTTTTCCTAAACCAGGCCAGGCAGCAGTCAGGAGTGTGGCATCTCTGCAAAGCAAGTGACCTCAATTCCTGAACATCTGCACATGTGCACCATTCAGCCACCCTGCTCCACAAAGGGATGTACGGTTTGTTAAATAAGCAAACTGTCCAACCATTAGCTCTGATGCCACCATCTGGCTCAAAAGACTTTTTTTCCATCTCTTTCCTCGTGTAAACATTTGTGCTGGGAATGGTTCTGAGACCCTGTAGCTTCCACTGCAGTCTTGAGGAAAAGTTGCTGTTTACAGAAGGCGCGTGGGGGGGGGGGGTTCACTGGCTTCACCCGTCTAGATCCGAGTCTGCTGGTGTCATCAGTCACACTCCCAGCTCACAGGAATTTTTATGATCCCTCGGTCTGAGGGGAAGTTTCATGTTTATGTTCCACACTAAAGTCAAGAAGAGATGCCAAATGTGCTGTGGGTTTTAATGCTCACGCACTTCATGGGGGGCCTGGCTGAGCCCCTGTGGTGGAGGCAGGTGCTGCAGCGGGGGAGAGGTGAGGCCCACGGATGCTGGTGGACCCATTCAATAAGAGACCAGTTAAGATTCTCTGTAAGATGATGTTCGGTCCAGTCCTGGCTTTGGAAGGCAGCACATGCGGCTGAAAACAAAACTAAGCCCTTTATAGCCTTTTTTTCTGCTTTTTCTACTCTTAGCTTCACAGGGACATGGTTCTGCGAGAATCCAATTCTTATGGTACAATTGGAGATATTAATAAAGAAAAGGAGAACAGCATGCCTTTTTCCCGTTTTGTCCAGAGCTTGAGGAAGTAATGATCCTGAGAGAACTTTGGCTGTGAGGATATGTAAAACTGAAAAAATCTTGTTACTTTAAACTCGATGCTGAAAAATCAGAGTCCGAACGCTGTCTGACAAAGATCCCTCTGGATGGAAACATTGATCAATTCTTGTTGGTGCTAATAAAAGGTACTCATTCTCAGGAGCAGTGCTATTGTGTGGTGTGGAGTTTCCATTTATAATTCCATCGGTCTGTCAGCGGATGCTGGTGATTTCTGTAGCACAGCCTACAGTGGAATCCCATCCTTGGTCTGTCATTTTCAAACAATAAAATGCCCGTAACAATCACTGGAGTCAAGCACATGGAGGAAAAAAACCGGGCGCCGGCTCACTTTGCTCAGATAGACGCGTCACCTTGTTGGATGTAGCTGAAAAATGGCACCTTTCATGCTAGAAATGAGAATTTTAAGGTCATTGTGTTTCAATGTCAAGAGAGGAGATTGCAAACGTAATTTTCTGCTGTGGTCTTTTATTCATTTTTTTCTCTGTAAAACATTTCTAGCTAAGTCTGGCCTTGCCTATTCTTCTGGATTCTTGCCTATCCGTTTTTCTGAGAACGGAAAATGCCGCAGATGTTAGGATAAGGATGAAACTAATGATTCTGTTGTTTCAGTGAAATGACACAGATGCCTTGTGGCTGTGATTGTTTTATCTCCAACATCTGAAAGTGCTTCTGTGATTTAAAAGTCAGACTATGTTCTAACACCGTGACGTCGACAGGACATAAAGATGCTGTGTCGGATCAATACGCCACGTACAAGTGCCTTAGTTTACTTGAACAGTCTCTCAAACATGTGTTGATAAAGAGCGTAAGTGATGTTCTGTGCAGGTGTGCGTAAAGAGCTATTGTTTTGGGGATTTCCAGTGTTTCACGCCCCTGCCCAGCACTCCACAATTCCTCGGCCGCCTTCCAGACCCGCTACCAAGGCCCTCGAGAGTTCACGTTTCCAGCTGCCGTTTGAAGGTACCGCTTCAGCAAAGAATCGCTGTCTTACATGCTTTCTCGAGAAAGTGCACTTGAGCAATTCTTTGAGCTTAAGGAAGGAGCTGTTGATTTGCACATGCAGAATAAATATTTAGCATGAAAAACACTGTTTCTTTGTCAAGAGATGCGTTTTGAGAAGGAACAGCAGCTTAGAGGACTCTGGCTTTGCGGTCCAAATCACTGCAACGTGGCATCTCAACAATGCATAAAAGCTCCAAATGAATAACTTCCACTACTGCATTTAATTTAAATTGGATTCATAGAGCCTTGAGGTACAGTTTTTAATTTGCTTTTAAACACCCATCGTGCACCTTTGTTGATTTTATCAAAGAGATTTAACAGTATAGATTTTTGTCTATGCATGGCAGTTTTAACTTTAATTTGAAATGTTGGATGATGATTGTATTTTTATATATATATATATATATATATATATATATATATATGAGATGGCCATTTAACATAGTAAATTAAATTCCAAAGCACAGAGGCGCTTACTGTTAAGCCACAGTAACCCCAGTGTGGTGTGCAGCAGGATAGATTCTGGAACAGTACTGTAACTGGAAAAGCCACCTTTCCAAAGGCTGCTACAGACATGCAATGAAAGGTCACGTTTTCCATGAAAATCGGAGCACTTTAGAGACGCAGGCATCAGCAGGCGAGTGGCTGTCAGTGCAATGTTCCCGCCAGCCCTCACACCCATTTCCATGCACCCGCATTGATATGCAGGGGACCTTTCCGTCGCCTACGCACACCCCCGTTGTTCGTGTGACACTAAACGCGGTGGAAGGCGCTGCCCAGCTGCTCTCTCTCTCTCTCTCCCTCGCTCTGTCCCTCGCTTTCTCCGCCTGTTTGATTATTCATCGCGGTGCTGCTCAGAACGTAACCTCAATTACGGCGGGCTGCACAGCCAGGGCGACTTGTTCAGCGGGCCCTTATACCCCATCAATGCAGCGATCTGATCAGATTAACAGGCATGGCTGCCAAGGAGAATGTTTTGCGGCCTGGCTTGGCATAAGGGTGGACCACTGCTTTGCCACACTTAGGGGGGGGGCACTCCCACTCTGCTGATATCACCTCATATCAGGCAGTGATGGTGGCTAGAAGAATTGTGTTGAGATAAGTTGCTGGGAACATGGGAACCTCTGTTTCCTGAGAAGTATTGTTAGCTGTAGGTCACGTCGGCAGCCGTATCTGCAGTGTGCATCTGCCTTCCTTAAACACGGAAAAGAGACGTAGATGATGGGAATAAACATCTGGAAAAGCCAAGTGTTCTACTGAGCTGGTCCTGTGTGTTTCCAGTGGTGTGTTGTCAGAGGCTGCCTGCGGCGCTCGGAAGCGCTGTCATCTTTATGTTCCTGTTTATTAAAATAAATGCTTTGGAATATGTATGCGGCTGCTTGGGTACCTCACTAACAAATGATGCGGACTCGCTTTTGTTAAACAATGCAGGCAGTGCAAACATTCTCATTACTCCCATTTCAGACACCGAAATAGAGTTAGACTTGTTGCATGCGACAGTAAAACCAGAGCTTTATTCACTTGTCTGTTTTTATTGCTGTAATGAGGTGTGAGCCAGTACGTCGGATGATTTAAATTCTGCTCGATGCACAGGATGTCTGTAATTGTTGTTTTTCTGGCAGCCGGCGAATCCACTGGGTGCAAATCGGGCACATTGCTGAGGTAAGCGATAGGCTGCAGGTAAGACAATAAGACCCTCCCTGCCATCATTAAGTCTGCCCAGCGCCCCCCGTCGTGACTACGTGCAACGGATCAGACTGGCTGTGCCGCACCACCATTATGTGACCCACGACGACCGTCCGGTGCCTCCCTCTGGACCCCGAATAGTCCCCTCGCTCTCCGACGGCAAGGCTCGGAAGATGGCACTCGGATATTTTGTTCCGGTCTGCACTGCTTACCTGTGGGTCCAGTAAAAGCCCCCACACTGGGAGTTATTTCACTATTCATTTTTTTTAACCTTGGCCTCATTTTTGCACCACCTTGCAGTAATATCCATAATATGGAAGCACAGCAGCACCAGCAGGGCTGCATGGTTAGTCAAAATTATTGCTCTGGTTTTATTACTGGGAGGATTTAAAGATCCGGCACTGGAAAATGTTTCATGTGTTTTTAGAGGTGGGTGCATTCAGGGGGTGGGTCTGGTCTGCTATTGACTGCAGGAATCGTGCTGTGATTAGCTGACGAATGAGACCTCGGTAGCAGCGAGACCTTGGAGAAGCTAAAACGTTGGAGGAGAAAAGGGAGTAAAGAACACCAGTTGGTGTCAGGCATAAAAGAGGACTGCTGTGTAAATGTGACACTGATATTCCTTGCAGCAGGTGGCCTAGTGGCTACAACAGCAATCGGTGAACTAAGAGGCCTCGAGTCTGAGCCCCACCTTCTACTGTACTACTTTTGCTCGAGGTTCTCTAAGTTACTCCTGTTATAGTCACCCAGTTGTATAAATGGGTAAATCAGGGTAAGTAGCTAAACATTGTAAGAAGTTTTGGGCTTCGGCGAAAGGAATAAATTTAAGAGAAGCAGATCCTTATG
Organism: Arapaima gigas; assembly: GCA_900497675.1. NCBI lineage: Eukaryota > Metazoa > Chordata > Actinopteri > Osteoglossiformes > Osteoglossidae > Arapaima > Arapaima gigas. The sequence continues at coordinate 274,832 of UFQX01000460.1, read as the reverse complement.
TCACTGTTGGCTCAGAAATCTCGGGATCACACCTTTCCCCTCATGCCAGCTTTCCAGCGGGGGGGGCCGCGCGTATCTCTGAGCTGAGATTTTGCAAGATTTAGAAAAATTGTAGTTAACCTCAGCTGTGTACCTGTTCCCCCCGTTTACACAGTTTCCTGGCGTCGCAGTCTAATGTCTCAGCGGGAAGATAAATGATAATTTGCTGCTTTGCTGACACTTATCCATAGCTACTTGGGATATTTGTCCCATTTATACGGCTGGGTTATTTTTACTGTATAAATTCAGGGCAGGTGCCTTGAATAAAGGTACTAGAGCAACTAGAGGGCTTGCTCTAGCAACCTTCAAGTTATATGAAACATGTAGCAATTAGAGCCGTTGCCTTGAAACTCATAGGTCCCCTGTTCAAATACCACCTCTGCTGCAGCACTCATGTCATAGTAATACAGTGAAGTAATAAAGTGAAAATAACCTACTGTACCAATGTGTAAAACATCTGTAAGTAGCTATAGATAAAAGTTTCAGCTACATAGCAAATAACTACATTAACCACTATTCCCTCTATATGCTTATGTGTCTGTGCTCAGGCTTGAGCCCATTGTCACAAGCACATATCACGCTGTCACCGCATCGTTTCCACACCTCCTTTTTAGGGAGGTTGCAGCTTCTGTTCTGGTTTGTGTCAGTGGGTCATTGGTCATGGATTTCTGCTCCCCTTGGAACTCCCAGCAGGCAGCAGTACCATAAATATCCACCAATACAAGGTAGGTAATGAGAGGCACTGCCCTGGTAACCCATGACGGAAGAGACTTTCACACCAGTTTAGTGCGGACCCAGGGCCAAGCCCTCTCCCCCCCCACACCAACCACAAGAAGCAGTCCGTCATCTGCCATCTGCCCGACAGTGCCAAGACGGATTACACGCCAGCTCATGTTATTTACCGTTAAACCTGCTGATATTCCGTCTTCTCCATCTTAATTACACAGCTGGATTTGTACACGTTTTGAATGTGTAGTAAACCTCTTTTTATTGTATTCCTTAATACTTTACTTTGCCTTAGCTGCTGCTATTGATTCCTGACTCCTGATTCATTACTGACTCCTGACTGACTACTGCAGGTGAGGTCTTCCTTGTCTTCTGAGATGGTTGTGTTGTAGGAAGCTCAGAGCTGGCAGGAATGTTGGCAAGGTTTTGCATCTCCACAGTACCGTTTTTTAACTTTTTTGTTTTATTTTTATCTTTCTATGGGGCTCCAGCTATCACTAGATAATCTCTGAGTCGATGTGACATTAACAGAAACAAAGTAAAAAGCACGCATTCACGTTTTCTTCTTGTTGACTTTGACTGAAACCACTGGGTTTTTTCTTTATTAGTGCAAAAAATGTGTAAATCGTATTGCAGCTTGAGAACTCATAATTCAGCCCAAAAAACCGTCCAGATATCACTAACTCTTAGGCTGAGGCTAGGGGCCCCTGTACAGTAAACCAAAATGTGCACCATAGTGACTTTCATGGAAGATTAGCACGGTTTACAACTGCATCATAGTACAAAAGGCACAATTTTTAAAATACAAGTTTTCAGTTATACATCATTTAACATTCCAGGAATCATTATATGGAGGTCACAATCCTGCTTTATGAAACACACAACAAAAATCAGTTGTCAGCAATAATTTATATGACATCTGGAATAATAAACCAGTTCAGTACTGTATACCTGACAATCTTGGATCTTTACAGCTTAGGAAATAAAGTTTATTACCTATGGCTTGGTGTTTGTGTGTGCGTGCGTGCGTGCGTGCGTGCGTGCGTGTGTGTGTGTGTGTGTGTGTGTGTGTGTGTGTGTGTGTGTGTGTGTGTGTGTGTGCCCGTGTTGCCACTCACCCAGCACATGGCCATTGATCAGCCCGCATTGCAGGAGACAGGCAGCATGGTGTGGCTCTCAGAGGAACCTGCCTCGCAGACACTGGCAGCCCTTCCAACAGAATAGGTAATTCCGGAACGGGCACCCCTCAAAGAGCCAGCCCATTTACAATTCAAACAGGGCGGAGGTGTCTAGGGCCCCAAGTTGGAAGTGCTCACTTTGTTTTTCTGGAGGATTTAAAGAATGGTCAGAAAGGGCCTGAAACCATGAAGGAAATTCAGACGCCACCTTTGAGTGTTTTCCTCGCGGACTCCTTCAAACCCTCCGTGACCAGCAGCTTATTGTGTTTCCCTTTAATGTCGTATCATAACTGTGAGGTGTCAGAAGATGGCATGGATTGAAAAGCCAGATCTGTCAACTGATGATCATTGCCCAGCTTCCCACTTTTCTAATAGCTAATAGCTAGCAGAAGTATAATGTTAAGTTGCGTACATTTTGAAAACTGAAATCCAATAGGCCGATACAGATTTGGACTAGCCAGACTGTGGCAGCTTTCCTGCAAATGGTTAATAAAGAATGCTTTTGTATAATCTTTATTTAATCCTGATGGATCCCTTTAGTGTTTTAGGAATAATCTCCTTTTAATCGATGCTGACTAACGTGAGCCTGTGTTCATTATTAAAGCCCCATTAGAACAAGAGGTACAAATGGGAGTCGTGGCTGCAGTTCTAGCCCTGGATCTACCCCAGGATCCTGTGATCGCAGTGGGTTAGCAACAGCCCGGCTCCTCTCAGAGCCGCCTACAGTCAGAGTATTACATTACTGTCACGGCAAGGCTGGCAGTAAAGTAGGTGCTATAAACTGAGCTGCCAACTGTGACACCAAGGGCCTCTAGTCAGCTTCATTCTGCTGCCTTTAGCGTTTATGGCGTGTGTGTGCCTGAGAGCAGCAGTTGCTGTGTGTCGGCGGTGTTGAATGTGTGACGACTATGGTTGTTGGCCCCCCGAATCGAAAAGCTCATCGGGGGTAATTTCGGGACCAGCGAGATATGTGCTGACACTCAATCCCCTGGCCCACTCCCAGGGAGCCCCAGGCCCCCGGAGCACATGGGGTATGATGGCGTGCGAGGGGAAGCTTGGGATCATTTATTTTAATGTGCTGTCATGTCTGTTTTTAGGGCTGAGTGCATTTCAGTCCTGGCCAAAATGAAGTAGCCCAAAAATGTATGAACAAGCTGTGAAAAGTGACGGAAGATGGCAGCGAAGGGGCAGCCCTGTGCTCTCTGGACCAGAGCCTTTAGCCCCGCCTCCGCCATATAAGCCCATCGATTAAGAGGCAGTCAAATTGTTGACATTCTGCCATGTCCTTATTAAGGTCCTTGCTGGAAAACTTTGTCCACCGCAAGATAGACGATTCTTTCCGTCATTTACTGCTGTCATAACCTTGCACAATGTGCATGTGCCTTTCCATTGCCTCACTCCCCAGCTCATTCACAGAATCGCATGATAAATGGCGAACATGTTGTGGTGATTATATAATGGCGGACTCACTGTTCCCTGTCATTCTTCCAAACCAAATAGTTGATCTCTGCCAACCATTTTTTAATGCGAGTGTGTTTGGATGGCCCCTCGCGCACTCCCAAGCCCCTGAGGACACTCCTGGTGGGGTGTAATTTCGGGGCTGTCAGTTAGAGCACCCTCGCAGGCGCAGTAAGGAGACCCACGCTGGGATGCTCCTCAAAGAGTGACGTCACTAACAAAATCACTCCTGGGAGACCGGATTGTGACACTTAATTCCACAGTGGGTGGTATAACTGCCAGTATGGCTATTGCAGGCAGGTTATATATTATTAATACATGGCTGAGCTCCACTGAGCAAAGCAGGGATATATTTCATGCACAAAGTGTGTGTGCACTGTTGCTTGTGTGTGTTTGTATATTTTACTTCTTTCTTAAGAGTACATTTGCTTGGCTGTGTAGGTGTGTGCAATTGTTTTCGGTGTGTGTAACCCTGTGTTTATTTGTGTGCTGGAGTCTTTGTGCATGTGTCAGCGGCATACTTAAGGTATTTGGCACCCAGGGCACATCGTGCCAATACACCTCCCAATACACTCTGCAGCAAAATTATTTATAGTAATAATCACTAAAGTCTATAATTGTGTTTATTTCTCACCTACTTTAGTCGCCAAAAGGCCCCTTGTAGATGTTTAGTTTTCTTAATTCTCTAAAATCATTTCTTTACAATCGTAGGGCCCCCTCTCTTCCTGGCACCCGGGGTGGACGATTCTCTCCCCCCTTAGTATGTCAGTGTAAAATGTATATATGTGTGTATAGTTTACGTGTGTATTTTAAGTGTTTGTATGTGTGTCGGTACTCACGTGTGTGTGGTTACTTGTATGTTTAACATACAGTTTGCTGACTGCTCTTGTGTCTGCCTGTGTGAAGGAGCATGACTACCTTTGCATTTGCACGCGTGTAAACTTGCATGCGTGTCCACGTCTGTATGTAGGTGGACGCCTTTGTAATATTTACATTTCAGTACATATATGGTTGACCACGTGTGTCTCGGGGTGTGCGAGCATACGTGTATGTGTGTGAATGGATGGTTATTCCTGTGTGTGTGTGTGTGTGTGTGTGTGTGTGTGTGTGTGTGTGTGTGTGAAGGAGAAGAGGCTGCTGGCTCCCCTGTCTTCTGCTCTGATTACTGCTGCTTTGGCAGCTGACTCTTAGTAATGAACGCCTGGCTGTCAGGGAAATTAGTATCTGCCTGCTTTACGGAGGCTCTTCATTCCAGTCAGCAACTGTCAGCTGGGCCTGTCTGGTTATTAATGACAGACACTAACTGCCTCCAAAATGTTCTGCACAAATTGAGAGCCAGAAGAAAATCAGGTTATGCTCTCTCTGTGTGCCGCTGCAGGCTAATGGTGATGTCTGAGAAATCAGACAGCGGCAGAAGAAAGGGGGGAAAAAATCTGTTGCCATTAGTTTCAAAAGATGTCTTGACACTCCGTGTGCCGCGCGTGCGCGCACGCTTTTGTGTGTGTGTGTGTGTGTGTGTGTGTGTGTCTGACTGAGTGACAGTACCTGACTCCAGACCTTTTGCAGATGCCGTTCTCTATGGGTGTGAAATTAGAAACCGCAGAACCAATTCAGTGCGATTCCACAGAGCCGGTAATTTTCAGTTTGCAGTGTTTATCTCGTGTTCGCCAAAGTAACATGAACGTGAGTGAATTATGAGGAAACAGGCAAGAGGTATGGTCTACGCAGCAGCCACCTCAAATTGTGTAGTGATGTGGGAGGGAGGGGAGGGGCTGCGTATGTGTTTACACTGTTACGAGCAATGTGGTTGTGGGTGTGGGTATTTTTTAAAAGGGCATGGACACACATAGGCGACCCTGGGAAAGGCAGAAAGGCTAGCCTGCCCCTTAGGGTATAGTAGGGTGTAGGGTATCAGTTTAAACCCAGAGGAGGTGGTGTGAGATCATTGCCTGAGGCTGGGGGCCCCTGACATTATCTCACACCAGCAAAGTCAAAGAGAACAAGTTGTGTAAGTTGAACAGATGCAAATTTGACACAAAAATAGCTGCTTTTAAATCAGTTTCTTCTCATATTGATGATGGTGACAGTCACATTATCTTTCTGCTTAAAGACAGCAAAGTACCAGATCTGTCTGGTTCACAGTAACAACTATTATACATGTTTTCGAAGGCGAAAAGTTCCGCTATTTTTATAGCTAGATTTTACTGAGCCCTCAGTAAGAACCATCCTCTAAGGAGAAGAACTCAAGATGATAAGGTCCAGTCGCTTGTCCTCTGCAGCTCATGCTCTGTGCCACCTGCTTGTCCCTGCTTGCTGGGAGAACGTGACTAATTCCACAGGGGAACTGTTGGAAGTGGAAACAGCGACTGTCCCACTCCGTACTGAGTCACAGACACACCGTGATGTTCCTTTAATCATGTTGAGATGCTTTTTGTTACCCACCGCTGCTCCTTTCCCCCATGCCAACATTGGCCATATTGCCCGAGGTTTCTGATCACTGCTGTGATACAGTTAAGAATGATGCCTGGGGTTAAATTGCAGCTTGTAAAATTTAACAAAGGTGCATTCCTACCTTATAATTATATACTTCAGAAGCCTAACATTTCTTTGAGATCACACTCTACCTGAACTTGGGAAGAATGCACCCGGCCTTTTCACCTACGTCTACATCTCAGGGCAAATCTCTTCTGCGAAGAGACATTCAACCCTTGACTGCCCAGCTGTCCAAAGAGAGATTCATCACTGTGGGAAGCCAGCACTGTCCATTACTTTTGTGATGTTCTTTTTAGATGTTTGCACTCATACCTGCTGCTGTCTGGTGAGCAGTTAGTGTTATTATCTAGTCTGCAAAGTCAAACAAGACAACAGCTGATTAAATCTCAACATTTTATCTTTACATTGCATACGGTAAGTGAAAATGTCTACATATAGCACCCATGGATCAAAGACTACTTTTTGGCTTACTTAAGCCAAGTGGAGTCTTATCAGGATTACATTTTTGACTATTTAAATAGAGGCCCACAGTCAACACAAAAACCTGTATCAGTGCTTTGTTTTGAAACATCAATACTAGCATCTTATCTTGGCAGGGGCAAAGACATGAAAAATGCGAGATAAGGAGAAGAGAAGACTAACAAACAAGAATGTCCAAGACATGTTCCTGGCACGTAGACAGGCTGAAGGGAGACGGTGTTCCAGTAGGAGCTTTGGTGTGAATAAGGCTGGCAGAAGTGGGCCACTGTGGTCCTATGAGAGTCCTGTCATCACATGCAGTCTCACTTGAATCCCCCGACGAGGAGCTCAACTCCCGCAGTGAGCTGGGATCAGATCATTTGACCGATGGGGATTAAAATTTTGGGCTGGGACCCAAACAGGGAACTGGGGTCTACCCAGTGGGTTGAACTCGGTCCAATACACTGAGATCTAACCAATGAGCTTGGATCCAAACCAATGAAGCACAGCTCTGACAGCTGAGTGGTGGAAACCTCCAGACCTCCTCTCAGATCTTCCCCAGTGCGTGTGGGGCCATACCTACCAGCACCAGCTGATGCTGGTTCAGATAGCAGCGCAGTGTTTTGGAAACGGCTGCCTACCAGTCCCAAAAACACATTCTGATTTATAATTGCAAACAATGGAGGGGGAAGTGAAGATGGTAATCTTGTATGTACAGTAAACCAAAGCTGCTTCCAGCCTCCCCTATCAACTTGAAAGGGTTCATTAAGATCCCGTCACTTAATCCATCAGCACTGGGTCACATTCCAGCGTGCTTGCGGTTGTGGGGGTTTTTGTGTGGGTTCAGCAGGGCGTGGAGCATGTGTGACGGCGTGACAGAGGTGCTCTTCAGAAGCCGTGAACAATACCCAGAGGAGCAGTGGAGCGTGGCTTGCCCTCCTGGTGGACCGTGACCTGCTTGTCCAGGTAGGGAAAGAGGAGGAGACGGCTCCAATGCCATGTGTATTGTGTGGGTTGTGTTTATTCATGGGAGCTGGCCAACACTCAATGTTTTACTAAGAACAGGTAGAACTCCTTAGCACAGATGTACAGAAGGGCAGAGGCCACTTGTGCATCACCACTTTTCATCTTGGTGAGCACCTTCTGGCCGTCAGTCTTCATACTTTGGGGTGCAGAGTTTGTGCTGGTTGCTGTGGTGTTTGGTATCTCTCCACCTAATGATTGCACAAACTCTGTGAACAATTAAATTGGCTCTCAACAGTCCCTGCCTCAGGCTTAGAACAACAGCCACATTGTACCTTAACCACCAGGCAATGGGAGATTCTAGTCCACGTACAACAGAAATGAATCTGTCCGCCCTGCTGGTGGGGAGGGTGGAGGACACCACGAGGGGGAGGATTTGGGTGAGGCCTGTGCCGAGTAGGAGGTACATTTGCAGGATTTTTGCTCTCAAGCAGGAATGAAAACGATGCAGGAGATTACAACAGCAGGCATGTTAGAGCAAGGCTGCTGGCGGGGGGGGGGGGGGGGGGAAGAAGCAGGCGGGTAAAAAGTTTAAANGGGGGGGGGGGGGGGGGGGGGGGGGGGGGGGGGGGGGGGGGGGGGGGGGGGGGGGGGGGGGGGGGGGGGGGGGGGGGGGCATGGAAGAAGCAGGCAGGTAATAAGTTTAAAAGCTGTGGCAGCTGCCAAAAACCGGCAATGGGTGGTCCAAGGCAGCGAGAGACCCTCCGGCATCCAATTCCTGTAGCGTGTTCGCTGGAGGATTTGGTGTTTCGGGACTGTTCGGTGTTTGAGATGGTCAGTGTTCGGCCACTGGCTGGCAGAAAGCCTTGCTCACACCCTCTCTGGAGTGGAGTTCTTCTGTGACAAGACACTGTTCTTTCCCCCTTCGTGCCAGTCGTGCATTTCATATCCGTCCCCTGCAAGTCTGTGTGCTTATATGGGTGTTTGTGGCAGCTGCTTTGTTTGCACTCCAGACAGGAGCTCCTAGTCACTTTAAATGTCATTTAAAATGCACAAATATAAAATGCAGCATATAAAATGAAAACTCTGAAATGCATGAATATTAGTCAGCCATTGTTCCTGGCACTGCTGTCACCATCCTTTTGCTTTTACTTTTACTCACTGCCATTTGCATATTTTTTTTTCCCCTTGACTTATTTTACTCAGTAGTTGTGCTTTTTTGGAAATAGAATCTCGTACTGCTGACCGGGTGTTTGCCGGTCAGGTGGCGCTACACCTGCCTGGGAACGGAAGAGAGAGATGGTGAGTGAGGGGGGTGTGCTCAGTACCTGCTGTTCTGCACGACATGGTTCCTCCTCCTCCTCCCAAAGTGGCCTGCCAAGAAGCTCCCTCTTCCCCCCTTTCCTCCACCCGCAGCCTCAGGCTGCAACCAGTGTCAGGTGGGACTACAGGTGAACATTGAGAAGCCCAGGTAGAGCCAAAACCGGGCATGGGGACTTGTCTTGTGTAATCCATAGTATGCGGCAGGTCTACGTGACAGAACAGCACAGATGGATGATACGGCTGTGCCACCACATCATTAGCCCGGTGTGTAATTTCACATTTCATCACACTGCTTACCTGCTTTCCAAAACCACACCACTCCTTCTCACACTTAGGTCTTCTTTTGCAATGAACCATAAATTACACGTTGACTGCTTTAATTTGTACATAGTATGCCTGGCTGCATCTTGCACAAGCAGGCGGCTGAAATAATAAGGTCAATATATATTCATTGTCGCATCACTTGATGCACTAGATAGCTCAAGAATTTGGACGGGATGTAATTTCGGCGAGGTGCACGCAGCGGAGATGACGGACAGACAGGAGAGCCGGCATCGCCACAGCGCCACAGATCAGGAGCTTATCATTTATCCGCGGTTGGAGTCGCGCCGCAGTCTCACTAATGATCATCGCTCTCTCATCCGCCTCTTGACAGGAGACCACACGGCCCACTCTCAATGCCTGCCAGTTGTACGCTAAGGGTTCAAATTAAGGGTTCAAATGTTTTTCAGCTGCCTCTGCCCAAACACACACACACACACACACACACACACACACACACACACACACACACACCCCTTACATGCACAGACACATTATGAACAGAAAATGGCACTGGAAAGACTCTGGTTTAACTCTGCTGAACCACATATTTACATTCCACAATGTGCATCACTTGTGGTTGAACCCAGACACACACAAACAGGCATATATCTGCACTCAAAGTACAAGCGTGTGCAGTAATACCTCGACTGGCGCTTCCTCCTATAGCACTGCTTATTTGAACCCTTTGAGAAATTTAGCGCATTTTTGAAAAATTCAAAGATATTTGGACACTTTCTTAGATTTTTACGTTTGCTATCCATAAAACAGAGTTTCCTTTGATTCTTCTCTATTATCAAAGGTATAACGATTCTTTGTTTGTATTATGTTGCACATGTGCAGTTTTCAAGCTCCAGTTATGCAATACAGTTTCATCAAATGCTCCATTTCCCAAGAACGCATCTAGCAGTATTGCTATATAGGCATGTTAGAAATCTGTTTTTCAAAGGTTTGTTGAATATTTGGCTCCGTTAAATTGCATTTTGTTTATTTTTAGTATAATGAAGGTTTCTTATTAATTTTTTTTGACACAGTTGGCTTTGTTTACGCTGACATTCCAATGCCAAATGTATACAATAATAGACCCATTGAGAGAGTCCTTTGCCGGCATCAGTTGTGCCTGTGCGACTTGCTGTGTCTCTTCCTCCCCAGATGGAGATCTTGAGCCTCGCCGTGGCAGAACTCTCCGGAAAGCGACCAATTAGCGGCCTAATGGCGATTAGTACCACAAAGAGGCGCTAACCGGCTGGAGAGAAAAGCTCGATCTAAACGTGAAACCAGGAAACCACAAGCCATAAAAAAATCTATTATATTTTTTGACAGAGACTTGGAAAAGCTGCCGGACTTGTGATAAGCGTTTTTAGAGTGTTAACATAATACATGGGACAATGAAGAAATGAGCCCCTAAGATACATGAAAAATTGAGCTGTTACTGACAGCAGTCAGCGAAGGTGCAAAAAATGAGCCACTCCAGTTGTGCAGACGCTGAAGACGATGAGATATGATGACGGGGGCCGGCTGGTTGTCCGACGCCCGGCTGGACCATCGTGGCCCTCCAGTCGGGGCCTCGCGAGCCAGGCAGCTCAGGCAACAGAAATGAACATGAGAGGCTTCCCCTCCACACGATCGCAAATCTCTTCTGTCAGTGGCACTGCTCAAAAAAACTTTATCTTCCTGGGGCCCAGGCAGTCTTCGGCTGCTGCTCGCATCCCTCGGAAGCTTCTGGAAAATAACAAGGCCTTATCAAATAGGAGCCTTCGCCTCACAGTCTCTGGTGACAGCCAAGGTACGGGGAGCAAGTGGAAAACAAAGGGCTTTCCTAGACTGCTGGCAGTTCCCCAAAATGTCACCTCGGGGGTTACTTTCTGGTACGAGCTACAACACGCTCTTAATGGCAAGAACCGCCGGTGGAACAGAGCAAACATGCTGTCACGCTCCGGAGGAAAAATATCAGCAGTTAATTTAAAAATAGGGCATATTCTGTATGAACGCTGAAGCCTGTTATTATTATTGCTATTATTATTATTGTTACGTTACCATTTGCATTGTTTTCTGGAATTTGCTGAGGAACTTTGTTTATAGCTATTTATTATGACACAATAAATTTTTCAACAGCACCCAATTAATTATTATACAGCACCTTTCTTGACAAAGTCCAGACACAGTCCTTTTCAAACAGATATCAGAGAAGATAAGCCAGTTTCTAAATGTTATGCAACAAGTAGCATCAGCAATGACTTGGTTAAATGCAAGTGTCTGGGTGGAGAAGCTAAAGAAAACAGAGGAGAAACGGAGCACCTAAAAGTGGAACAGGAGAAAAAGCCTACCAACCCGTCCTTGTAAATAATAACTATAGATAGGTCTTTACTACTTGTACTGCCACTTATTCTAGTATAAGTGACGGGATGGTAACAGTTATTTTATTGAATTATTGTAAGTGGTGATGATTTTGAGGAGATTTTAAGAGGAGTGCATGGCCTACCATTTGAAAATATAGACAACCTCAGCGTTACGGAACAAGGTGGCATTAGCGGCCCACAGCAACAAACGTTCATATTTCAGATCTGGAGCTATTAAGAGGCAATAAATATTCAATTGTTCAACTTTCTCTCAAAACCTGTGTGTGATTTATGTGAAGTAATTTCGTGGTTACCTCTAATCCCCCCTAAATAATATGTGCTGTGTTTCCTCGTGGGGAATTGTGAAACGGGCCGGCTTTGGTTAACTTTCACCAACTTCACGTGTCATTCATCTGCAGCCAAGGAGATTTTTGTGAAATAAGGAATGCCACTTCAAATCTTGGTACAAGGAACACTACTATTCAACAAGGTCCTTAGGATCAGTTCTCCACAAAACAAAATGAGGCTTTTATTCCCCGGCTCAAAGAGCTCATTGATACGCCTCCTTCCAAAAGTGACGGGTACGTCTATATTTCGCCATACCTGGATAACACGTCTAACAGGAGGTCTGTAGCGGCCATTCATACACCTCAAATGCTGCTTGTTGCATTAACATTATAATTAAAGCATTATTTTTTATTATTCAGAATCCTTTGCCATATGTTTAGAAAAATGACAAAATATAATTGAAATAAGCATTTCAAAATTTCTGCATTGGACTGGTATCCCATCTATGGGTAGTTTCAAAACCTGGCACCCTGTGATTCCGGGATATGCTCTGGACCACCGGGACCCTCGGGACGAAGTGGTTGCCAGTAATAGATGGGTAGGTGGATTTCAAAATGTTCCATGCAGGGGTGAAACAGCAAGCTCACTGTGAATCATTATTAATAATGCAGTCACTACTGGTTAAACTAATCATTAAATATTTAAACTAAATGAACCTTTTATGCTTCTCTGTTTTGTATCTCCATACAGTAGTTTATCGCAGTTAATAGCGGTCACTGTTTTTTGATGTCAGGTGTAGCCATCAGGTCTTGTAGAGGTTAGTGCCTCCTTTGGAGTCTGTGGTTGTAGGTTTGAATCCCACCTCCTGCCATAGAAGCCCAATGAAGGCACTTGCCCTGAATTGTTCCAGTAAAAATGAATGCAGTCACTGGAATTCTTTTTTTTTAAATTGCAAGTCACTCCGAAGAAAGCGCTGGGTAAATGAATAAATGTGATAACTTTCAAAGTTATTTCTTGCTAATGTTTTGACCCTTAAGGTTCTAAATGGAGCAGATCGCTTGAACAAGTTAGGGAGTCATGTTGTTAAGAGTGTATTTAGGGAGTTCAGGTGTGTGCACTAAAAAAGTATAAGTTGCTCCAAACTATTAATCTAAAAGACTGGTTGAATTACGGTGCAGATTTGAAAGATGGTTCCGGGGAAAAAGAGTCATGGGGGTCAGTGGCAGCCGTTGGTTGAATGAAACAATGGACGGATGGGCGACTTATTGAGTGGATGTGTGCAGCGATGGGTGGGAGGGGGGGGTCGAAAGGGGGAGAGCTGCACTGATACGAGGACGCATCGCCACACCAGGCCTCATCTTCATCGCTTATTTACATTCCGTGTCACTCCCGGGCGAGGTGTGCAGGCCGAGTCGTAAATATCCCTGCGCTTGCTAAGCAAAAACCTCCTGGACGGTCAAGATCCACAGCCCGAGCGAGACCTGGGCCTGCTGATGTACGGCCGCCATCTGGGCCTGTCCGCACGAGCTGTATCTCTCTGATTCATAAATCCCAAACAGGTGATTAACAGTTGCTTGATCAGCTATTGTGGGCAGCAGAATTTGGCCGCAGTTTCAACTGCTGCCAATTTGCGACGAGAAGGTTGCAGGTTCAAAATCAAGGAAGGGCGCTGACACCGTAGCCTTCAGAAATGGGATCATCCTGATTTGTAAAGCTTTATAGTGGGTAAAAACCAGAATACTATAGCAGTAGGTATCATGGTGGTTAAGGACATGGTCTTGCAGCCTTGAGGCTGTCTGAGTGAACAGAGCCCTTAAGCAAGGTTCTTAGCCTGAATTGCTCCAGTAAAGTCCCAGCTGTATAAATTATCTAAAGCATCAGCTATTCAGCAGGTTAATAATAATAATACTTGAAGATATGCAAGTCACGCTGACGCTGAGTCTTGAGTGATGGACAAAGACTTGATATGCAGGAAAATCTGAATCTGCCTGGTTGATGTACTGGCTGAAACACTTAGCAAGGAATGTGAGAAAAACGAGCTTACAGACACGAAGAGCCAGCGAGACGCTCGTGCAGTCGCTCCTCGGCAAAGCGAGACAGACCCCTTTCGTGACCCAACGGGAGAAGAGTGGACAAAGTTCCTCTAATGTGTTCCTCATGTGACTGGTGACATTCTTGTGGGTTTTCTGGTGGCACCAGGCCAAGTTCTATGGTTTCACCAGCTTACCACACAGAATGAGTGTCAGAGTTCCCGTGAATTGTGGGCGATCCGGTTAAGTCCTCCAGCGCACTGAGGGAGGGCAGGACTTGGGACTCGTCTAACCTCTAGTGCTCGGTGTCCCATTATGCTTGATCTGCGGACTTGCAGTTTCGCAAAGACGGTTGATTCAATAACCTGCTGGTTAACCTGTCAACCACATAAATATGACAGATATCAATGTGCTGGAACAACTGAGCCTTCCTGAATAGAAGAATGAAACTGCAAAGCATTCCTTATTAAGTGATTAAAAATATGAGTGTATGACACCAACCCATATTAAGATTAATTTTTTGTCATTTAGTCTGCAGTTAGAAAACGGTGTGGAACCTCACACTTTCGACTGTAGGATTACAGCACCATTGATTCTCCTGCCACTTGTTTTCCCAGCGCTTTTTTTTTTTTTTTTTTTAAATGAAAGGCCTGGCTTAGTAAGTGTAATTTGCTGCTTTTGACACTTTTGGTTTCTGATGTTGTAAAGTGTGGTGGACTAAAATAGCATAAACGCCTCCTGTCATCCCCGCAGACCTCCCGTGGCTGAATCTGGGGGCGCCGTGGGCGAGGGACAATGTACACTCCAATTTGAAAGCCACGGCTGAGAATGTCAGGATATCAGACGGCCCCAGTCAGCCCTGTTCTGTGCTGCCAGTGACGCTGCGCTTCTGCTCGCGTGCGGTTGGCGGGATGAGCTGAGATTTTGGAAGCTGTCTAATATATTTTATGGGCGAGTAAAATTGCAGCAGTCAAATGTGGTTGCGCTGTGAAGATAGACGGCCAGGGCCTGGCATCGGTTTGTAGGCCAGACTAGCTGTATACTAGTTTGATGGATCCAGTTATCTTTTTTCCAGAGCTGCAATTATGTTCCTGCTGTAGGGATGTGTTGCGGGCCGCTGTGGAAACCAGGCCTGGGCTGCACCCAAACACTTGGCTTGTCTGCCTGAAAGCCAGACCTCCACACACACACACACACACACACACACACACACACACACAACACACACAGAGAATGGGCCTGGAAGAGAGGAAGTCAGGGTTTCTAATAACATAATGCAACCCCTTTACACGGGTGGGATTATTGTGCAGCGGAGAGATGGAGGGAGGGGAAGAGAGTGAGAGAGCAAAAGAGAGCAGCCTGTCAGCACAGCCCGATGGAGCCGACAGAAGGAGAGCTGCCTAGCTTGGCCTCCTCACGCCGTACTGCCTCTGGACTTGACAAGCTGGACTCCGGAGCCGGTGGCTGTGTCAGGTGGAAGTCCACGCAGCAGGCCCCCCTCCCTGACTATGCTTTAGTCCGCCGCCCGCTGCCGAGAGCCGATAACACAAAGGAGGTGGAAATGTGCAATTTTGCGGCGAGGCCATTAGCGGCTTTTAGCTGGCAGTGTTCAAGATGGAGTGACTGGCTTTTATAGCTGGCACAGCAACATTAGTGCTGAGCTGAACTGAGACCAGAAACAATGTCCCACATTAGAAGGGCTGCCAGCTAATGTCACGGGAAAAAAAGAAATACCTCTAATTAGTATTCATTAACAGAGAAAACTCTTTTTGCTCTTTAAGTACTGCATTAGCTCATGTCAGTGGATCTGTAGTGGGCCAATGTGCCGCTACCCGGTTTTAGTTACTCCTGCTTTGATTTTTGGGCGACGTCTGTTGCGCTCGGTAAGTTCGGCTTTAACACTCCATTGAGAAAGTTGTTCTCGCCATTTCCTCGTGTCTTTATCAGGGACCTTCAAGCCTCTCTGGCATCTTCGTCTGTGGTCTTGTTTCATCGCAGCCACCTTTGCTGTCGCTGCTTTGGAAGTGTTGGTGAGGTGCGGTGACCATCCCTGCAAAATATGTCAGTCCTTTCGGTTTTCTTTTCTTGACGATCCGTTGAACTCTCACAGCTTGGTTGAATGAAATAGTATGTCACTCACTATCACAAACCACTTGTCTGTTTCAGGCTCACCGTGGTCTGGAGCCTATTTCATAAGCATGTGACACAAGGCTAGTCAAGGCCAGGGAACTACAGCCCAATGTATAATAGCGACACACACTTAATCTAACAGTAAATGTTTCATGTCATAAAATCACCTTTGAGTTTTGTCACATTAGGCTTGTGTGGGGTCTTGAATTTTTTACTCACTGAATGTCCAAAATTTGGAAAAAAAAATCTGAACCCAGCGAAGAGATATTATAGCTTGTCAATAATTTAGCCTAAAGGCATTAGCTTACATCTTTTGATTTGTGTTTTTAACGTCTAGCATTTCACTGAATCCCTTATTATTCCATCATATGTTTTCCCCATGCAGAAAACTTAGGTATTTCATTCTGTTTTTATAAAGGCCATGAAAACCCACTGGTCAGCATGGTGCTGTTGACCAGGCCAGGCTGGTTCTTTGATCTGCACACCACTTCCAGGGGAGCCCAGGCCAGCTGATGAGAGCCAACCTGCTGCAATGACCCACAGGAGGCTGTGGCAACACACCATAGGATAATTAGACCTGTTTTCCAGGTTTTCAGGCAAGGGGGATCTAAAGTTAGCCCTGGCTGGTCTGGTTGCTCTCCAACTCTTGCCATATCCATCTCTGAGGTTTTCTTTATGTTGGATATTTTGAACTCGCTGGCCGGCTTGCAGCTCAGATGCTGCTGTCACAGCGACCAGCAGTCCATGCCGTTCAGTAGGAATCGGGTACATCCCATGAAGCATCCGCAGCCTTCCCAATGCATCCTGCTTCCGCTTTTGTTCACTCCAATGTATTGCCAGCCTGTCTGTCAGAGTAACCCCCTTCCTATCAGAGCAGCTTGTATCACCACTGACTCTAAATACGAACAGAAGTTTTAGTTATTTGCATGTTTGGTAAGTACATTGGTGGCGCTTGAGATTTTCATTTAACTGATAATCCCATTTCACATACAGTACTGTGCAAAAATCTTAGGCATGCAACTTGAATGTCTGTTGAGAAGCACAGGTGGAATCAGGGAGGTTTCTCGTTGGTCCCAAATTCATTCTGCAGCCTGAGAATGACCTCAAACAGCCAATCTCAGTCATACACAACTATGTTCAGCAAAAAGAAGGAATCCTGCGACAGATGGTACGTATGGTCCCCACAGAGCCCTGATCTCAACACGATCGAGTCAGTCTGGGAGGACATGCAGAGACAGTCAAAGTTTGCAGAAGAACTGTGGGCAGTTCCTCAAAATGTTTGGAAGAACCTACCGACCTCTACCTTAAACTGCATGCAAGTTTGCATAAGAGAACTGATGCTGTTTTAAAGGCAAAGGGTGGTCCCACCAAATATTGATCTGATTGAGGTTTTTTTGTCCACTGCACTTTTTAGAAGGTTTATTGGTTAATAAGTATTCATGGCATTATTTTTGGAACCATCCTCGCTTTATAGCATTTTTCCCCACAGGTGCCCAAGACTTTTGCACAGCACTGTACAATTTGTTTGTCAAAGACACAGATCGACTGTGTTTTGCTTACCCTTTGACTCTAGAAAGTTGGCAAGAATAAAAATATTGCACAATAAAAGTTTATTCATTATAATGTTACATCTGGAGATTGTTAATAAGTGTTCCTCTTGACAAACATTTGGAGTGTGTCATCCAAAAGGCCAGGGAGCCAACTGTGCCACATATATTTTTATTGGACAAGTTGTGAAATAACAAACACTTCTCACTGTGGTAGGTTCTGAAGCCATGACGGGGATGCGGGGATGAGTCAGCTGTGGTTCCAGGTAAATGTGACGCGAGCACCAACCGCACAGCGGCAAACTGGATTGCGTGGTGAAGGCTTGTAGTTATCGATTACATAAACGACAACGAAGTCTGTTTGCAAACTACACTTTTCACTTTAGGTCATTCGATTGTGTCTGCGGTGGTGTCACGCTGGTCTTTCTGAAGCTTATTTGTTATGTTCCGCTGCCAAGCATATGATTAATGAAATTATGGAGCCGCAGCAGGATTAAAGGCTAATGGGGATATTGACCTTCTCTGCGAGTTTTAAAGTTGAATACACTCTGCAGTTCTTTAAAAAGACATAACTACTTACTTATAAATAATTTCAGTTTTGGTATAAAGAGAGACGACAGTCTTAGTTAGAAACTCTTCTGTCCCACTTAAATCCTACGTCCTGAAGCCAGCGGTCGTGCAGAAAAGCGCACGGGACGTTACTGAATCCACGCAGGCCGTTTCGGCTTCAGGGCCGCTTATGGCGAAATGGGTTCGGTGACAGAACCTTAAACAAACAGACACGTGTTACGTGAGAGACTGAACCCTTTGTTCCGCTGCGCCCACCAGCTGCATGGTGAAACTGTGCGTCCTCGCTGGGCAGCCGCTCAAAGAGCTTCGTCTGAGTTCCGCCACTGCTGTCAATAGTGACAGAGATGTAGCTGTTCAGCGGGGGCCCACGGGGGGTATTGATTTCTGCTGTCAGGGACAACAAGGGCTGTCCTTGGGACCGCTGTGAGCCTCCCAGAAAATGAACCCTTCTTCAAAGAGCGGGCTAATGCTGCGAGTCCCCGCGGAGCGCAGAGGCGTAATCAGGGTTAACTGTGGACACAAGGGGCTCGCCCCAGTGCATGCTGGGAGTTCAGCGGCGTTCCCTCGGCTTTTCGAGTGGCCTGAACTCGGTCAAGGACGTCAGGCCGTTGCCGTTTGTTTATTCTTGTACATCCACACAGATTTTCTCAGAACTGTTTTTAATGATATTTGGCAAATATTAGCTCTACAATCAGGTTTAGACAGGAGGAGAAATGATGGGGCAGTTAGTCACCAGAGAGCCCGGGCAGAGGCGATGAATCACCTGGTTCGGAGGCGGACGATGCCGAGATAATCGCAGGAATTTAAAGGCTCGGATCGGTCACCACATAAAAAACGCTAATGAAAAAAGGAATGTGTGTCTGTCAAACACGGAACTGCCTGTGGCCTAAAGCAAGCAGAATTCTTGGGCCCTCCCCCACCGCCCCAGTTGTTGTTTGTTGTTGCTGCCGTGTGGGTCCCAGGTTCACCAAGAGAGTACACTCACCGCATGGCTACACACATAGCAACCCCTTCGCGCTCTGTGTGCTCTGCTAATATTGACTCTCTAGCCAAACAGTGCCACTATTGAGTTAGGCCATTCACAATAATGTTTGACTAGCATTAGAACAACATTGAGATAACAGGCCAGGCGGGGGCCAGATCCTACCCAGGTTACTGCCCTAACTAATCACAGCGCCGGACAGCTTGTGATGGTGCGGTCTGTCCGCACCCGCGAGGCCCGTGGCCCTCGGAGACGCTTGTTCTCACCTCCTTACCGAAACCCCGGACACCGTCTTAGACTGTGCCGTCACACTAAGAATAGGCACACTTTGTCTATGCGGCCAGTGACACTGTTATAGCACCTCTGCCTTTAATCAAGATTAAAAAAACTAACTCATTCACTGCTAATATACTCATAAAACTGCCCCCCCTGTTTATTGCGCTGATTCCCCATGTGCTATGAGAGCCGGTGTGTTTTACGACCCGAATTTAGCCGTAAACGTCAGGCGTGTCCTCGGGTTCTGTTGTTCTTTAGCGCCCTGCTGGCGTATTGCTTCTGCTTGACTTTGGCTGTAAAAGGCCGCACCAGTGGACAGTTGACTTTGCACCGTCGAGTGTTTGCCTGATAGCACAGCAGGTGGACGGCCGGCTGGCAATGTTACCGTGACCGAGACTTGTGGAAAAGAGTGCAAACAAAATCGATTTAGCTCGCTTAAGTGCAGGTTTTACAGTGGGGTTTAATCAGCGCTTATCAGTATTGTGGCAATGGCCGAGGCCCATCGCCATAAGGGACAATAGTTTTACCTGCGCTGTCAGTGATTTGAGTTATCATCTCCACATCTGCTCCGCTCTATATACACAGCACAGGCCGCTTGTTTCTCACATGCTACCAGCTTCTTTTTCTCTGTCGGCTTCCCGGTAAAGCCGTGGGGGGGATATGCTTTCAAGTGCGCTTTGAAATTTACGGCTTGGGGTCTACGTGAGCGCCACAATGGGGAAGAGAGGGGAGGAGTGCGAGTACGTGAGCAGGCTAAATATAGACCGCATATCAGTGGCAGGCAGTACTGCCATCTGCTGGTCCTGCGCGGCCATGTTGCACGGTAATTTTCGGTAAGGCTGGGATTTCACTGCACAGTTCAGGTTAAATGAAGCGTGAGCAGTTTAAATTGGGGGAGTGGTAGTGGAAGACTGTGGGTGCGATTGGGTGTCACGGTGGTGTCAGAGACGACTGGATGAAGGGTCGGGAGAGACTTCCCCTCCCCTCCACTGCAGTTTCCGAGGACGTGCCGGGTGCTTTTTCCGATTTGCCCACACAGAGACCACCTGCATCTCCAAAGTTTGGTAAAGACTCCTCGCAACTGGCAAATGCACATCTCCTGACCAGTGTGACATGTTTGATAAGGGTCACGGAATGCTGGATCACAGTAGATGGGGACACCGGTCAGATGACGCCATGATGTTGGGGACCACACGATTTGGGATGTAGTCAGCGTGTGTGTGTGTGTGTGTGTGTGTGTGTGTGTGTGTGTGTGTGTGTGTGTGTGTGTTGACAACTTCATTGTCCCCCTCAGGACCGACCGACACCACTGGTACTCGACTGACACCCCTTTCCACAGTCCGCACACCACGGGGTCACGTGCCGGTGAGCAGGTGCCGATCCACAGCCCCAAAAATACGAGGCCAAGGTTCAGGCCGACGGTCCACGTCACTGAGCCGTGGTGCGAGGCCGGGGCCGGTAGCTCACAGGGCTCCCTTTGCAAACCAGGGCCTGCAGATAGCACCGTGTGAATAGCGAGCAGTAAAAGTAAACCAATAACAGTCGCACTGTTTATCATCGCCCCCCTCCTTTCCTTGTATAATTACCCTGTTCGCTAGCCCATGGTACAATGTAACAGGCATTTTTCATTGTTGCCTTTATTGGGAAACACCACCTCTTTCTTCCTTTTTGTTTTTCAATGTTTCCAACAAGCCTCAGCCAATAAATTCTTAGATAAATATTAGACTTGGCAGCACTCGCAGAACATATCAGATCAGAAAAGCCATTGGCACCATTGATTGGCTCATGGATTTGACTGCTTAAAAAAATATTTAAAAAAAAAGGCAAGGCGGGGAAAAAAGCAAAGTCTGTTCTCTATTAGAATCTACTAGGTGTTTCTGCAAACAGAGGTAATTCTGGGCAAACAAGGTTATTGGACAGGGTTCCCAGCCGGTGTTAGCTCAGCAAACCCACTTCTGGGCAAACAGCTTCAAAGAATGTGGCTACCTCCACATAACCTTTGATGTGGTTATTGATCCTGCCGGGGGCTGCGAGAGGCGGGGGGGGTGGGTGGGGGCGGTGCTCGCGGGAGGGGGATTGTGGGGGATTACAGGAACATGGGCCAAGCTGAAATGCAAATGCCGCCGGAGAGGCTCGCACTCCCCGGGGCTGTGACAGCTGGCTCTCCCCTGTGATCAGGGCCCGACAGGATGGCATTCGGGCCCAGCAGGCCCCCGACACGGACACGGCTCGCGTCCGCCCCACATCGCCACGCTCGTCGGCAAACCGCACCGAAAGTAGGACGCGGACAAGTGTACTGGAGCAGACGGCACGCACATGTGTGAACTACTAAAACACGTCAGCCGTGTAACCAGCTGCTGCGGTCACGAGAAGCATGGGAGCCCTGAGAACCTGTCATACGTGTTGTATATTTAACGGCGTGGCGGGTTTGTATATACCTGTTTACATTAACTTACAACATTATTATTCAACTTTTTATACTCATGCCCAAGACCATTATTCTCTTTATGGCTACATTAGTCATACCGGTGTCTATTTTGGTTTCCAAGGTGAAGCTCCTCTGAAGCTCATCAGCTGAGTCCAGATGCCTGCTGAAACTGGACGGGCTGCATTGCATTTCTCAGTAAACAAATTAGGCATTTGGTCGTTCTCTGTCTCAGATTTCTTAGCAACAGCAGCTGGTTTTGCGGAAGCAAAGTACCACTCTCGTTTCAGCGTGTATTAAAAAAAAAAAAAAAAAAAAAAACAGGACCCTTTTCATCTTTGCGCTTTCAGTGCTGAAGGATCTGAGAGCCTCCATCACAAAGAGCCCTTGAGGCCGTCTGCCGTCTGCTGGCACGGAAGGCCCCGGAAGGCCTGTCCTGGGAAACAGAGGAGTGTTAGTGCATTAACATGGAGCACAGCAGTGTGTGTCAGTGGAACCCTGGTGCTCTGCTCTGACCCCTGTCCATCCGTCCAGTCATCTAGCCTCCGCTTCCTTTCCTCTCGCTCACACTTCCTCCCCTCCATCCCCTCTCCACGTTTGACCTCCTCTCCTCTTTCTGTTTTTGTTCTCCTTTTTATCTCCTGGCACTGCTGCTTTTATGAGGCTGAAATGCACTGAATGCGAGCGCCCGTTCCAACTCCCGTTCTCAGTCAGATCCGCTGATAGGCCGGCCTGAGCTTTTCCAGCCCAAACATTCACTTAACTTATCTGCAGATGTCAAGTCATCTGTGACATTTGGTGTCCTGCTTCTTTCTCTGGAAGCTGACATAAACACTGTAGAAACAGGAAACTTCTTGTGAATCCCTGGTATTTTAGAGCGAGATCTTCTATTTTTATTCCTATTGTTCGGCTAAATACGACAGCGGTGTGAAATATTTGCATTTAATTTTAGTGTGTAAATGGCAGCATTACTGTATGAATTTATTGTTCTGCATTCCAGTGTAAACTTTGTGGAGTGAAATAGGTTTCAGATATATCTTATGCAATTTTCATAAAAGAAATGGTGGTACAAAAGCGATGTTTCTGGGTCACACCGACATGAGCAACAAAAGCAGCAATGCAAAGAAATAACAGGCACACAAATTGCAAAAAAATTCTCAGAAGCGATCAAGTACAAATGTCCAAATCGGTTACACGGAAAGGTGTGCAAAGTCCCTGTGAGTTATTACAGATACATATTAACTTTACAGGGTGGAAAATTTAAATATACAGGAGGCCAGGACAGCAAAATGCTATTAAATTACTAAAACAGAAATAAATGTGACCAACAGAAGCCTTTATAAACTTTCACTGCAATTCTAAATTAATTTCGAGTTGTTAATATAATATTTAAACATATCGTCCCCTTACTTGTAACTACATTGACGAAACAAGTGACAATTAACTAGAAGCTCAGATTTAACATAAAACAACTTTAACCCGAGTTATACAGTCTATCGTGTTACTGAAATTGAGGTATAAGTGCTTTTTACTATGTCGTACTTCTCAAATGTCACGTCCAGCAACGCCCCGCACAACAAATGCTGCAAGCTGAACGTCCTCAGTGTCCGGGTCCTCAATTCACCCGGTCTTACTGAGCGCCATAGTATGGGATTAATGGGGTGGAGATCAAAAGCAGTTAGAGTTATATCTGAACAGCAGGAGATAAAGTTTGGTAGCTTGTACTACAAAAACTTTTACCCTGCGTAAGAACGAAATCTCGTGTGGTGTCTTCAAGAACACTTGCAGAGCCGAGACAAATGCCCGGTTAATCCTCGACCGCCGCAGCTGCCGTTTGTCGTACTTATTCTTATGCTTATGTTGTGCGCGTCATTTTGTCTGTGAAAGCTCTCCTTCCTCTGGTCAAGTGTATGCCTCTGTTCACTCTTCAGTGTTAAGCACAGAGTGAGCTGCAGTGTGAGCAAATAGAGCCTAAACTCGCCCGACACACACGCGTTTTCCTCAACGTGTAGAAATTAATATGTGAAATGAAGTGAAGTTTTTCTAATATGAGCACAATCCCACTGGGTTACCCAGTCTGGGTTTCCATGTTATGAAGGTGTTTTGTCACACTTGGTGTGCTGTCTGATTTTCCCGGGTGATTAAATTACCACAGATTGGTGCACACGCGCACACACACACACACACACACACACACACACACACACACACACACACACACACACACCTTCTCGATCAACAGACAGTCTTTGCCGCAGCAATTGTTTTATGTTGTGTTGACGCAGCTGCAGGCCTGTAACACCAATGATGAGGACCACCGACACCACGACCACCATCAGCTTCGGAGCTGGGGACCAAACTTCTGAGAGTGACCGCGAGGGAAAAGGACACGGGGATTTGGTTCAGACCTAGTGCATTATTGCAAAAGCATCAGAAGCAACTACAGTAAAATTCCAGTTAAGATGGCACCGGGTGCAGTTGTGAAAGGTCATGCCAAGCGGCAGAGATGCTGCCAGCACGATGTTCATGGCAGCTTCCATGGAGGAACACTTCCAGACCTATCTACAGCCATCAGTGCTATAACTTGACGGCCTTCTGAAGACACTTTGTTTTCATGCTTCTGGGTCAGTTTCCTAGGTTCCCTAATCTTTGGAGTAAAGACAGTAAATTGTTGTTTATTGTTGTAGCTGACACTTTTCTCCAGTGCAGCTTACAATGATAGGTTTATACACTAATCTACTTATAATTATTTTGTCATTTATGGATGGATGTGCCTTCGAGCTGAATCCAGGTTTCCAAGGCACAGGGGGAACAGAAAGTGCTTTGTTTTTTTTTGGTTTTTTTTTTATGCGCAGCTGCTGGGTGCAAACATGCAGGCAAACGTGCAAACTCCACACACCTTCAGCTGGACTCGAACCCCACCACCTACCAAGAAGCTCAGTTGTGTCACTGTGCCCCACTTGCTCTTTGATACAGCTGGATAATTTTTACTGTATCGATACAGGGTAGGTAACTTTGATCTAAGGTACAATAGCTGGAGGTGGGATTCACGGCTGAGTCTCTGCAAGGCAACAGCTCTATTTTGCCACGCGACGATACCTGTTGTTAATGGTCAAGCTTGACGGGTTTAAACCCGACTGAGCTTCCCTCAGGAAGCAGGTTTTCCGAAAACCGTAGCAAATCGAAAGTCAATCAATTTTTAAAGTAAAAGCGGGGTGGGGGGGCTTCGGGAACATAATTGTAACTGCGTTGTCCTCCTTCAGTCTCTGAGGAAGAGAACTTCACCCCAGTGTTGGCCAACAGCACGATCCTGCCTCGGACAGTTCAATAATTCCATAACATGTAGCTCAAAACGATGTTGTCACTTGGCCATTATCACTGGCGCCCGACTGTGGAGATCACTGAGTGCCAAAGGTTTCTTAAGTGAATCACATGCTGCTCTTAAAAAGGTTATCAAGCTCAACATCAACTAGACCTGAAACAAACTGCACCAGAATGCTGCAGAACCAAGTCCCAGCCCCTCGTGAGAGTGATTTCATACCAGCATCGTGTCTGGTCAAACACTCATAGCTGAGGAAAGATGATGTGCTGTTTTACTTAGATAAATAAGTCACTTATACAGCTATTAAACTGTTTCCTGCACTGTCGTTTACGGCGATGAGGATCCAAAACAAATAGTTTGCAGTGTCGATATCTTGCGCAAACCGAATCTGCGAGGGTTTTACGGCCTAATAAAGAGTGTGTGCGTGTTTGTGTGAAGGCAGAAGCAGATCATCATTAAAATCATACACACGTTGAGCAGTGGGGGCATGGCGGACGGTCAGCATCCAGGGCCTGGATGAGCTTCAAAGCACTTGGGGTTTAACTTGCACCACACGTTCTGCCCCCCTGAAGAGCGGACGGGTGAAGGCTGTGCCTCCTGCTCAGCTGCTCCACTACACCGCGGTCACACAGCCCTGCTTTACAGGGATGCGCAAAGATCACAGAGTGGAAAAGAGAGGGCCATCCCTCCCACCTAACCTCATGTGACAGGATGAAGCCTTTGTTGTTCAAGGTGTGTCATCCGTTGCTGCCGGCACGTTTTGCCCGATCGAACCTCGAGGCCGGTTATCAAGATCATGACTGGCACTTGAGAGCTGTGATCTGAGGTTTACGTATGCCAAAATCCTCATTGCTTGTGGCTGCCAGCCTGGGAGGAGCACTCCTTCTGTTCCATTATAAATTTCCTCACATTTTGGCGGTAAGGAGTGTATTCATTTCCTGCGAACAAGCCACACCGTGACAGAAAGCAGGCCTGCTCCTCACACTGCCGTTCAGAAAGGCACCCGGCGTCCAAGGTGACAAAGTCAGATTACAACCCATAATTGCGATGTAGCTTTTCTGAAACACACAGCCGACCGTTGCAGAGCCGAGGCATCACCGTGGTTAAAAGCTTTCTCACCCCGAGCTTTCTAACTATGGAACACAACAATAATTTCCAATTATTTCCTAGAAAAACAAGGCTTTATTGGTTTGGGCAGAGGCCAGCCAGACAGCTCCTGTGTCGGGCGAGTAATGAGCGTAACCACGGTGATTGGAAGCATATTTCTCCTCGGCGCTCGAGAGCCCGGCGGATCGACAGAGGAGGCTTTGTTCCCAGGAACCTGTCCGTACCTTTTAAACGGGTGGTTCAAAAATGCTCGGCGCAGCTGCAGGATCCCTTGGTGTGCAGATGTCAGACATCGTAAACAAGAGAAACATTTCAATCTCTTCCTCTCCTGAACGCCGTCACCTCTTCCTGTGGAACAGGGATGCGGGTAATGGCTTTTGTGCTGTTTGTTTGTGCCGTGACGCCCGCTGAACCGACGCGTTCGTTTTGATGCTTCTGCAGCACGACTCTGTGGGATTGCAGTGCCGAGAGGGGTCTTTCGCTGTTGCTGAATTAGCGATCAGTCATACTGGAGCCTAAAGCGGATCCCCGCTGGAGCTAAGCACTCTGCTGACAGCTGAAATGAACTTCGCGATCTCGCTGACTCTCCTGGTGATGAGGGCACGAGGAAACAGACTCCGAGATTTTGCGTACAAGCCCAGAAGGCATCCATCAGTGAGAAAAAGAAGTGTGACAGAGCAGATGGTCGGAGGAGATGGCGCAGGGACAATCTGGCCTGTTCCCTTTCAGAACGTGGGCACCGTGAAAGCAGAGGTTCGGAGCACGACGCAGGGGACTGGAGGTCCGTGTAGTCATCTTGTTGTAAAATCAGAGAAATATAAACCTGGCTCCTCAGAGTTATCCCTGCAGGGCAGTAACCCCCTCCACCGCGCCATCTGTAACGTCGGTGTTTGCACTTATAGGGGCCGCAGAGGAAAGCTCTCTAATGAGTCCCCCTCCCTCGCCGCCCCGGCAAAGCATCATGGCGGCGAGGACGAGCTGCGGCGCTGAATGACGGCGGCCCCCCCGCTTGGACCCTCACCGCCAATGAGCGGCCGTTAGCTCCTGTGCAGCCGCACAGCTGACATATTGAGATATAATGCTCTGGGCATCTGTTTGTCAGTAATGCACTTTGTTCATGCATTATTTAGAAAGTTGCCCGCTAATTGAGTTTTAATGCGAGCGACTGCTCTCCTGTGTACATTTGACCGAGCAGGGAAAGTTTAGATTGTGAAAAACGATGCTGCAGCGAAGGTCAGCGGCACCGCTGGGCGAACAGACCCTGAGCTTGAAGAACCCACGCCGGTTGCGGTCACAGGGCGGTCGTTCGGGTCGGTTTCCTGACCGTCAAAACATCGACGTCTGACGGACAAACTGAAGTGCGCGTTAACCCAGCACGGCGGTGCATGAGGGACCCGTGACAGATACTGCACGAGAAGGGAGCAACACGCCACCGGGTGAACAAAAAATGCGTGCACCTCAAATATCTGCGCAACGCACACACACACACACACACACACACACACACACACACACACACAGATTCCCACTCTAGCACCCTAAGGCACCACAAACTTGTCTTTCAGTGTCTCCAAGTCTTTGGCGGTGTCGCTGAAGCAACCTGACAAAAGCTGGCGTGATTCTCAAGGCGGCCTCCCGTTGCTCCGAGCCGCCTACGAACCAGGTGTCGATAGGCTCCTGTATACGGCGAGATCTCCAACTGCTATTGTGTCGACCGAATAAAGAAAAGGCAAGATAATTAGAAGTAATTGAAAAAGTAAACAAATATTATTGGAGGAAAAGACATGGGTTCTGCACACTGATTTTAATATGGCCTCCATAAACATGCGGGAATTTGCATTTTAAACGGCTAGATATTGTGTGCCGTTGCTCTGTGGAGCTCATTAGCGCCGCACTTAGTTGGAATTATTCAGCACGTCCACCCCTCCCCTGCCCCGAGATAGGAAGGGAGGAAGCCCAAGTCTTTATGAGAGTCGCTCACCCAGACAGCAGATAAAGCAAAGCAATAATTTATTTTAAAAATCCAGACTGACTAATTAAGGTTGTGAATTGAAGCAGAAAGTCGGTATTCCGCCGACGTGCACAGGCCAGGTTAACAGCTCATATAGAGGACCGCTTTAACGCCAGTAACAATCGGCATTTCCTTTCTCCACAAAGATCCAAGCGATCTGTTTATTTTTACCTGACCGCGCGTCACCACCGACTCTGTCGTCCCCAAACTAACGGTGACAATTTCTCGTTCGAGGGGGTCTGCCGACAACCGCGTGGGAATAACCGAATTCCCGCCCCTTACACGTCACCCGCCGTCTATACAGCGGCGCTTGGCCGTCTCCGTCGGTGAACACGCTTCCTTCCTACTGGTGTTTACGCATTCTGAAATTTTTTTAGGGCAGCATCCTGCGACAAATGTGCGATTAAATGCGTTGCACGCCCTCTCTCTAATACAGCGCTTTCTCTCCCTCTCCCTCTCCCTCTCCCTCTCCCTCTGTTGTTCTCTCCATCTCTCTTCCCTACAATCGGGGCCCTCGCTGTCTCCTCTCGGTGTGACTTTTTTTATTTTTTATTTTTATGGAGTTTTATAATGTTCCCATGTTCTCATCCTCCCACCCCCTTGTCAAGCCCCCAGCACAGAGAGCAAGTGATTATATTGTAGTGTGGCTCATCAAACACTACACGGTCAAAAAGGGAGCACTCCATATCTCACACAAGTGAGTGTAATGGCTGCTCGGTGCACCGAGTCCTTGACCTTCTCGCAGGGCCCCCGTGTTAGTCACTCTCCGGCAATTTCCAGTCGAAACAGAACGAAACGAGGCGGACTCTTTTCCTCTCGCCTGCTGTGCCCAGGGCTCTGTAAGTAAACCGCTCAGGACCCGCAAGGGAGCGTCTATTGCGCGTCTGTTAGCCACGCCGCTGCTGGCCAACCGGATCAGTTCCTGGGTGTAAATACGTGAGCTGAGGGGGCAGCACGTGGCCTCTCCGTGCGTGTGTCACACAGCGACTGCTGTGCCAGGCGCTGCCCTGACAATCACAGGTTCGACTGTCAAAATATTTTAGTTGTCATGCAGGTCCAATACGGGAATCATTATTGCGACTGCTGAAGATAACGTGCGAATTCCCCGTGTTTAATTCTGTTTGTTAACATATTATTCTGTCTGTTGATTCTTCGCTGTCATTCCTTCCACGGCTCCCGTTTCCTCCATATGTTTGTTGTGACTTAGGTAGCAAAACGTTCACCTGAGGTGTATGCCGCGGCCCACATCTAACCCCCCCGACCCCTTCATTTTAATAAGATCAGCTGGACGGAGGTTCATTAACATCTATTGACTTCTGATGACCTGTAGAGGAACTGTGCTGATGTTCTACTGGTCTTTCTGCGATGGTCAGAGGAGTACCATACACCTTTTGCTGTGAAATAATCCTGCTTCATTTGAGCTGTACTTGTTTTGCCATTTAACGTTCAAAATGCCATTCTACAAATGTAATTTTTTAATTGAAAAACCTTTAGCCAGGAATTCTGTCGTGCAAATTTAAAAATCACAATTAAAATCCTGTTATAACCAGAGATTTTTTTTTTTACTGAATATTAATAACTGTGGGGACATTTCTGCACACATCACCATATTTGGATCACATCAACACAGTTTCCTGACCCCGGGAAGAAACTGCGGACCATGTGGCCTGTAGACTCCGCTCATCCAGGGAAAGTTCGCTCTCTCTTTCTGGACCACTGGCTTCTTTAACAGACACACTAGCGCTGTCACTATGAGATGCTTCCCCTCCACTGACGGGACCCAGGGGCGTGTCTGACCCACACAGACCACCCGTCCTTCGCTCGCGTCTCGGCAGATAACCCATAATTACTCTTGCGGACCCCCATCCTCCCCACTCCTCATTAGCAGCTAGATCAACAATTATAATTATGGGGATTGATTGAGCTCATCTCTCAAGTTCCACTCCCAGCATCTCAAACATTTTCAGGTTCTGTAAATGGAGCAATTTAGATAATTGACTGTACGAGCACCATTAACATAACCCACTCTGCGGCACGATTAGATTAATTCACATAATGGAAAAGCCCTTGTACCTCCATTGTTCTTCATATCCAATTTGAGGCCTGGTCCCGGCAGACCGTCTCCTCTCCAGCCAGGGCCGGTCTTTGGATCCCGAGTCCGAGAGGGGAGCGTGGGGAGCGGGGTGGGGGGAACGCACAGGGCCCGGCAGGGGGAGGAGGTGTACCCCTCTGACACAGAGGTCATTCACACACCCCTCCAGCACCTCCCACCGGACAAGGAGGTGCCACCCAGCCACTGATAGAGAACACAGTCACGACGTGGACTGGATAGGGAGAAAAGATAATTAAAGCTCCTCCCAGATAAATCACATATTTCTAATTGACCATGTATTTCTTTTTTAATACTGTTAAACCACTCGCGTTTGGTATTTCAACCAGCAGCTAGTAGTCACTACTTTTATCTATTACTTACGATTGACCAGTATGTGAGGATTATTACATCACAGTGGTTTGTACATCTCTGAGAGAAAATACGGTATATTTTGGCAAACTAGACGAGTTTTTTGGTGTGAGCTCCCAGACATGTGACCCAGACGGGGACATTAGACCAACTGTGTAAGTGGTGACAACAAATGTGTATAAGTGTGAGCATCTGTGTCCCTGGTTGGGATCCTCTGGCCTGTTTGTTGCTTCTCTGTTGCTTTCCTGCTGCGAATGGCCTTTTCCTCCTGTCTGACATCACGGCTGACGCACATTAGTGACACGCGTGTGCAGGTGGAAGAAAAAAGTGCGATTTTACCTGGCTGGAGGTATCGGACCTCCTGCAGCTGTGAGCGGTCCTGCGTGGGACTAATGCCAGCCAGGTGAGTAACGGTCACACAGTTCACAGGGCGGCAGCTACTGAGGGTGTTTTACTGCACTCTGCCCAGGCCTCCTCAGAATAAATGTATCTCAAATGCATAACTAGTTCCACTAAAATGTTCCTAGGGTGGCACAGTGGGTAGTGCTAGTGCCTCAGCTCCTGAGTTATGAGTTTGAATCAGGTCAGTCTCTGCAGAATCTGCTTGTTCTTCCCGCATTTGTGTGGGTTTCCTCCCAAAGATGTGCGTTTCAGCCAAATTGTCTTTAATCTGCGTGTATATGTGAGTGAATGAGTGTGTGTGATTTCCCCCGTCCGGGGCGCACCCCCCCCCCCCCCCCCCCCCCCCCCCCCCCCCCCCCCCCCCCCCCCCCCCCCCCCCCCCCCCCCCCCCCCCCCGCCNCCCGGGGGCCCCCCCCCCCCCCCCCCCCCGCTCAGACTCCGGACCCCCGTGACCCTGCGCTCAACAAGGAGTTATTTATAATGGGGGTAGGAAATATACCTGTATTCATGCCTACATTCATACTTCTCACATTGGTTTTAGTGTGAGAAAGAAAAGATTGCTTTAAAGCACATGTACCTATATTTCCAGAACTGTTCCAGCTAAGGAACCAGCACTTTCAGACATTTGTGTTTAGTTTTCCTTTTAACCAAATGTGCTGCACAATTGTCTCTTTTAGCAAGTTAACTACAGTAGTTCTCTGTTAGGCTTTGCTGGCCCATAGGTAGGAAACAGTGCTCTCGGTACCCTGTCTAGTTTAAAATAATGGGATGATGAGCCTATTTAAGTGCAAATTTAGTTACTGCTGTCTTTTGCTGGCATCCAGCAATAGTGTTTGGGGGAAACTGTTACTGAGAATCCTCTTCGCTTCTTTGCTTTATCTGAATGGAGTTTCTCAGCCGTCGGTGTCCCACCCAGTCACCCCTCAGTGTTATTCTTCATGGAGCTCGTCCTCTGCGCCCTGTTTGAATTCTTTGTGTCCCCTGGTGCTGTCTGCCAAGACCCAGGTAGTGGCGCTCGTGGTAGGAACGCGGAGGCCGAGAAGACGTCTTCCTCCACATCTGCTGTGCAAACACTGGTCCGGCCCCCATAAAAACACAGTAGCAAATTATTCAGAGTTTTACTTGGCGGGCTGACAAATATGAAGCGCCACGTTCTCCTTTTCTTCTCTTCACGAGGCTGCAGTACAGCTGTTTCCAGTTTCTGCCCACTGGCCAGCTAAAGAGCGGCACTTCGACGTGTCCTTAGAAAGAGACCGTCAGTGGGGCCTTTGTCAACACGACCTCTTCCCTCCTGTAATCGCTACACAAATAAACAGCAGCTGAGGCTGAGCAAGGCTGCTACGCTTGGGAAGAGTTTCAAAGACTCAGAAATTAATTTTCGGTGTACTTTTACATTGGACAGGATATTTGGTAAATATTTCGGGGGAAGTTGGCTTTATTTGAGAGAGAAAGGTTGCCCTCTCCTCTCCCGTTCTTCCTCTGTGACCCCCCCCCGCCCCCAGCTGTCAGTTTAGGAAGAACGGCCCCGCTCCCCCGCCGCCGCACCAACAGCACAACTGTTTGTTTTTCCCATGGTTGCCGTGGACTTTTTTTCGGTCCCGTGTGCCAGAGCGAGCGGGCCGAAAGAAGGTGGGGTAATATCCACAAGGAGCCATCATTTACATCCCAACAAAAACAAACAAGCCCCCGAACGAGGAGCTGCTAAGGAGTGTGGGCTTACACCAGGAATCCATCTCACGCGGCTTCAGGCTGCCAGCCAGCTACGTTTAATATGGATTTATATACAAAGAAAGTGCCTAGTTTAACATAATGAATATTTAATCATGCATGGACCAGTAAAGCAATTTCACAGAGGTAATTGAACGCAGACTCTGTTTATAACAAAAAATAAGAGCTAAACTGTTGATCCAGAGGGGGTCTGAGAATCTGGCGCTGGATTAAATATTTACTGTGCTGACACACACTTTCATGAAAGGAGGAGAAGCCGCCCCCCGTCGGCGAGCCGCCTCTGACCCTTTCCGGCGGGCTCTCCCGGTACCTGCACACGCCTCGCCGGCTCGGTTTCCCACCCGGGTCGACCTGCGCCCCGCCGTTCCTCCATTCGACCTCTTAGACGGTAGGATGGAGAAGCCGATCGAGGGCGTGTGGAAGGAACAGGGCACTCAAACTTCTTTTATCTCCTAAAGACCAACTCCAATAAAGCGTTTCCTCTAGGGATGTGGGCTGCTAATAAAACTGGGATCAGGCCACCCGCATGACCTCCAAGTCCAATCTGTATTGTTCAGTCTCAGCAAAAACAGGAATGAGGGGGGAAAAAAAGGCAATAGAAAAGCGTTTAAGAGGATTTCGTCTGCCAGTAAGTGTTCACTTTATTTCTGCAAAATAAAACAGGTTATCAGGTTTATTTTCTGATTCCTGGCACCCTTAATAAATCCGCTTAACCACAGCCTAACAGCTTCATTCGCTGCAAATCTGTCCGCTGCAATAACACGCACCGCTGAGCACAGATTAATTTAATAACTATTTAATATTCTCGGTAAAAAAAAAGGATTTTAAATTCCACTGCATATAGGCCTTTTGTGTAGGATGAAATATTGGTGTGACGTGAGATTGAAAATTACACAAGTATTTAAATTATAATCCGTTCACCTGTTTGGCAGATGGACGGCAGGAGCAAGTGGGGCTCTTTAAGATATAGTGGGTTTAAGTGACACGGTGACGAACGTTTGCGATGCTGAGGTTCAACGGCTGATGGCGCCGCTGAGGTCTGTGCTCAGTCAGTGTTTCCGGACACACTTCGGCTGACAGAAACCTGACACGTAGACGTGTTTGGTCGCTTGTTCTCGGCTGTGAAGCCGGCGCCTCGGAAACAGACACGCACGACAGATGAAAGCGGCCTCTTCTTCTTCTTCTTCTTCTTCTTCTTTCTGCTCGTTGTGTCTTCCACTCCTGCAAATAACACTTCACGGTGGCGACGGGGTTTCGGTTCTCACTACAGGTAGTGTGTGAGCACCAAGAGGACGCCAATACGTGACCGGTGTGTGAGGAACGCCACTGTTTCACCTACTTCTCTTTCTTATAAGAAACGTTTACACACCTGGTGTCTGCTGACCGGCAATGGAACCACAGCGACTTTCACATGGGTTGTGGTCACCACTGTGAGGAACACCTTCATATACAAAGGGCAAAAGATCAAGCTAGCAAACTGCTGGTAGGACTTCTGTCAATGTAACCTTAGTTGAAATAAGTGATGCCCAGTTAACTCATTCATAGTCTTAACACTCCAGAATGAAAAAGGGGGCCCCAGGTGACATAATGGTTCTGCCTTTGGGCTGAAGGACGCAGGTTGGAATCTCGCCTCCTGCTGCTGTAAGAGGGGTATTTACTTTCAAAACACGTCTACCTGTATTAAAGGGTGAATCGCTGTAAGCAGCTTAACATTATGAGTCACTTTGGGGAAAAGCATCAGCTAAATGAATAAACGGAAAGGAGAACCATCACTAGTTGAACTCAATGTATATTACCTTAGAGAGCGGCTGTGCTACTGCCCCATAAATACACATTTCATGCTTAACATGTTAGCATTTCATCTGCGGTGTATTTGAATTGTCAAGGTTTACTGTATCTATTTGTTAAAATAATCCATGTCTCTGTCTGCCATTGTTTGAACGTTCCCTCCAGGGAAGAAGGGGCCTTTTTGTTTTGCAAATAAGTTCTGTCAGCTTGAATACGCCACTGGCAAAATCAGACGCTTTTTGGACGGATTGCGATTTTCACTGTTGCTCAGTTGTGTGGTAATGATTTTTCTGCGTATATGGAAAACTAACAGAACATTAAACTGTTACCAGTTTATGGTGTCAAAACAGAGCGTGAGTACACACACAGACAGGTGCCGTTGCCTCTCCCAACGCTTTATCGTGCTCCTTTTATTGTAGTCCTTTGAGCAACTCATTATAACAATGTGCTATATTTAAAAATGTCCACATTTCTGAAGACTTATATTTTCTATATTCGCTATTATTGAAGGTATAACTAATCTAGTTTGTATTAGGTTCCACAGGCACAGTTTTCGAGCTCCATTTAAGCAAAATATTGTATTAATGACTCTTTATAACACTGTTTCCCTCAGCTCTGTTTTTCAGGAACACACCTAGAGGGCCATGCGTGTCCTCGGGTGCTGCATGAATACATACACATATGGATATATGTCCCAAAAGCCTGCTGAAAGTCAGCGGGAAGTTACGACAGCCAGCGAGGTCCTCGGTCACTACAGGTCTGTGCACCAACATGGACGAGAATCATCACGGGTGTCAAAACACAGCAGAGTTACTGCCTTACGCTGGTCACCTAACCATTCGTGTTGGAACCATCATTACTGTGGAATTTTCTTTCTGCTGGTGCCTCTAAAGATGTTTTCACTGGTGCCACTGCTATTGCATTCAGATGTGTCATTTCTGAACACGGGGCAAGGACGGCCACGGCGAACGTACGGCGTGTGAAGGGGTGACCCCCCCCCCCACCCACCTCCCCTCACGGCAGGGCCGCTGTCGCGTGACTAACACGCACCCCTCCTCGGCGGCTGGCCTCGCTTCGGTTAGCCCCAGAAACCCCAGTGTTTTCGTCGACTGTCCTCTGCTCCAAGGTCTTACAATAGCAGCTAAAATAACAAGGATGTGGGTTTGTACAACAAGATCATTTACTCAGACGGGGAAAAAAGATATCTGTTTCCCATTACAGTAAAGGCACTAAATATCCAGCAATCAGCAAACAGAATTACGCGTAACAGCCGACATCAAATGTATGTCATTACAAGTGGTGGTAAGAGGGCAGCCAGCTCTAGCCGGCTGTATGAAAATAAACAGAGTCAGCTGCAGACTATGTAATGAGAATTTGCTACACTTTGCGGCTGCCCACAGCAAAGGTCCCATCTGTTCCCTATTAGAGGGGGAGCCAGCAGTTCACACAGAGCGGTGCACTCTGGGCCACACTGACACCTTGTGGCTGGTGGTGGCATCGCTGCACCCGGGCCTGGGACCCGCGGAAGGACCTGGGTGCTGCTCGTGCCCAGGTGTGTCAGAGTCAGGAATCGGGACCCGTTTATTGTCCTTTATACAGCAGGGATGCGAAGGAGCACGAGATGAAGATCTTTGGGTCGTGGGTCCATAGGAACGGGGGGGGTGACAATTTTGAGAATTGATATTGAAAAGATAATACAGCAAACTATGTGCACATTTTTGCTATAACAGCTCGTGAAAATTAATACCTATATTGTACCTATATTAATAATGGATTCATGTGATACTTATCCACAATAAAAAAATCAGAATGTGAATAAAAATCAAAATAAATTTTAAAATCTACTGATAGTGTACAGTGTACTGTAGTAAAATAATACTGTATGTATTGTGATAAAGCCTATTGCGTACCGTTAGGAATTTATGCAAACCCAGACGTGCATGTGCATGGGTGTTGTCAGCCGTTTCCACCTGTTTCGCTTTGTCTGGACGTGTTTGCACCGTGTCACCACATTTAATGTGGATTTTATTTTCTAAATAAGCCTATTTATTTAAACGCCGGACGCTGTGGCAAACAAAGAGACGGACACGACGGGTTACTTTGACATGTCTTTATTCTCTTTATTCAACAGCTCATAACTGATCTCTCCTGTGTGGAACACAGTGTGAAATGTCCTGTACTGTACCTACTGCACCACGCGGTATAAACATTCAAACTAATGAAAACATTGTGTTTTCTAACTAGGTAACTGGTGTTTACAGGGTTTTATCGCATCGAAGTCATGGATTGATAGTTATATAGGTGTTTTCCAACGGGTCCGGAGCTTATCGGCTACAGATAAAAATTCGTAACTGCAAAAGTTTCCATTCAGATACCGATATATAGGTATTCATTTCCAAGAACCATTATAGTGCAAATTTGCATATGGAGGGATTGTTGTATTTTCCCACCTTACAGGCAAAATTATATTTTATCAGGCAGAAATGATATATTAGTATAACTTATCACAAGCAAAACATTCTTTCACCTTGAAATTCTTCTTTTTGTTCTTTTGATAGTCCAGTTCATACAACAACAAAATATGTAGGCTAAAATATCTATGTCAAAAACATAAAGAGGAGGACAAAATAAAGAATTCGACTTAAACGTTATTATTAGCATTCTAACTCAAACAGCAGCCGGAATCTGCTGCTTCTGGGGGAGGCTGCGTCCCCACAACCTGCTGTAGGACAGTAAATATAAAGCGACCGTGTCTTAGTCACAGCGCTTGCTTTCACTTAGTTTGCTGCCACCAGTAATCCTGCCATTACGGTTCACGTTTTCATTTGTTTTCATTTCTCCTATTACAACCTCTGGGACTGTGAGATTTGCTTTCAGACTGGCTTTCTTTTTAGTATCTCGTGATGATGTCAGTGTCTACATGACTTATGTTTACATCTGTTTTTTTATTAAATTACCCTTAAGAGCAGCACTGGGTCACAGTAACATACAGGCAGAAGGTGCAAATAGATCCACATTCATACAGCAATGGCTGTAGGTCAAAAGGTTGCAATATTTCACAGGTATGATCATATACCTCTACCTGTTAAGTTCCAGAAGGTTGTCCAAACATTTGAGAATTCCTCTGGATTGTCGCAGAGATTAAATGATAATTTGTCAGAAGAAAATGAAGCAGGTCAGACATCCAGTTATTTATAGAGGGAACTTCAGGTGTGGACCAAGGCATTAAATTACATTTCCCTGCCAAATAAAATATGTTTAGTAGGCTATAAATGTGGACAGAGACATGCACTAGTATGACAGATAAGACTTTTTTTCCCAGATCAGCACCCTCAGTACACACTTTTATAGTGTTTTGTTTAGCATTGCTCACTTCCCCTGCAGGTGTCCATAGACTCTGTGGTCAGACCATCCCTAAGGAGAACAGCGTGACTTTTTGGCGTTTTTGTTTTCAAACTTGGACAGTAACGCAGCAGGATGACCTTCAGTCACACCAAAAAGCTGCAGAGTGAGTCACGAGCCACAGGCCGAGATGGGCTCAGCAGAGGACGGGTCTGGGGTGTCTAGCGAAGCAGCCCTGTATTTGGAGGAGGGCTGGGTTCTTGGGAAACACCAATGGCACAGCCACACTTTCCTCTGTGCTTATAGAGAACGTGGCAAACCCGATGCTTAAACGCAGTTAAGGCATCTCTGTTCCAAGCACAATATCACATGCTCCTGCCTTTCCAGGCCTTTTGCTTCAACGTTCAGAAATGTGACACCCAAGAGGGGAACCCACAGCCAGAGTGACATGAGCATTTGTGGTGGTGGAAACATTTAGATCCAGTGCAAAGGACAGGAGATGCAGAATCAATAGTTGCACAAAGTAGTTTTGTGGTATTTACGGGATGGGGGTGTGTGGCGGGGGGGGGGGGTTAAATACATAGCAGAAGTTTGCTGAGCCGCTCTGATGAACGAGGGGGGTAGAGAGCAGAGCTGCAGATGTTTTTTTCCCCACCCAGCAGCTGAGGGTGGGGTTTGTCCAACAAGGTTTACCACAGTAATCTGCACTCTGAATGAGGTGTTTTACATCAAGGTGTAAAAGAAAAGTCAATGTTATACGTGAAGTAGCCCAAACAGTGTAATTCGTGTGTGTGTGTGTGTGTGTGTGTGTGTGTGTATATATGTGTACACAGGGCAGTACACCTTCACTGTGGGCGAGAAGTCAAACTTTGAACTAGACAAATAGCAGGTTATCTGACTCAGGTAAACAGCGGTGACACAGGTAACGTGATCCACAGGTGATTAGAGCTTGTGAGCTCAGCGCTGCTGAAATGTTTGCCTTCTGCTTTAAGTCATTTCATTTATTTGCAGTGTGGGAAAAGTTAGCGCGCTTCAAGACCCCCCCCCAGTCGGTGTGACCGCTGCTCTTTTCGTGACAACGTGTCCCTGGAACTTGACGCTTCCATCATCCTGGGAATTAGAGGCAGAGCACTGTCCAGGGCAGGGCTGTGCTTTACTGTCTGCATGTTCAAAGCCGAGCAGTTGGTGGCGGGGTGACAGTTAAAGGCAGTGAGCTTTCAGGCCTCAGGACACGCGTATTAGATCCAGCGAACAGGGGTAAAGGCAGCCCGCGGGAGCCACACTCAGCGTCACGTTCGTGAGTGCTTCCATTTCAACAAGCGGCATTTTCTTGAGCTGAATCACTGACCGCATGAGCGCCACACCGAGGAATCTCTGCTTCATTTATCTACGTTGGTAAAAGCCGCAGGTAATTTCAGATTATCCTCTTTAAAGTTTTCTTCACGAAACCTACGGAATTCCCACAGTCAGTCCCAGGGTGCCTAGGTCCCCCAGAAGGAACCCAAGCAGCCACAGGCAGGTGACATGTGGGGCCATTCAGTTACAGGAAACACCTGGGCCTCCTCAGGGGGCAGGAGGCCTAACAGGTATCTGTGACTTTGAAACGAGGAAACAGGAAACAGGTCAACTCCTCACGGTACTGAACCCTCATTGTGTACTTTTAACGCTCTTGGCGGCTGAGCAAACACGGCCTGTTAGAGGCAGGTGGGAGGTGGGAGCTGAAAGGCTTGAGTGTTTTCCACAATGGCTGAGAAGAGTGTCTGTCTTGTGGGGGTAGTGTGGTGGGAAGGACGTTCCTTCAGGCGTCTGTCTGAGGTAAAAATGGAAATGCGGACCGACAGCAGAGGAGTGAAGGTGCGGAGCAGGAATGCGACTCCAACAGGCTTGTGGAGGTTTACTTTGGTTCCAGTGGAGAGCAGGGGTGAAAGGAAGACACGGTTAAAAAAAGGAAGTAAGACCTTGTTTAAAAAAAAAAAAAAAAAAAAAAAAAAAAAAAAAAAAAAAAAAAAAAAAAAAAAAAAAAAAAAAAAAAAAAA
>UFQX01000460.1:215560-228800 GCA_900497675.1 Arapaima gigas | reverse complement strand
AAAAAAAAAAAAAAAAAAAAAAAAAAAAAAAAAAAAGTCACCAAGATATCCTAAAAACCAGGTTTGCAACCTGAAAATACAACATACAAAAAAAAAAGCATTTAAGTGCTGCTATGCATCAATTCTAATAAACTAAGCAGCAGATATGAACCTGGGAGCCGCAGGACACTCTTGCTTCAGAGTCTCGATGTCTGTAAACTGAACAGCCTGACCACCCCCTCTGGTTTTGAATACTTCTCCCTTCAGGACCAAAACACAAGACACAGGTCAGAACATTACACATACTTGGAAGTGAAGCAGGGAGAATGAAGTATTACAAACAGAAGTTACATCTGCACTGACTGCTTCACAGAGGGAAGAGAAACCTAAACAAGCTGCGTTCACTGCGAGCCAATATTACCTTGATGAGTTTGGTCTGAATCTCTCCGTCAGATGCAACCTCCTGGTGGGTCAGCGCATACTTGTCACATTTAGACAAAGCTTTCTCACTGGGTGTAGAAACCTTGATTGCATTGGGCAAGTTTGGTTGCATTACAGTGTCTAACTCCAAATTAGAGGCTGGTTTGTGATCAACCCATCTCTCCCCACCCGCTGAGTTTGAGCGTCTGTGCAGGGGCCGAACCGGCGGAGCAGTCTAGTCAATTAAAACAGCAGAGCAAGAAAAGGAGTTTAATCATTCAGCAGATTGTGATTAAAAATTTCACCAGCTCAATTTCATCATGTGCTTACAACTGTAACTCATAGAAAATGTTGGCTACTGTGCTAGAGCACAATGTTCCTGGACATTGACCCTAGTTCATCACTGGCAAAGTGAATGAAAACCATTCATTCAATCTAGAAAATGTAGAACCCATTTCTACTTGGGTGATGCTCCTGCACCATTACATACTCCTTCCAAACATTCTCATTCGATGAGTTGACCCAGCAGTGGACTAGTTTGAAAGAATGGCAACAAGAGGCCCGTGTTCGGCACAGGAACACACTTTACAAATCGGTTACTATGCGTGTCCAAGAACAGTACTTGTAATCCACCAATATAGGACAATGCATATTTGGTTCAATGCCATTTAATTTCTTCAATTCCTTCAAATATATCCTGGCATTGCATTCCAGTATCTCTATTGACGTAATGTGCAGTTTGGTACTGTATATAAACCAGTACCTCTCAAAACTTAAATGTAAATCTTACACAACGACATGTTAACTACTGCACACACAGCCCCAGGAACAGAACATGAGACCACCGCTTCAAACTATTGTCCTTTGAGCCAACATGCATATGAAGTTACAGATGCAGACACCAACATTCATTTGATACCAATAATCATTCAAGGCCAAGATTAAATACAGTCTCTAAAGATTAGATGTGTACTGAGTCCTACAGTTAGGTACAATTTTGATATTCAGCCTCTAAAGATGTGTTTAAGAAGCAATGATCAAATAAGACAAGAAAACAACAGAAATGTACTGCAACCAACAAGCTTCTATGTGGGACACCTGGCAGGATATTAAAGGGACTGTTGTTGACTAACAGCACTTGCGGCCATGCATATTTGACTGCAGCAAGAACTAACTGCAGAGAGGAGAAAAACCCCCGTTGTTAGTACTTATATTTGACCCTTTATTCACTTTTCGCTTCAATATGGTTCAACAGTGCCAGGTACAGTTGCACACCTAGGCAAGAGAGGGAAGCCCTGAACCTAAACAAAACAATTTGATTAACAAGGCTAAAGTGCATCTATAACCTTCCTATTGTGAGAGTACAACCGAGGACATTCCCTACATGTAACCATTCTGTATGTTCATAGAGTTCATGACCAATACTGTTTGTACCGAACGTGCCTAGATTGTTTGGTTGTTACTATGTTCTTTTTTTTTTTTTTGATTTCTGTTTTACTACTATAATGATAATATCACTGAGCTAACAGTAGTTTACCTATTAATGTTTATTGTTGCTATGAATTTGTAGTTGGGTTCATCAACTATCTTGTTTATTATTACCATGGTTTGTTTAACTGTTACTATGGCCTTTCGGTGTATAAAAGCGATGTTAATGGTAATGCCTGTGAGAAACTGTGCGACGCTGCTTGAGGGCACAGGTTTCTCCCCACGACGTCATTGGTATTGGCCAATAAAAGGTTTCTGCAAGCACGGTTTTATTGCCAAATTCCTCTAGACAGAAAAATTTCTTTGACACTATACACAGAATTTAGCATTTCTACATTGTGGGGGGTGGGGTTAAAACTGATATGCAGTTTGTGAGGAG
Source organism: Arapaima gigas (assembly GCA_900497675.1). Lineage (NCBI taxonomy): Eukaryota > Metazoa > Chordata > Actinopteri > Osteoglossiformes > Osteoglossidae > Arapaima > Arapaima gigas. The sequence continues at coordinate 226,534 of UFQX01000460.1, read as the reverse complement.
TTGCATTTCAGAAAACTGTCAGACTTTGTCCTGTTTGTTCTTAAGAATCTAGCATTTCTTTTCTTATTTTAAAAGTCATAAGAAAGTGTACCACATTTTTATAAACTTGTCAGCTTCCCTCAAACCAACATTTTGTATATTTTAAGATCAAAAACTAGATGCTGTTAAAATAAGATGTTCCTCCTCTGCTGCTGCTATGGAAACAAAACTCAGATTTAACTGATTGTGTAAATAGTGTTGAAGTAAATCTGAACAAAACTGAATATTAAACTGCTACATTAATCAGAAAATTGCAAGTCTGCCCAAAAAACACCAAATATCTCCTTAAGGCAATTTCAACAGGATGAGGTATATTTTTGGGCCAGCCTGCTGGCCAATTCTACTCCCATTGAGACTGATTACACCTGTTGGCTTCCTAGCTACAGTCCCAACCTAAATGACAGTCCAAGAACCATACTGGTCCAGTTTGAGCCTTTGAACTTTGAAAAGGCCGCAACTGTGAAACACAAGGGAGAGATATATATTAATACCAGGTGTATCCAAGCTGCACTCATGATGGAGTCCCAGCATAATGAGTGCTATAGCCAAACTACTGAAAAACATTCAAAATTGAGAGTATGATCTGCATTCTCAGTCTGTCTCGCTTGACCCGTGCGTACACGTTGCAGTTTCGTTCACTTTTATGCAGCTGAGCAATGCATCCGAGCAATTTATAGGCAATTCTAGGGCGTAAGAATGTCAGGAAAGAACAGGCTTACATGCAGAATGAAGAAGATATCACTGACCTTAGCAAGGTGCTCAGTCCATTCAAAATACAGCAAGATGCCAAAAAGCATTAATGAATTACCAAGATTCATCAAGTTTCCAGTCCTGCATTAAAAACCCCCCTAAACATTACAACCAGATAGAAAGATGATTTTGAACTCATGTACCACTGTACATCGCTACCCACAGTGACTCCATTACAGTGAAAGCCTATAACTTTCACTAGAACAATAAAGTAGTTTTTGCTCCCTATTGGAGCACCTTCCTTGTAGAAATGTCCAAAAACAAGCCACTGTTCAGTTCATTTACAGCCTACAGCAGTACCTGCTGAGGGAACACAGACACAAGGCAAAGAACTAGAAGACCAAGTCTTTGTAACCTACAGGCACTGGTGAAGGGGAAGCAGAGCGCTTGGCTGGGATCCTGTCTTTCTCACGGCTTGGCCGCTGGGGCTTCTCCGGCCGCTCCGCTTTACTGTCAGTCACTATTGCCTTCAGCTGTTTCAGCTTCTCATCCTTCACCCAAAGTTTGTTCTGCATCTCCAGCTGTTTGGCTTGGACACGTCTCTCCTGTAGATTAGAACGCAGGGACCACAAGATCAGGCCGCACCAAGGCCCACAGAGAACTTCAAGGTGTAAATGGGCAAAGTTGACATGGCACAGCAGCTTGTGATACTCACACACTCCTTCTCCCATTTCAGTCTGGTGTCAGTGACCATTCCCTGCATTCGGGCTTCCATTCTCTTCTTTTCCGAGAGCTCCCTCTGGAGCTTATGTTCCCTCTCTTCCAGCTCTTGCTGCAACGAACGCTTGTCTTCTTCATATATATTGGTAGTTTTCTGTAAAATTTCAATCTGCACAGAAAAAAGTACAGTTAAACATAGAAAAAAGTGGGCACACTAAATAAATATACTATATAATAAATAAAATAAAAATTTTACCTTGTATTCAAGCATTTTTGACTTCTTCTCCAAACGTTCCATTTCAGTTTTTTGGCTAAGAATAGTTTTATCCTTCTCTCCCAACTTTGCTTTTTGTTCCTGAATAAAGTTTTCTTTAGCCATAAGATTGACATCAAGCTCTTGAAGCCTGGATTTCAGCATATTGGCTGGAAGTGAGACAAGATGCACATTAGATTACAGAGAGTCTGACAATATTTTGCACACGTTGGGCTGTTTCTTACCAGTTTTATTGTACTCCTCAGTCATCATCTGTCTGATCTTGTGCCTTTTCTCCAGCACTTCAATAAGCCTGGGCAGAGTGTGGTCATCAGAGGCATCTGTGACCTCACAAGGAGGTAGTGGAGGGAAGCTCTGCAGGAGCTGGGTTATCACAGATGGATTATCTAGATCCACAAAGAAACATCAAAATCAATTATTTAAAAAAAATAAATTCAAAAAAGAAAAAAAAAAGCACAAAAGCATCAAAAAGATGTGTTTTGGTACAAAAGGAAGTTTCTTCCTCCATTTAGGTCTGGCCTGCTTTGACAGGAATTACCTCCATTAAAGGGGCCACCACGTTCTTCTAGTCGACGTGTCAGTTCTTCCTTAAAGGCCTGATTTCTTTGTCGACGTCCAGCAGCGAAACCACAGATTGGTCTATCAACTGGACGCGCCACCTCTACTTCCTGTGTCATTTCTGCAAATCGCATCACCAGCTACAAAATCCAGAATCATTGTCAGACACAAATATGGAATATGCTAGGAAAGGTCCTATTTACATCTTCAGCAGATGATTTGGTCCTCAGCATCTTATAAATTAAAGTTATCTAAAGTTAACTTTGCAAATCTTAGAATTTCCCAGTTTCTTTATAGGGTAATGTCTACAAAATACAGGCAAACCCCAGCATACACAACTTTGTCCCAAGCCAGCAAAACTTAACACCACCTCCCAGTTTTCGTTATAGCAGTGCTTCTATTGTGCAAAGCCAGAAGTTCATATGCATGAAATTAAAAAAAAAAACTTAAAGTTGCTCTAGTAGCTCATTTCTGACGCAATACTGCAGAGCACAGCAAACTGTATTGGACATATTTTGCTAGTTTGAGGGAAAAAGTAATAAGGCCACAAAAGCTCATGTCTCTGGAAAGGTATGATGTCTACTGCAGACAGAGCAGTTGTGCACCACGTATGGCACGATGCCCTAAGTGTGCACAGCACGATGCTATACTTGCTACAAGGAGGTCAAAACAGGAAATGGAGGGGGGGGAATGCGTTTTAATGAATTTTGGAAAAGTTGGTTTGAGGCAGGCTGAGAGCACCCTCCCTCATTTAAAATAATGTACAATAGGATCCCGGTATACTCAATTTTTATTCGCACAGCATTTTCAGTAATGAAATAAATGTGTAAAACAGAGTTTATCTGTAGTGTTCAAACCTAGAACTGGTACTGATCTATTACCAATGGCTTGCAAGCACAGCAACATCGCACCATAGCCAGTCCTAGAACTTACTGACTATCTATACCTCGTATAATTTGACTATAGCAAAACAGACATGACCTGGGTTTATACACCCACCAAAAAGGTGCCAGGAAAACGCAGTCAAAAAGTTTTAGTGACGAACAAAATGAATCTGTCAATCAAAACTGAATAAGTCTGGCAAGAACAAACATTTTTAAGTTAATTGTTAATGGTACATTTTATTACATTAAAACTAAGGAGCTGATGTATTTGTCTAAGGTGACAACCTGTTTTTCATTCTAGGCCACTTAACATTGATTTAATTTAAGAAATTCACAATAACTCAATTGAGCGCAAAGAGATGAACCCTAGCATAAATTTAATGGCAAACAAACATTTAGTTGTCAGTTTTCTCAATTCAAATTGGTCATTAACCACCAAGTCAGAAACAATGCATTAAATAAATCTTACCATAGTTTCTTCATAATCATCTGCTTTAGGGTTGACACAAACAACCATTCTGACTTTTCCTTCTCCATCAAAATAGTTCTTAAAAAGATGTGTTACTTTGGAGTCCCTGTATGGTACCATCTACAAAGTAAAATTAAAAAATAAAATAAATTATATATATATATATATATATATATATATATATATATATATATATATATATTTTTTTTAAAAGCAAACATTTTTCAAATCAGTTATCTACCTCCTGTGATACCAGTACTATAGACTGATTTGATCACCAATTTGAGAACCTTTATGCAACTGCTAACCTTGTTGGTGCCACACATTTGATTTTCACGAAGAACTTCAATGCACGTGCGCAGTGTCATCAAGGACTGATTTATGTTTCCTAGAAAATGAGAAATTACCAGTTACAGGACATCTTCAAGGACACTCAGTGAAAGCACTACCAGTCCACCATACGTTGCCTCACCCGCTTCTCTCAACCGGTTTCCTTCTGCTCGGGTCCTGCTGGTACGTTCACTTCCCGCCAGGTCCACCAGGCACAGCTGACTGACAGTCACTTGGTTCTTATCCTTCAAAAGTCAACTGGTATTAAACATCCTCTACATGCAGCTTCAGTACCAACAGTGGTGCTTCACTAAAACTTCATCTTCAGAGAAAAATCTCCACAGTTACACATTTGAACATTGTTTAAAACAGCAGAAAAACTATACAACATGCTACCAAACTTTTTTTTTTTTTTATTTTAAAAAAATCAAAGAGTTGGAAAGAAATCTTAAAATTAAAAAGCATATGAAGTTATTTAATGGGAACTGAATGCATATATTTACTTTGTAAAGAAGATTGCATCAGACACTGAGACAGGTGTACTCCTCTGTCTCAAATTCAGAGTTTTGTTCTGTATGGCATCATGCTGATAAAAAATCAAAATGCAAAGTCCCAAAATTGCCAGTTATGCAATTCGAGGGAAACAAAAAAATACAAAAAGGAAAATGTTTTCATTTTTTAAAATGAGGATCCAGCATCTTACTTACTAAATTACTAAAAAGGGTGACTTGCTTTTAATTTATGAATTAATCTCTTTATCTGAGAAATGGAGATAGATTTTTTAAAAATTGTTTCACAATGCAAGTTACCTGAAGAACATTGTCACCATCAGCATCCAGTGGAGCCTGGGCCAGTTTGATAATGAACACGCTATGGGAGCGGCTAGATTCCCTGTTGAGCTGAGTGTTTGCAATTCTCCGTCTCTTCTGGCCTGCACACAAGAAAATGTTAGATTTAAGGAGACTGTTTAAGACAAAACAGTAAACAATATAACTACAACACAAACATACCTTTCCAAAAAACCTCAAAGGCTTCCTCTGTGGACTTCACTTCAACTTCTGTACATCCAGCCACATACATATTATGATTCTGATCTTCTCTCAGAATTTTAGACTGAGGAGGTCTACAATGAAAGTCATGAATAAGGCAATGTAAACAGTTCAAGTTCCATATAAACATTTAAGCTTTAAAAATAACAAAAGCTATTAAGCACAGAGTGAGTGCCATTCAAAAGCTGCAAGAATGTAGTCAAGCTCTATGCGAGACAGCACAGGATCACAGAAATATTGAACATTACAGAAAGTTCAAGCATCTCCCACATGAACAGCAGCAAATGCAGCCTCTTTCCTAAACAAGGGTCAAGACAGAGAAGGGAGGGGAATCTAAATGAGAAGCAAACTAAATTTAGTGGTAACTAGTAGTTACTGGCCACGTACATGAACTCAATGTTCCGTAGAGGTGTGCCTCCAACATTCCACCTAACAAGGGAAAAGAAACTTTATGCTGTGAGCACAGCTTGAAGATAACTACTGGTGGAAAGGAATGACAACCAGGTAACAAGAAAAAGCCTTAACCAAGTTAGCCCTGAAACTGATATGCTAAAACCATAAGGAACTTCTTAGTTAAAAAGTACACAAGTCCCCCAGGGAGAACACCACTGCTGGCCAAAAAACATTTAATTTTTTCAACTTGGAAGCCAAGACCTGCATTTCCCCCAGGTATAAACAGTTCTATTTCATACACTTACTTTGGTTTAATGGGATCTATAGGCACTTCTTCCAGAAGGTCATAAATGTAGTTATTGTATATTTCTATGTAGGAAACAAAAACACTGTAGCTGCTGTCCTCATCTACTCCCTCTGCTTTGCAGGCTTCTCCAGGGTTGATCATGTCGGCAAATTCCGGATCAATTCTTTGCCTGAAAAAGTAATGGGTTTAAATGGTGTTTGTGTAAATTTTAATCAGTTTGTGAATGGCAAGAAATACAAAGTTAAAATCAGTACATCATCACTTCAACCGTACACATCTTTGAGTCTTAAACACGACACAATTCTTCAGAAAGGTTTTTCCTCTGGGTGTGAGCAAAAGCCATCTTATCAATAATCTTAATAGTTACTTGGATGATGGGGTTTTCAAAGACTGCTGGCTTTCTCTTTTTTGTCTCTCCAGTAGAGCATCAACTTGATTTTGAATCTCCATACCATTCTTGTCATCAGTCTTGAATACCTACAAAGAGAAAGCACTTAGACATTTGGCAAGAACAAACTTTTATATTGTGTAAATGGAAAAATTTGATGGCCTTACAAATCTTTTGGCCTGAAACGGGCCTATGCTGTTGAAGATCATGTCTAGGGAACGAGGAAGGAGGCCGCCTTGCCCGGGAGATCCTGTCATCGTGTAAGTTTTCCCACTCCCCGTGACACCATATGTGAAAAGCAAACCTGAAATGATGAGTTTTACATTTTTTTTAAACAAATTCTGAAATCCAGAATCATCATCTTAAAGCCTATGAAATGTTTGAATTACTTACCATTTTTTCCATGTATGAGATCTTCTACAAGTGGCTTAGCTACGTCATCAAATAATTCAGTCTGAGTCGTTTTAATGCCAAACACCTTCTTAAAAGAATATTGAGTCTATAACAAAAAAAGAATGTCTCATTAACAATGTATGACAATAACCAAAAACAGTCAATGCATAATAAACCAGTTAACATGCAGACAAACCTCTTTGAACTCGCCATTCCTGTTGACTTTGATGCCATCTGGAGCGTGCAACTGAATAGTGGTGTTGCTGATCACCTCAATACAGCTTTCCTCATCGCTCAGCGGGCGCACACGGCAGTACACCTACACAGGACAAACAGATTCCTCAGAAAAGGTTCAGACTAACTCAAGAGGCATGCGAAAAGGAAATTTAAAAAAAAAAAAAAAAAAAAAAAGTTCAGTGACATCACTGATTTTCAGATAATACATTCCGTACAATAAACAATTTTGCCCCTAAATTTGCTTATTAATTACGTAAAACACATAATCCATTATCCCCTGAACATTACTGAAGTGTACAGGTATATTTAGGCAACATTATCTTACACCAACTGGGTCTTTTTGGTTGCTGGATGGTTTCTTTGGCACAGGTCTGCGGGGAGTTTTGCCCTTCCTGTTGGAATATTATATCAACATGCCAAGGGTTTAAAAAAAAACATGCATTTCAACATAATATACTTGTATAGTCTGTGCAGAAGGACACACACACACACACACACACACACACACACACACGGCCTGTTCCTGTGGGGTTAAAAAGTGAAGGGATTTATGACCGAATAGTTTAATTGATTTCCAACTACTAAAACATAGCTTTCATGAAAGAGGGCAACCTCGTCCGTGTGCGTATATACCTGAAAATGATCACACCCACGACACATTACTGTACTCTGGTCCGGCTTTTTTCCCACTTTAATGAAAACGCCATGACTTCAAGCTGTGGTTCCTACACACTGACACACCAGTCAACGTTAATAAAATGTAAAGTACACAATGGACACTGTTTAAAGTGCTCGGGGCCTCTCAGAATCAGCGAGCAAGACCAGGTGACAAACTACAGTCTAAAATACGTTATAGACGTAAAGCAACAACGGAAAATTTATTCATAAATTCTTACAGTTGCACAGTTTACCAGGGAGAAGGGTCGGGAACACAGCGAACATTCAAACGGCTCCAAATACCAACGCAGAGAAAAAAATAGTCACAGCCGAATAAACTGTTTTCGTAGTTATTTAGGTAAAACGTGCATACTCACAGAGGCCTGATCATCGCTGCAATATTATTTTACAGTTATTGTGATCCCTTTTCGTCTGATGCGCCTCGTCTCCTTCGGTTCGAATTTTCCCTCCTCCTTCCTGAAAACGGCTTTTTCAAATCCCACCAATCAGCTTTCAACACACGCAGCGGATGCCGGAAGTTTAGGTCACGCGGCGCTCTTCTTGTCAGGTCCGTCAAGACACGCGGTTGCCGTTTTAAATTACCTGCGTGTTTACTGTGTTGCACTGAGTATTTTTTTAATATAAAAGAGATCGACTAATTCGTTTTGTGCATTGTTTTTAACACACACTTTTTTATTGGCCTTTGCTGCCTAAATTGACTTTCACCCAGCTCTTTTAAACGTTTTTATTATTTACATGACGCTAATATGTTAATGTGTATGAACAACTGATGTGAGTGAATATTCGCACAGGACTTTTAAGTTTTAGGTACAGGTTCGTGTACACATACAACCTGGTGAGTCGCTGTGCAAAAATAAATTTAAAAGAAAAAAGTCTTTTAGACCTGTTGCTTACTGTTGTGTTCGAATCTGTTGTGTTGCTTTAATATTGCGGTAGGTGGCGCTGCCATCTCACCCCAGCCGTGCGTGAAATTTGTCTCTTGGTTTTTTGGTTTTCTTTTACTGCGAACCTAAAGCGACAGACTTCAAAAATCTAATTTGAGGATTAAGGACTAAACTCATTTTTTGTTGTCCGCTGGTCCAAGTCAGGGGTACGAAATCTTTCCGCGAATCAGAGGCCTACACCCTGAAAGTGAAGCCACCCATATTTACATCCTAGGGGTGATTTAGTGAGCAGTTAACCTGAAACACACCTGTGGAAAGGAAACACACAGATACAGGGAGAACAGGCAAACTCCCCACAGCCTGAGCTAGATTTGACCCCACACCTGAAAACCCCAGGCAGTCGGATGAAGCAGCATTAGGTGCTGTGCCAACAGGCCTTTCTTACTTTATGTCCATTTCTTCAGCTTGTGGAGGGCTTTTTATAGGGTATGCTGTACATACTGGGGCAAGAGGAGTCAGGGTGTGGCTATGTGAGATTTCCGCACTTTATTTGGAAGTCATGGGTCAGGGAAAATGTTGCTCTCTTCAGAGGAAACGACCTCTTACCATGGACAAGGATGTCATGGTGTCTCTGTGTTTGTTGACTGTTACAAGGCACATATGTTAGGGTTGGCATGGTGTGTGCATGCCACACATACTATAAGCAGCTTTATTCTGATTGTCACACTGGTCCTTACTATTTAAAAATCATGATTCCAGAGGAAGTTTTAATTCTCCTTTTTGCAAAATTGACACTATCAATATTTGTTGTCTGTAGAACACATTTTCACTTAGATCACGTTCATTAATTATTCAAAAAAATCTGTGTATGAAATAAAGGTGTAAATAAGCTCTCAGCAGGATGGAGGATGTCAAAGGCAACTTTTTCAATGCAGTTACAGTTCAGTTAACTGAATACAGGTTATATAATTCGGATGTCATCTCTAGATAGGTCTTAGACTGTCATTAACCATAAGTTGACGCAGATAGAACATTCTTGGTTCATTAACTACTGTGTTATATTCTTAAATGTAAGGAAAATTTGGATATTATTACCAGTGGTTCTTTCTCTTGCTATATTTAACCTTTGGGTTTAAATCCTTCACTGAAGTACAGAAAAATAAAGAACTCAGACATGTTGATTTAACGCTGCCAGTAGATGGCAGTGTTTCTCATCTCAGCCTCGTGTATAAAACTTTCAGCCCACTGTAAGACCAGAAATACAGGTTTATTGTCTCTAGTAGCTAAGAAAAATGGACAATGGCCAGATAACAAAAACCTAAAGAATGTTGAATGAGGATCTACACAGTTTTGAAGGGTAAAATAATGTTTGTATTTTTTGTGCAATTTACGAATACCTTTGTTAGAGGATATAGATATGTGGCACAATGAAAAAACAGGAGCAAAACAATATTCTGAAAACTTCTTAAGTTCATCTTTATTTTAGACTGCATTGAAGAACACATTCTGACATCGTTCCATCATCAGCATGACGACGGAGAAGCTTAGTTTCTAAGCATAAAGAATTCATTAATACATCATGAAGGTTCCAGATGCATTTCTCCTTTGTACATTTGTATATATATCATATATCCATTCCTGACAACATAAAAACTTCTGCGTTAAGAAGTCCCTGCACATTTGAATCATATATGACACCCGAGTGGAATCCCATAAAGAAGTCCCTGCACATTTGAATCATATATGACACCTTAGTGGAATCCCATACAGTTGTAAAAAAGATTAAAATGTAGAAAAATGATATGCACAGTAAATGCCAGAAATCAAAGGGACACTTGCAATCACAGTTGATTCGAGTATCACTTCCATAAATTCTTTCATTAATCTGTGCGGCTAATAAAGGTGTATATACGCTCTCAGCGGGATGGAGGACGTCAAATACAATACACTTCTAATGAGAATATAGTACATATAAAATAACATTACTGGGCTTTCATATCTAAGTAAATCCTACACTTTGATAAGCCATAACTGCCTCAGTCTTTCTTAACCTCTTGTTTAAGAACAACTTCACTGAACTCAGGAAAAGAAGCATCTGTGGTAACAACATGCATTAACCTTCTTACAGTTACAAATGCAATAATAAATACATCCCCAGATAATTATTATATAAGGGTTGCTTGAAGAAATGGGCCTTAAAACATAAAGAAATGCTTTTTAAGGCACTGCACAGTTCTGAAAAGAATATAATATAAAAATATAATACAACATGTTGATTTTTTTTTTTTAATTTAATAAAGCCATACAAAGTTTAAATACATTTTTAAAAACTTGGAAGTATTTAATAGAAAATATGTAACTTCCAAGGCAGGTAATAAAAGGTCTAACCAAAGAGATGAAGGTACCTCTGCAACCACCATCAGTCACTTGGACCAGCCAGTTCAAGAGGGTCAGAAGTAACATGATGACTGATGACTTTGATGTGAAAAAAAGCAAATGCTGCTGCTGCTGCTGCTGTTGTTGTTGTTAAGTGGCACTGACTTGATATATTATATATAGAGCTACCAGAATGTTCTGTCCCTCTGACTCCATCCTCACTGCAATTGAGGTGTATGCTGTACAGGCCACAAAATCCCCCCCCCCCCCCCCCCCCCCCCCCCCCCCAAAAAAAAAAAAAAAAA
>UFQX01000460.1:197077-215536 GCA_900497675.1 Arapaima gigas | reverse complement strand
CCCCCCCCCCCCCCCCCGGTGGTCTCTCAATAAAGGACATTCATAACATAACTTTAGTGTTGAAAATAAGAACACAAAATTTACAGACTTTACAAACTCTTAGAACTTTGCAAACCATAAAAAAATTTAGCTGCAACGGCTTTGCGATGTGGAAGAAACAGTTTATCAATGGAAGAAGGGCACTAGTTAGGCGAAATAGATGTGTTAAAATTTTCAAGTTATATTTCAGTGGGTATGGATACTCCGGACATTTTGAGTTCACTGCTGAGGAACCCGTAGGAAATACCTCATATGTAAAAAATAACATTTTAAACAGCTGAAGCTGATTAAATGTCTAACTTGTAGAGTTTCATTGATCTTGCACAATATCATTTTATACCTAAAATACTACTATTTAATACATTTAAATACAATATGCTAAATTAATACAAAACTGCATTTCAATGCACCTTTAAAAAGCCGTGAATGTAGTAAAATGCTAAATTCACTTTTGTATCTTCGAGTGTGCAGTAACTTATAAAAATAGGTTAGGTATTTAAATACACAGTGCTGACTTTTAATTCCCTGATTTGATTTAACTGAGGTCTCTGTTCCTGCACTTGTTTGTTGCTGACTGAAGCTGTTGACAGGGTGGTTGCTAAGACAGAGAGGAAAGCACTTGCTTCATTCAGAGGCTACAGGGAAACACCAGTTCCCAAGGACTGCAGCCCAGATCGGCTCTGCGAACCACCGACCAATGTGCTCTTTGTTGTGCCATTTTCCTGAGGCCGCTCGCTTGTCCAGAGGTCAAGAGCCTGTTCTTATTGTCCATCCGCACGCATGTGTTGTGAGGATACAGATCAGTGTCCATGGATTCCAAGCTTCTCTTCTCACGTAGTCAGTTCTAGAGACTCGCACTTGATCCGAAACCTCAGTTCTAATGTGGGAAGAGCTGTTGGTACTGACACTTGCTCAAAGAATATGGCCTTGGAGGACAAGTCTTTGGCTTTATGTTGGACTTGTTCTTCCTTCTGGAGGTCAAGAAGAGCGCTTGACTGAAGAGGTAGATAATCATCAGGCTGAGGGCCACAGACAGCAGAGCAGCCCCAAATGTGTTGCTAAAGGTGATGGGTGGAGCGTGAGCCAGGAGCCACTGGCGGCGCAGCCTCATGTCCAGCTCAACAGCCTCCATCTGGAAGTGGGTGCCAATGATGCTACATATGTGGAACAGCTGATGGCTGTGACCTGCAGAGGGGACAAAAGCATAATCAGCACCAACAACCTATCTGGCAGCACATGAAACCCACAACAATATTCACTGCAGTTCATCTCAATAGAATAAGAAGGAGAAAGGAGACATTCGTACCAAAGTAGTCAAAGCATCCAGGAGCCAGGCGTTCGGGTAGGTGTGTGATGAAGAGGAGGGCGGTGAGGAAGGCCAGGGCCGTATGGCAATAGTGCAGGGAATTTGCTTCATTACCTGTGCAGCCTTCACCAGCGCAGACAAATATCTGTAGGAAGGACAGGTACAATGCACTCACATCATTCACATTCACACTTATACCGTACTGTGCAAAAATCTTAGGCATGCAACTTCAATGTCTGTTGGGAAGTACAAGTAGATTCTTATGTACCATCAGGGAGGTTTCTCATTGGTCCCAAATTCATTCTGCAGCCTGAGAATGACCTCAAACACCCAATCTCAGTCATACACAACTATCTTCAGCAAAAAGAAAGAATCCTACAACAGATGGTATGGTCCCCCCAGAGCCCTGATCTCAACATGATCAAGTCAGTCTGGGAGGACATGCAGAGACAGTCAAAGTCTGCAGAAGAACTGTGGCCAGTTCCTCGAAATGTTTGGAAGAACTTACCAACCTCTACCTTAAACTGCATGCAAGTTTGCATAAAAGAACTGATGCTGTTTTAAAAGCAAAGGGTGGTCCCACCAAATATTGATGTGACAGGTTTTTTTTTCTACTGCACTTTTTAGAAGCTTTATTGATTAATAAGTATTCATGGCATTATTTTTGGAACCATCCTCGCTTTATAGCATTTTTCCCACAGGTGCCTAAGACTTTTGCACAGTACTGTAACTCTTGGCAAATCTACGCAAAAACCATCCTCTACCCATTAAATTTGTTACTTGTGTATTTTTCATTATGTATTTTGTTTTGTCTACAGTGTATTTGCACCACAAATGTAACAGAGACTGCAGACTAGAGCCATTCAAACAACAGAAGCCATTAGGTATCTACTGACAAAAGGACTTATTCCCTCTAACTGAAAACACCAAAGTTAAACTTAAACTTACCCTATAAAAGAGGGGAATGTTGTCAAACAGGTATGGGTATGCAAAGGCTGTAACACGAAGCATTTTACCCAGCTTTGGACTTTGGCACTCTGGGAACCTGTGAGAAGAATAAGGTGTATAAACTTTATCCTTTCCAGAATATTCATTCCTGAGGAACGGTTTCATCTAGGCAATCAGGGCTAAAAAAGGCCACAAAAACCCACTGGGGAAGCTAAAGATAGTCAAACAGTCCACATTCACACCTCAGAATGCGGATTAAATTTACTTCATTTCATCCGCTTATTTTTTAGACTAGAAAGAAACTTGTACGAAAAGCAAATAAAAACGCAACAACCACTGCAATATTAACAAACATTTGAACACTCCTCTGCTTAACTTTTACTAATCCCACTGGCTTGCAGGCAAACTTTCACACAGTAGTGTCCCATCCCAGCAAGTCCTCCTTCAAAAGTCTTATCTACCCAGTTTTGTTTGTTGTGCAACATGTACAGTAGAGTCTTTCCCACCCTTCTAACATACATTTGAGTAAATATTCCACTTTGGCTTGTTTGGCCTCCCTGCAGCCCAAGATCAGTGAGTTATCTGCGCTCAGATTTAGAGCAAAAATGATATATTGATTGTTATACTGAGTAATAGTGATCCAGATATGACTGGGCTGACTAATGCAGTAGCTGCATAAGCACAAAGCTGCTTAGCGGCAGCAGTCCTGCGGTTGTCAAAACTACAATACAAAGCAGTGAATAAATGGCATTTTATTATTAAGGATATAGGTGCGGATCTCTTTTCAAGAGCAGATCTCTCATGCCTATAGGCTTCTGATGCAGAGATTTTGCTGGTGAAATTGCAAAAAAACCCCTACATTACATAATGTATGATGTTCAGTATTGCATTATTTTTTTACTTCTAATTTCAAATCTTATACTTTCACTGCTGGGTACTAACATTAATCACATTTTATAGCTATTCCTGTACTGCTGCTGCAGCTGTGAGTTAAGCACATATAACTGTGTGAAAGTATATAAATGCCTTTTTTTAATATATATACTATAGGAGTAAATAGTGTAAACAGTGTATGTATAAATGAATGTACAACCTCACAGCTTCTTGCCTCATCCCATTTTTGTTACACTTGTAAACATCAATGGCTTGTCATTTTGTCACTATAACAATGACAAAAAAAAGAAAAGCTGGTATGAAACATGGCAGTTTTTGAGGTCACAGAAACATTTCTGTACAGAAACATTACAACAACCTTTCTTGTCCAACACAGGAGAAGCTGTCATAATGCTGGTCAGTTTGAACTGCCGGGTTAGTCAGTTAGGCCCATGCAGCTAAAGAGTACAAAGCAAAATCAGAAGCATTTTTCTCCCAGTAAAGACACGATTGTTACCTCTTGATGGAGTCATGGTTACAGCGAAGGAACGGTAAGCCCAGCCTTAAGAGAAGCGGTTGAGAAGGCAGAGAGCAATTGGTAAGCAGTGGCAGCAAGTAAACGTAAACACGCTAAAAGGTAAACAGCACAAAAAAACCACAAATTTCCACAAACCAAAATCAGCTATTAAATCATATTTCACGAGGTTCACAATACAGCCTGAGACTTATAGTACAGGTTCATTTTTTCAAAGAGGCTGATTAATGTTAGCGGTAGTAAAAGAATAAAGTCAGAAATGCACTTGATCCGAAGAGCAGCAACCCTCGACAGAGGATATACAATAAACACTCTCAAGTACTCTAAGCATTTAGTTTATCGCAAGCAAATTCTGAAAGACCATCAGAACCCCACACTGCCATCAAGATGGAAAAAGTTTCCATAGATGAGACCCCTTTACCTGGAGTAACAGGCCAGGATGGTGCAGATAACCGTGTTGAAGACGGCCAAGGTGATGTAATACTGGTGGAAGGTGCTGCCCACCCACACTTCTGGCACAATGTATGCTGAGTATGTGATGGCAGAAGCTGCAGTATAGTACACAGAGGATATAAATACAACTAGTCATTACTTTAACCTTTTTCATAGTTAAAAATACAGAAAGATCCATTGCTACGGTTGTCATTTGAATGTGTGGCCTCTGGGAAATTTCCAAGCAACCCAAAGAGACAGCGAGGGCTTGCCAGTGCACCCGGCAGGCTCACCCACCCAAGCTGTAGAAGCTGAGTGCTCCATAGTCGAAGAAGAAGCAGACGTGTCTGGCCCGCATGGACATGGTGCTGAAGGTGTGTGCGCAGCTGGAGGTGAACGGGTACACGCAGCACGACACCAGGAACACAAGCAGAGGCCAGCTGAAGGCATCGTGCCACACGTCCTGCATCAGCACCACTGTCAGCAACTTCCACAGGAAGTACCTGTCCAGAAGGACCACCGTGAAGTGAGCAAGGGCAGGCCAGGTAATAGTGCGCTCTACGGGATGGATTTACGGGGTCAGACTGTCGAGGTTAATCATACAGTTTGGCTCAAGTAAAAATAATAATAAACGGTAATAATAAAAAAATAACCAATATGCAGCAGTCAAATCAATCATACAGTTTTAGCTCATACAGTGTGTATTTCACAAGTAGATTATTACCATATGCAGACAAAAAAAAACACAACCGCCAGTGTGGGGGGGGGGAGTGACAACTACTCCCTTGATGGCTGCAAGAAGAAGGCAATTGGGTGAGATAAATATATACAGCAAACTGAATGACTTATATAAACTTCTGACCGCAGACAGAGAGTGACACGTCTACGACTGGTCCTCTTCTGTCAGCTTCAGAAATTCAGAGACCTGCATTTGGGATGACAACCTGTCCTGGTTTACACAGACGTTGCCTCTGGCACACAGGCTGACGGCTGCTAGGCAAATTGGGATTATATGTTGTCAATTATGTGTTACCTGCTTGACTTTAAAGAGGGCTTCCCTGGCTGTCCCATTATCTATATCCCATGTTTGTACTTTAACAAGCAAACTTTACTTTCCTTGAATAGATTTTTTTTCATTCTTGCTGGTTTATACAAAAATTTGACATGCGGGACTGTCAGAAATATCTTCATCACCGTGCCTCATTCTCCTGGTTTTGAAAAAAAAAAAAATCCTGCAGCTGCACCAGCGATGCTTGAATTTTTACAACCTTATAATTAAAAACAAATATCTCATGGGTCTTTAAATAAATCACGGGCCAACATGTTTTCTAATTCCTGCTGAACACATTAGAGAACTTTGATGTGGAGCTCCACTTATTAACGGAGTCAAGAAGCCCCCAGCCCTGTCTGTCCCACAGTGCGGCCGGGCAGACGACTTGCCTCACATCTGATCCCAGTTGGCTGACACTCACTGGAAATGTTAATATGCACCTCCGCACATTCGAACGCACCCGCTCTGCTTCGGCGGAAACACACACAGCTGTTGCCATGGAATCGGTGTGATTTTTTTTTCTGACCACATGCGGCTCTTAATAACGTTTAGACTTTGCGCTGTGTATACAGTTCTGTCAAGATAAAACAAAAGTCTGACGTCCAAAGGATGTGGAATGCGAGTTAAATGAAACACCACACCGGCAAATTGATGGAAGTTTTTAGGTTGCTTTAACTAAAGATCAACTTGGAATTTTAGGAATCATTAAAATGCTGTTCCCCACCCACGGCGATTAGGCAACGTTCTGGCAAAGCGGTACTCTTTCGCCACACGAGGACCTCAAATGTGCAACCTCCTAGTGAGAGGTGAGTGCCGACGTTGCTGGCGCCAGCAGAGCATCTCAATGAGCTCTAACCAGACCAACAGGACCGGTCGGCCGGGAGCTGCTTTCCTGCCCAGTGAGTAAGTATTGCAACAAGAACAATGTTTCAGTGTAGTTTCAGGCGTAAAGTAGATAAGACCTGCTGGGCAGCTGTGAACTTCACAGCAGCCCAGGCCATCGATGAGGGGGCTCCATGGGGTCCCTATTAAACTGAGCAGACATACAGAGATGATCTAAAGGCCAGCCTGATGGCTTAATGCAACCCAGTTACCCAATGCATCATGGTAAAAGATTGAATTAGAAACAAGCAATACCCTTTACTCCCATTTTCACTGTGCTGACAAGCATATTGGGTAGTATCAGCAAACTTTTAAGTATTAAGCTGTGAATTTCTGCAGTGAATAAAAGCTACCGGGAGATTTTGCTGATGTTTGCTATACATATGTTTCTTTAATAAAGGGGACACAAACTTTGAATGCACCGTACGGAAGCAGAGCGTGAGCTGACTTGCAATGTAACTGAACGCACTCTGGGGAAAGAAACGTAACACCTATAAAGGCTGTCGTGAATAGTGGCCATGTGGTACGCAGCCTTTTGCTGGGAGAGCAGCTCAGCCAGAGGATCCGGTCACCGCGGGACAGAAAAGAGCACTGGGAATTCACGAGAAGTGCTGGCGCGCACACGCACACGCACACACACGCACACGCAAAATAATAAAATTTGTGGTTCCCTAAAGAGCACAACATAGCCAACTCCAACTACTGATGACGGTGGAAAAATTACTAGCATAAGGTACTTGTATAAGTAAATACACATCAATGGACTTCCCAGAAGAGCATCCCTAGTTCCAAAGAAAGCTTCGAATTCAGGACTGGCTGTCAGCTTCTCACCTTCCCTATTCACCCCAGTAAACGGATATGAGGACATATTCAGGAGATGCGTTTAGACCTAATGGACTTGTTGGTCTACAGCCGAGCCGGAGCCGTACCATGTGGGCAGGAAGTGAGTCCAGATGTTGAGCGTCTCATTGGTGAGCTGGAAGAGGCTGAGGATGCAGTCAGTGGCAGAGCTCCTGGGGTGCCGGTACCCAGAGATGATGCCGTCCTCTTGGAATGCCTGCATCACAGAAGCCGTTACCAAAACCCGTATGACAAAGCACTGAGGCTGAAACAGAGGAGCTACTCAAAGAAACCGCTGCAGCACTGTCCACAAACTATAAACAGGACACACAGCCTATGTGTGTGTTATACTCTGCTGGTGTTGTATTTAAAACTGCTGCTTTGCTGGGAACGACAAAAAAGAAAAACAAAGACTTACTTTAGGCACTTGGTGGACGGTGAAAATGCGGGGCAGCCTCATCAAGCTGAACATGGTGCCGAGGAGCGCGACTGGACCTCTTAGGCAGCGAGCAACCGAGCAGCCTGATGAAAGGGGTGGAACCCTCTTTTACACCTGAACCGGCTCTGGAGGCCCTCCCCCCTGCTGTGCACACCTATCCGGAGTGTGCTCGGGGCAGGGCTCACCTCACACCTGCAGGTTCATGGAGCCCTGGGTGTGGGGAAGGGGGTGAGATTGTGACTTTCCCTCTCGCCCTAAAGAAAACACATAAACACACACACCCTTGTAAGCAACCTGCATCTCAAAATAGAGAAGCCGCAACATGACAAAAGAGAAGAAGTTCAAATGGATGGAAAAGCAGTGCATATCTGACTGCACTGTATACTAAACACAGTATATGGGATGCCGGTTTGACCTCTTCCATGGACAGTGTTAACACATTAAACAGGCCTCATTTATATGACAATAAACAGCATTCATGCACCGGGAGTGAAGCTGGAAGTCGAACCCGCCTGTGCGCAACAAGCTGTTACTCGGCAAAGGGCTTGGCTCACACCCACAGACTGGCAAGATTTCCTCACCCGTGCGCAGCCGCCCCAGAGGCTGAACAACAGCTCGCTGCTGTAGTTGGCTCGATGACATTCTGTAGTACCTTTATTCATAGAATAGGCAAAAGACAATTAACTGGTAAAACAGGTAATGTTGAGCCCAAGTCAGTGAGGACCCCAGGGGGGCTGGTTCACAATGGCACTTTCTCCTGCTGTCACTGCTGCTGTATGCAGAGACCCTGAGATCCACAGGGATACTGTACCTAACAGCAACCCTAACTTTGGCCTCTAAGAAGGTGTTCTTAGCTTTAAAAAAAGACCTTCACGTGCAATTTAATTTCTTCTGGAAGCACCCAGCCACGTAAGCCCTCACACTTTGCCAACAAGACTTGCTTGTCACACAGTAGTTAAATGTCACCCAGATCTGGTGACAAAGCAAAGCATCTTCCAGAACAATAGTGGTCTAGAATCTTCTAAGGTTTTCTGCTCGTCCTGCTCCTTAAAGGTAGCCTGACCTGTTTCTGGCACTGGTGGTGCCCGAATCCTTCACCTGGATGAAGCTCGTGTCTCGCCCCAGGGTTTGTTGCCGGTTTCACACTGCAGAGACAGAAAGCCTTTCATTCCTGCTTCAAGTCAATGCTGACCTGGAGAGCCGTCTGCACCCACAGGACACGTCACACACAGACAACTGACTCCCTGCGAGGCAGCCCCCACTCCAGCACAGTATCGAGTTGCCACCAAGAGACAATGACAGTTGCCAAACTGAGCTCTTGCAGGTAGAATAGAGAACGCTGTAGAGTCAAGATGCACGTTCAAATACTTTGGTGTTTGCTGCACACTAAGCTGCCGTGTGGAGCTGGGTACCCCTGAATGAGTGCCCTGTATACCAGTGGAGTTTCTCATTTGACGGAAGTGAACCTTGTGACACATTCCATTGTTTGTCAGGTGTGAAAAATTTGCACCCGGTTGACATTAAACAGAAAATGAACCCATTACTTATTAATTCGTTCTTCTAAACAGAGCAAGGCACAGTTAATAATAAACCCCATCCAGCCCTGCTCACTGCAAAGATTCATATATCAGTCGTGTCCCAACAACCAAATGCTGTTTTAGTGGCTTGACTAATGGTCTGATTTTTCACCTGAAGCAATTTTTAAAGTCCAGGGGTTTAATAAAAGGTATAAATATACACTCGCCGGCCACTTTATTAGGAACACCTGTACACCTGCTCGTTCACGCAATTATATAGTCAGACAATCGTGTGGCAGCAACGCAATACATAAACTGTCACAGACACAGGTCGTGAGCTTCAGTGAATATAAACATCAAACTTCAGAATGGGGAAAAATCTAATCTGAGTAACTTTGACCGTGGCGTGGTTGTCGGTGCCAGACATGGTGGTTTGAGTGTTTCGGAAACTGGTGCTCTCCTGGGATTGTCATGCACGACAGTCTCCAGAGTCGACGTAGAATGGTAGGAAAAACAAAAAAACATCCAGTGAGTGGCAGCTCTGTGGGCGGAAACAGCTTGTTGATGAGCGAGGTCAGTAGAGAACGGCCAGACTGGTTGGAGCTGACAGGAAGACTAGAGTAACTCTAATAGCCACTCTTTAGAACAGTGGTGGGCAGAAAAGCATCTCTGAATGCACGACACATCAAACCTTGAGTCAGATGGGCTACAATAGCAGTTGAACACATCAGGTTCCACTCCTGTCAACCAAGAACAGGAAGTTACAGGCTACAGTGGGCTCTGGCTCACCGAAACTGGACAGTGGAAGATTGGAAAAATGTTGCTTAGTCTTCTGACTCTCTTGATTTTTGCTGCTAGACACAGATGGTGGGTCAGAATTTGACGCAAACAGCATGAAGCCATGGACCCAACCTTTCTTGTGTGAACGGTTCAGGCTGGTGGTGGTGATGGTGTAATTGTGTAGGGAATGTTTTCTTGGCACATATTCGGGCCATTTAATACAAATTGAGCATCATTCGAATGCCACAAACTGGCCACAACTTACCCATCTTCTAATGGTTACTTCCAACATGATAATGCACCAAGTCATAGAGCCGAACTCATCTCAACCTGGATCCAAGACCGTGAAAGTGAGTTCAGTGTTTCAATGGTCTCCCCAGTGACCAGATCTGAATTCAACAGAGTGCTTTTGGGATGTGGTAGAACATCAGAATGGCAGCACGAATATGCAGCAATTATGTGATGGAACCATGTCAACGTGGAGCTGAACTTCTAAGGAATGTTTTTAGCACCTTCTTGAATCCATTGCGCCAAGTATTTAAGCTGTTCTTACAGCAAAGGGGGGGGGGGGGGTCTTACCCAGTATTAGGATAGTTTGTCTCATAAAGTGGC
The DNA here is from genome assembly GCA_900497675.1 of Arapaima gigas. Taxonomy (NCBI): domain Eukaryota; kingdom Metazoa; phylum Chordata; class Actinopteri; order Osteoglossiformes; family Osteoglossidae; genus Arapaima; species Arapaima gigas. The sequence continues at coordinate 205,282 of UFQX01000460.1, read as the reverse complement.
TGGTGAGTGTATGTTGTAAATGCAGAAGTGCATCTTTAAAGCACAAATATATCGGTACTTATAAAGGACACTAAACATTTAGTTTCTTTGGTTTTTTAACCTGCTCAATTTAACAAGTTTATAAATATAAATTTGAACATAAATTTTACAAATATAAGTACACAGGTCCCTAAAAAATCAACTGTGTCTTGCTTCAATGACTACTGCCCCGATACACACACTGCGATCATCAGGAAGTGTTTTAAGAGACTGTTCAGATCTTACATCAAGGTCTGCATCCCACCCTGTACATTAGCCCTGCACCAGTATGTCTCCCACCCCATCAGACCCAATGAAGATGCCATCTCCACCTGGCCCTGACCCATCTGGAAGGATAAACACCGTTATATTAGAACTGTCCTCACTGGTTCTGAACATCACCCAGTGCAACTGGATCCTGGACTTCCTGACCAACAGGCCACAGGCTATGACAATCCATGGAAACACTTCCCACACCACTGCCTTGAACACAGCTACTCACATTCCTCCATGCATCGGTGGTTCAGCAGTGGAGCTGGTGCACAGTTTCAAGTGTCTGGGAGTGCCTCTTGTGGACCCTCAACAGAAACCACCTTGTGAAAAAAGGCACAAAAGGCTTTTACAGATGTGCTATGGAGAGCATCCTGACCTCCTCAGTCACAGTCTGGTATGGAAACTGCATTACCTCTGACCAGGGAGCTCTGCAGCACATAGTGAAGACTGCAGTCTGTCACCTGGGCCTCACTAACAACCATCCAGACTACCTACAACAAGCAGTGAGTCAGGAGAGCTCACACCTTCACCACAGACCCCTCCCATCCTCTCCACCACCACCACCCGGGAGACACTGTTGCAGCCCGAGGGCCAAAACCACCAGGTTCAGGAACAGCTTCTTACCGCAAGCTGTCAGGGTGCCGATCTCCAACATCTCAGACCCCATCACCACCACCGCCACCCTTAACCAGACTGTTTGCACATTTACACTATATTTGTGTTATTGTTTGCACTGAGATTACACATCGCTTCTACATTACCTTTTCTATTTCTAATTACTGTTTTGTATTTATCTGTTTATATTTATTATCTTTCATATCTTTATCTCTTAATGTATCAACATCAATATAACTTTTTTATTTATTTATCTTCTGCTTTTCACCCTATTAAGTGCATCATGCAACGTAAACCCGAGGAACTTCATTTCGTTCTCCCTTGTATTATATGAGAAAGCAAGACAACAAACAAGCCTTGAATCTTGACAAACAGCTTCTGTACAGTTGATAAGTAATTGTTTAGCAGCCAGGATTATTATAGTCCATCCATGACTGAAATAACAGAAATAATAGAAAACTGCCCTCTCCCTGCCTTCATTCACAACCTTTCTCTATAACAATGCTTGATGTTTAAAACGGTCTTATGGTTTAAGACTGACAACATGCAACAATAAAATGTCGTTCAGGAGTTCTGTCAGTTTGTCCAGCTACATGCAATGCAGTTTGACGTCCTGTCCCGATCCCCTGCCCTGAGACGTCACGCCCTCCACACACACAACCATTCCCTCACGAGGCTCCACCAGCCAAGACAAACAGCCACACGCCGTTTGTAGTCTCAAAGTCACCTTGCCGGCTTCCCTTCAGCATTTTGTGTTTGTACATTAATCATCTAACAAGCTTGTTTTTCACTGAAATAAATTCAGAGCTGCAGAAGATGACTTTGTTCTCAGAGAAAATTGTGCTCCATCATGGCAAGCATGATAGCCCAGGATCTCCCAAGGGATCCATCACGGTGAATGATAACACTCTGCGAAACTTTGCATCTCTTGCATAATCACCCGGAGGAGTTTGCGCTCAAAATGTAATACTGTCCATGTCATCCATGGCTGGTGAAAGGGGCAGGAAGCAGCACCTGTAGTGCCTGTGTGCAGAGGAGGACACCTGAGACCCGGGGCCTGTGTGCAAACAGAGGCAGCGGAGATGGCTACAGCTCACTGTGTACAAAGCATTACAGGTCAAACAGGAACGTTCATGGTATGTGGGGCCTGATTCTATTACACACACGTTACATAAGAGTAACACCAGGACACAGCAGGTCAGCCGCACCTCATACGTGCCGTAAAACCAGTCAGACGTGACGGCTTAGGTATTTACTGATATGTGGTCATTCAGATGTTTTTCTTTGGTAAAAATAAGGGGAAAAAAAACAAAACTTCTATATGGAAGGCACATCCTTTTGTGTGTGAAACACAATGTTTATGTATTAAAAAAGTTAAACAAAAAATGCAGAGAGAACAACTAGATCTTATGTCGAATTAGATCTTATTTTTGTCATGCATGGGGGGACCTCACCGTTACCACAGTGTAAGTTAGTGGGGACAGAATTCGGAATCCATGCATGAAATTACAAAAGGCGGTACAAAAATGTTGAACTTGAATGCAGCTCACAGTGCTTCTGTTGCTCACTGAAGTCATCAGTAAGGCTTCAAAACACATAACTTATTACACATTGCGAAAGAAAAGACACACTCAAACATATAGACATTTACACTGAAAACATCCCTGTTTGGAAAAATGTAGGAAAAATGACAGTGTTCACTTACAGTGGAAGACAGGTCTATAAGAGCCCTGTGTGTGTGTGTGTGTGTGTGTGTGTGTGTAGCTCTAGCTGTGTTGGTTTCAGTCTCCTATGTATGATGAGTCATTCAGCCATGTACACATTACATGTTGTCATAAACGGGTAGATCTCTCAAGTGGAATGAGGAAGTTGTACAGTAGGGAAACTTTCTAGATCCTTCTCTGCACTGCTTCATAATAACACACCAATCTCAGCTGACCCAGACAGCGGACCACTGACTTGTAAAGCAAGACTGAGTTAGTGCAGTAATTCTTTAATATTTTTGGCTGTTTGTGTTCCAGTTTTTTTTTTATCAGTCGCAAATATTGTTTCTTTCATCTGACTGCCACAAGGGTTCATGATTTCTTCCACTGTAAGCATGTGGAGACACACACACACACACACACACACACACACACACACTTATATAAGAAGTTGGGTCAAATTTGGCTGTTGCTGAGACTGGTGTATTATTATGAAATAGTGCAGAGAAGGATTTAGAAAGTTTCCTTACTTGCGCTCTCTCTCTCTCTCTCACACACACACACACACACACACACACACAAACACACACACATACACAGACACTCACAGAATCATTTCATATAAATGAGGACAATAAATTCTGAAGATGAGTTTAGAACCTGTGATAATGACCAAGTTGGTTAAAAAGTGGAATAGAGCATCAGGTGGTCTTCTGTGTTTTATAGTTACTGTCTGATCATTTAAATTCTGCTACCCAATTTTGGACAGGAACACCAGCAACAAAAAAAAGTCTCACACACAACCAAAGGGTTAAAACAAGGCGTCGATTCCTCGCTTCGCTTGTCTTTCTGAGCCCCGAAACCGAGCTATTCAGACAGATGGCTGCAGCGAGGAGAACCAGTCGGACAAGGCAGAGAGGTTTTTCTTCACAGCTGTTTTTACGTCTGTTTATTTGACACTTAGCGAGGCGGTCAGAAGAAGAGCATCAGCCCGCTTGAGTCCAACGAGCAGAAGATCAGAGCAGAAGATTCTCGCAGCCGCCTGACTACGTCACCCAACTCGGCCCGAGAGTATTTGCATCTGTGTCCCGGGTGAAACACAGTTATCATGAACTGTCCCGGTGCTGTACACACACACACACACACACACACACACACAGGGACAAGTGAAAAGAGAGAGAGAGAGAGAAAAACAACTAAGTATATATATATCTGCAAACTCTATTAAAATTAAATCACAACTGTGGCGTGTCAGTGTGTCGCGTAGTTTCTTATTCATTTGAATATTTTTACAACAATCAGAACGGTAAAAATATAAACCCGATGTGGGTAACGCAAGTTATATAAACGTTAAAGTTCAGTGGTAAAATGTGCTTAATTTACTCTTCAACAACAACAAAAATAATAATAAATTATTAATTATTAATAGTAAAGCTAATGATTATTAATATTAATAATATAAGTCCGTGGATGGAAAGCCGGCTAGAAGCCCGTACTGTGAGCTCTGTGAGGACGTTTTACCACCAAAACTCAGCTTCCTCAGAAAGAGCTGATAAAAACATTAGCAAAGCGCTCCGTTAATTCGGTTTCGTGGTTTCCGTGAAGTAAAGCGCGGTGCGGCGCGGTGCGGTGCGGTCAGGCCCCTAGGGGGCGCTGTTGCTGGGAGTTCCCACACCGGGCCATGAGCGCCCCCCCTCCCCGCACCGCCCCGGCTCGCACCGTAAATGTGGACTTACTGTTAGGAAACAAATACCGACGGTGGAGCAACACTCTGTATTTACAATTTACCCAGAGCCACGTTAGCTGGTCTTTCTGCTCATGGGTTCATGGAGCAAAGTATAAAATATAAGGCAAATTATTCATCTGTCCAGCTTTTCCTAGTGCAATTTCCACTGAGTCAAGGTACATATGATGTATCCTACGAGATGGATTATGGTAAAACAGGGTACTGCCAAATTTAAATGTGTGCAGGCCATTAGAGACTGTCAGCACTGCACACTAGAGCCTTCAGACACACACACACACACACACACACACACACACACCTGTATGTCTGAGGCAGTCACACTACCCGCAGTCTAGTGCTCCACATGTGAGAGGATGAATCCAAGGTGCAACAAGAGGGTAACCAGAGAGCAGGCAGGTGTGCATTCCATGTCACTTACCGGGGTACAACTGTGGTGTAACTAGACCTACATGTTCACACCCAGCACTCAACCACTCGCGCTGCCTACAGGTACCACGGCGATGGCAACGCTGTGCTGTGAAAGTATTTATCAACTGCAGGAGCTGCGCAGGTAAAGTATGAACACTGTCTACCTGTGCTGACCCTCATTTTACTGGGAAATTCATTATACTGGGCTACTGTGATTTTTTTTTTCCCTCTATTTAACTTACACCTTTGTCCAAGGCAACTAACATTGTCAAGGCTGTTATAACACTTGTGGTTGTGGGAGCACAGGACAGCAGTCACATGTAATGTCCTCAGCACAAAAAAAATACAAATTTGAGAAACAACAAAACATATTGAATAAAACCAACAACTTGCCCTGAGAACCATAAACACAATGTTGCTGTTGCTAAGGGGCACCGAGTCAGTGTTGACCCTTAGCGACCAGTTAAACGCTACTAACATTATTGCTATAGTACATGTACCAGCCGGGGATGGACTATAGCACAAAATACATTTTTTAGAGATACTTGAATTAGGTTCAGTCACTTTAAAGTCACTGCATCTTTAAATAACTTTAATAGTTTGCTACATAATTTCAGAGCAGCTGGCAGAGGTTTACCACAGGTGAGGAAAAATAATGGAATATGCGAAAGAATATTGAAAATTCTTGTTAAACTGGTTCCGATCTGATACCTTTGCCGGGTTCTTTTGTGGAGTAAAACAGGGTAAGTACCTGACCAGGGCTTCTGTAGCAGCAGTAGAGAGTGGAGCTGGAATGGTAACCATTAGCTTACTGGTTCATATCCTTCACTGTGGTGCCACACAGATAAAGCTTTAAAAGTGGTGACAGGAAGGTACTTCAGCACCATTCATGTCCATCCCTAAAGACAGCACTGTACACTGCGCTTGCCGGAAAATGCCAGAAAACCTCCAGAATCCAGTGGCCACTGGAACGAGCTGTAATGCCATTGTTCAATGTTAAACAATTTATACATGCTATACGATCAGGACCCCCCTTGAAACTTCTAAGAAAAGCTTCAGTTAAACAATAAACAAGTGAGTGATCGTCTGTACTTTGTGGGGCCACACCACCGGGTCTTGTCTGCCGCCACTGGTGGCTCCCCTGCTGAGGAACAACCTTTTGACCTCCACTGAGTGCAGCAGTTTGAAAAAACTATTTTCTTGGAAATCAGTTGAAACTGACATAAGTATTTGGTAGCTGCTATTCTTTATTTCACATTTAACAGAAAAAGTTTGCTTTTTATTTATAACTTATATTTAAAACTATAGAACAAACAAAAATGTCGTGGACAAAAATACCAGGACCCTTAACCTAATACTTGGGAGCACAGCCTTTGGGGACAAGAACTTCAATTAAGCGCTTTCTGGAGGTCTGAACGAAATTTCTGCACTTCTCCCCTGGTAGTTTGGCCCACTCTTCTTGAGCAAACTGCTCCAGTTCTCTCAGGTTTGATGGGTGCTTTTCCCAGCTGTTTCCACAGATGTTCTGTGGGATTCAGATCAGGACTCATAGCCGTCCACTTTAGAACGGTCCATTGTTTTCTTCTCATCCTTTCTGGGTGCTTCTTGAAGTATGTTTCGTGTCATTATCCTGCTGGGAGACTCATGACCTGCGACTGAGGCACAGCTTTGACACCGGGCGGTACGTTTTGTTCCAAAATGCCTGCATAGTCTTCTGATTTCGTGGTCTCCGGCCCAGATTCAAAGCACCAAGTGCCAGAGGTGGCAAAGCAACTCCAAGACATCGCTGAGCCTCCATATTTTGTTGCAGAGATGGTGTTCTTTTCCTTGAAAGCGTCATTTTGCTTTCTGTAAATATGGAGTTGGTGTGATCTACCAAAAAGCTCTAATTTTCTTTTGTCTGTCAAAATGGTGCAGTAGCTGAACAAAATGCAAGGGTATCTCTACCTTTGACCACATCCATTTTTTTTAAAGCTGTATATTTTCTCTTATATCATAACCAAACTTTGCCAGTCTGATGTTATAATTGACCTTTACTTGACTCGTGCCTTTATTCAAAACGACTCACAGTGATAGATAAGTCGTATCACAACACTTTACCCATTTTTACTACAAGGTATTCTTACTCTATCAGTGCAGGTAAAGCAGTTTGATTATTGGCACTACAGTAAGAGTGGGGATTCAAACTCAGGTCCTACAAGGTGAAAACCCTAGATGCATCTGTGGCTGTAGGTCTAATAGTTTCAGTGATTCAATTTTGAAGTTGTTTAAGTTCTTCTTGATTAAAAAAAAACAAAAACAAAAAAAACCATACTTTATTTCATTGGCATCGGTTGTTCTATGTATTAAACCAGATAAATATTACAAAGGATTACAGGTGACATAACTCAGTCATCTGACCACAAGGTGGCGATGTTTTAAAATAAACCAAGAACTAATCGGATAGTCACAGCTGCGGCTACCGCTGCTGATTCACATGACAGCAACTTCTCCTGCTGCTGGACGTGTCCTGATGCACTGGCCAACAGTCCTGTACAGGCAAACAATGAAACTACACATATTACCAAAGTCTTGTTTTCACCCGTTTGTTCAGGTTACGAGAAGCCAGCCCTACTGCAGTGTCACCCAGTGTCACGAAAGTGTCACTTTCCTCCCTTCCAGCATCCAAATGCGGTGCTGTGTCCAAGACCAAGTCGGCACGCGGCAACGGATGCCCCAGCTCCGTTTTCTTCTCTTAACCGTGCGACGGCTTCAGTCACACGCTACCGCTCCGCTGGGTTTCTCTACAGAGCCATCGCAGATGCTCAGCTACACACTCAGACTGCGAACACACACAACCAGTGACAAGCTGGATCCGGAAAAGTGGAAACGAGGTGCCACGTCTTCCCAGCTCTTCTGAAGCGGTTTGAACAGATGTAGGACATTCGTCAGCGCCTTTGCTCTCGCCGTTCTGTCCTATTGAAGCACTGCTCCGGGGTACTCAAACTTTTAACTAGTAGTGCATATGCAAATTCCCCAACCGTGTAATAATATGTGTTGGTTTGTCTGGAGTAATGGTGAGGTTGTCTTGTTCCCTTGCCTGAGGACACCCACACAGATGACTGCACTTCAGCATGTCCTCCTCTCGGTTCCCATCAGCGAGATGTTTCCTGATGCTTGAGGAGCCACGACGACGAACAGCGTCAGCTGTTAATTAGGGAACCGCAACATTTGTGGCTTCCATCTGTACCGGTGCAGGACAGAGGGAAATCTCAGCAGAGGAAGCAGCTGAGACGTTGTCCTCTGTCCAGCGGCACCCGGATGCCGAAGAGGCTCTGAACCATCTCGCGGTGGGTCAAGGTGTCACAGATCGGTCGTGCACACAACCCTCGCTGCCCATGCTAATCGATCAGCGGCCGTTTTGTCCGCAGCACCGCTCACGCAGCCCCCCCCCCCCCCCGG
>UFQX01000460.1:169770-189479 GCA_900497675.1 Arapaima gigas | reverse complement strand
TGTGGGGGGGGGGGGGGGGGGGGGGGGGGGGCAAACGTAAATAAACAAATCCACAGGATGTGGATGCTGGGGTGAGGACTTCAAACATCACAGGCTGTAACAGCACCAGAGGCAGGAACCTGTACAAACAGGTCTAACACAGTCAGTACTCCCTCAAGACAACAATGAATCAAAGCCTTGCCTTGCCGAGCCTGCACTTTTTGTCAGCAGCATAATCCCCTTTACGAGCTGCTCTTCGGTGAGGAAGTCCGACAGCATTAAGACCCGTTTGCTAGCACGATGTTCACTCTACGATTCCCAAGTCCAGTGCACTAACAATGCCCTGCAGTACTCTCCAACACAGGTAAACATAACCACACCGAGAGAAAAGCAAAACTCTATCTCTCTTACAAAGACCAAAATACAATTATTGAGATGTCCTTGACTGCAGTGCCTAACTCTCCAAGGCAAAGATTTTATTGCCCAAGAGATAAGAGCACATTGTGGCTTAATCAGAGACTCCCTCCATTCCCTTCACTTCTGCTTATCATAAAAAGGTCCAACATCAAGAAGCTACCTAGAGAAAGGGTTTTCATTTGAAGTAGGTTAGTTGCATCATTGCGTACATCATATTTTCTGTCCAACAAGCATGCCAGGAATCCACAGCAGACATGGGACCCTGTGCACACAGGTTGTGCTGCGTGTGAAACAACGCCGAATCACTACTACTGGGAGCTGCAGTGATATTGGGACCAAAGCACTGCTTCCTGCCCCAGATTTTATTCACTGATCTCCAGTTTACCAGTTGAGAAGATCTATCCATCACAGTGAACACAGCAGAGCCCTACATAGCAACCGTTTTCATTGAGCTCCACACACACAACAGAAAGGCAAGTGTGCTACACAGGAGGGGTCTGGAGCCTCTTGACATCTCTAGTTTCCTCATGTGACTGGGTGCCTCTAAACGTGCGGCTCAGGGAACGGCAGGAACGGGTCATTACCCTCCACTGCTGGAGGGCTGCTGTACTTGAACTGCATCCCAAGATGAAAACAAAGAGGAAAAGAGCCAGGGAATATCTATCATTTTCTGTACTCCGCCCCAAAGGCTACCAGGCAGATGCCTACTTAAAAGTAGTGCTCAACATAAGATTTTCACATATCATTTCTCATTATACATACTGACAGTACAAGAAATCCAAAACACTTGATTTATTAAACACAGAAATCTAGAGTTTTATAGCACTATTTTCCCAGCCAATTTGGCTTAGTAACAGTACAGAATCTCAGCAGTTTTTTTTTCCCCATCTTGACACTTACGTAACAAAGTGATTTCATTGTTCTCGAAAAAGTAAACACTCATAAGCTCTGTGCATCTTATGAGGATCTCAGACAGAGCTCAGGCCGCATGTTTTATTTTTCTGCGAGGATTAAGTACGAAACAAACTTTAAGCTCCCTCATATTTCATTTATCCGGTCTAAGAGGTTTGATAAAGATAAACCATTTTTCCACGCTTACACAAGAGTTTAAGGAAAAGGGTTTTTAACCTTGCCAAGGACCAGAGGCGTGTCCAATACGACATGCTCTTGCTCCAAAGACCTCTGTTAGCTGAGCTGCGAAAGCACATGTACAGATGATGGAGCTCATCCTAAATCGACTTTAAACTCGATACAGACTTGTATGGTAGAGCGTTTTTTTATTTATTTATTTTTTTAAACAAATATTGTGCTAAGTAACAGAATAAATGCACAATGCCAAAACTATAATAAATCTACAATGACCATACTAATAAAGAATGACATTGTTTATTCATTTAGCATGCGCTTTTTTTTTTTTAAACAACTTACAATGTTGGGTTCTATGCAAAGAATTCAGTCATCTTACAAGTTAAAGACTGCCTGCATTACAAATTATACTAAGACACATTATTCCAATCATTATTTTCATTATGAACTAATATGTACTAACACAAAGCTGTCAGAACCAAAATAAGTTATTTGTTTCCAGATATTTTAAACAAAAGGGATAGTTAACAGTTATTTAGCCATTTATACAGCTGGATAATTTTCACTAGAGCAATTTGGAATGACTACCTTAATCATAACTACTGTAGACTACAGTAGGATCAGGTGTTCAAACCCGTGTGCTTTAATGATAATATGACAGCTTTATCCACTCTGCTAGCAACTGCACTGTGGTGTTTTTTTCTGCCTTTCCCCTCAGTTGTATAATCAGGAAGAGTGCTCAAGCCTTTAAGCCTTACACTTGCAGAGCACAGAGGAGATGGGCACTATTTTTGGCCAACAACTGATTTAAAGAAAACTTTAAGAGAAAAGTGCTGTTTTAAAAAAGTTACCATTTGGAAAATGCAGGCCAATGGCATGAGAAATGACAAGCAATTGTTACTGCAACTGTAGTCACACGGAGTAAAGGGTCATGTCTGAGGATCAATGCTGCCAGAAGATTTTTGCGAGCATGCAAGACGCAATTTGAAGCAATCAGGGGTGGGAGGGGTGGTGTAATATGTGATCAGTAAACAACATTTTCACACGGGCCAGCCAGAGCAGAGTTTCGACATACTGCAACAGTCTGACGTTAGCTAAAGATACAGAGTGATATGGCCATAGTGGGGGTATCGGGCACCACAGTGCTGGGAGAAACATGATTCCCCAACATTCTGATTGGTCTTTGTAATATGACGTCAATGTAACCCTGGAAGGTCAACGCTGCCTTTGATTTTAATGGTTCTCTTTCAGTTGTGTGGGAGGAAGGCACTGTTCCAGGTGCCAATCACAGGAAATGAGAGCATAATACATGTCTATTCGGAGCAACTCATGTCAAGTCTCGGACGGCAATTTGCTAAGCAGGGCTGGAGAGGCTCCAGCTGTGATAACTGGCTAATGACAATGCGGTGGGGGGAGTGGGGCAATACTCAGAAATAAGGTATTGATTTTACAGCACATGCACTTTAATAGTGCTCCAATAAGTGATGAGTTTATTAGAGACCGATTCTCATTACGTTAAGATGAAGGGGGAAATGCATCTTGGGTTTTTCACTTTTCCCATCAAAAGAAATTCAATATTAATTGCACTCTCAAGTCTCAATGTCACAACAGATTAAAAGCAAAGGCTTGTTTCCTTCACTGTACAAGTATGTTTATAAGTCACTCTTTATTCCTAGCAAACAACAAAACTGGCAACTACCAAAGACTTGATCACCATAAAGTGAATTTTACAAGTCTTAAAATGTAGAAGGAACCTACAAAGTTCACAGGTCTTTGGTGCATATGGTGGGTCATCAAATAATCCTTCAGGAAACTTTGCTTTTCTTCCAGAATAACTAAGGGCAAAATTTCTGCTCCAGGTACTTACCTTGAATCAATACAGGAAGAATTAACAGCAGCTATATAAATGAATAAATCAATGTAAACATGATTATCTAACATTCTAAGTTTTATTGGACAAACGATAATTGTTAATAAAGCAGCATCACCATTGTTTACCACTCTCTTTGACTGAGGGACACTATAAAACTAAATAAGAAATAAACAAGAGCGACATTAAAGACTGTTGTACTTCTCTTCAATGTTGAAAGATTGAAACTGGGAGAAGGTCCTGTAGCTTTAAAAAAAAAAATTGGTCGTAGATTAAAAACGCAGAGCCACAGCTGGGTAAAATCTAATATCTGACACAATGATCTTTCTCAAATTTGGAAGCTGAGAGCCAGAGTTATGGGATAGCAGCTGGGCAAGAGCTGATGAAGCCTCCTGAGAGAGCATATCAATGGAGACGTAGAAGCGCTGGACATCCCCGTGGAGACGGACATTGGTGGACTGGCCTGAAATCGTCCAAAGGATGATGCATGTTTCTACAAGCCCAAAATGGTGTTCAATTAAGTTTTGGGTCACCATAATCAAGTCTTGTAATCTCCAGAATCAATCCAATTTTCATTTGTTTAATGTACGTCAATTGATAGCACATTACTCACCAGGGCCAGGGGGTGGATTACTTAAGTCCAGTTTCCTGGAAATTTCTCCTTCAGACAGTCTGGCCAAATTGCTATTAATGGCCACTAACCATCTGCATTAAAAATGGGCCTTATATTCCAGGCACAAGCACTGAGTGCAGCACAGACGTGATTTGGTCTCAGGTATGGACTGATGGCTAAAGAATTACAATATTCTCATACAAGGGAGTAAGCAGAGAACGTCAGCAGTCCTAGATTTAAAGGCTCGTTTGGGTGTTTAATGACCCTTCGTGATGACTGATGGATTGGCAGAAAGAGAAAATACAGTGATCCTTTGAGGGGAGACTCACCTTCCACACCACTGATGCACTTGACACGGTCACGCACCTCTACATTATAGCCCTCAAAGGACATGAACACGCCATCGGGGTGGTAGGGCTCCCGCTGCGCATAAACCTTTGAATAGCTGTGGGAGAACTCGAAGCGGTCGTAGCCATCGTACTGCACCACCTTGCCATACACCTCAAAGTACTTCTCCATCCAGCTGAAGGGCAGATACACTTCGTTGCCCTCACGCCGGCCCTTGATGTTGGCCTCATCGTTGATTAGGCAGTCGATCTCCTCGTACCTGAGGCCACCCACCACCGGTGGTGGCTCAGGAGGTTGGGGCTGCTGCGGGTTGCGCTCTCCCTTGGGGGTGGCAGGTGGCTGGGGCCTGGGAGGGAAGCGCAGGGCTGTGTCGCTTGAGCAGCGGTTCCACAGCAGCACAGTGAGGAGGGTGAAGAGCGTGCAGATCACAATCAGGGTCTTGTAGTTGACTCGGGCTGCCAGGCAACGCATCTTTACGGACAACCTGCACAGAAAAGACACAGGTCAACCGAGGTAACCTCTCTGTCAGACTGTCAAGTGTCATGTTTTATACCACCCCCAGAAAAAAGGAGGACCAATGAGTGGTTGACTGGCAGCAGCCAAACCCAATTTCATAACCTGTATCAAAGAAATAACAAAGGGGAAACTCACTGTACAATACCCACCATTTACAGACACACATGGCAAGCAAGACAGTTATTGATTAATGAATATCTGGCAATAAATAGGAATAAAATAAAACAAAAGTAATTAACGTCAACACTAAGGAGAGCAGTAATATTACGAAAACAGTGCTGCCAACGAGCTGTATGCAAGTTATCGATATATCCGCTCTGCTCATAAAGGTGCCACTGGCCCAGCCTCCGCAAGCCGCATCACCTGGGGGTTCCTGCGGGAAGTGCACGTTAGAGCTGTCATTAAAGTGCTGTCTATCAGCCAGCCTGCACACGTGGGCTTTGGCTGAACACCACAGCTGTCCAAGTCCTCAAAGCTCGGGGGTGCTCAGCTGCCTCCACAGCCACAGCCGGCAGGTAGAGGAGGTTCAGCTGCCTCCGGCCAGACAAGATGCAGCACGGCAGTCCAGGCCACCAAGGGAGCGCCAGGAGCCACTCAGTTGGCCAATGATGCCAGTCGGCACAAGCAGCTACCCACACAGTCCTGTTCCTCTAGCATTTAATCCTACCATGGGGGGGGGGGGGGGGGACCGGGAGGGGAATCAATACACAACCAAGGACTGGCTCCCCCCCCTGCTAATTACAGCTCNGGGGGGGGGGGGGGGGTGGACCGAGAGAGGAATCAATACACAAACAAGGACTGGCTCCCTCCCCTGCTAATTACAGCTCAGGGGCCAAAAACTGAAAAGACAGGGACACAGCCCTTGGGGAAAGCAAGGGAAAAAAATCATTACCTGTAAGTTCATTTTAACGCCACGATTTAAACCTGCCAGGTTTAAGGTCAGTACTGAAAAAGTGAATTAATTTCCCAGCACGCTGCTTTGGCCAACATATTGAATAGCAAAGGACATGACTGAGGGAACAAAAATTCACAACGTTGCTTCATCACAGCCAAATACAAGGTAGACTAAAACTCAAGTATAAGAGATGCACTGTTTACAAAAGCCAAACCCTGCATGCTAGGCTCTGGTTCTGGTATAAATGTTAACAGCTAGAAGAAGATACCACAAAAAGTGATATATTTTTTGTGATGTTGAAAGAAAATACCATACCAGGAAACCACAAGAGATTTCACACACAATACATTTCTACAACATTTATTTGAGGCACTCTTGTCCAAAGAGACTTAGCGTTTGGTTTGAATATTAAGCTGCTTACAATGATTTACCTATTTATACAGCAGGTAAAATTTTTACTGGAGCAATACTGGGTAAGTACCTTGATCAAGGGTACAGCAGATTTTAAGGAGGGGGATTTTTAAACCTGGGTCCTTTGTTTAGAAGAAAATGGCTCTAACCACTACTCCTCCTGCTGGTGCTGCATGTGTTAAGACTACAGTGAAGCACAGGGAAGGCCTAATGGCTCCTGCGTGGGCTTACGTCAACAGGATGAATAGATTGATAGATTGAAGGGAGGGATGGATGGACGTGCAATGGTAACAGTGATTCTTGGCCCTCTTCTTCCACACCCCACTGTCAGATCCTGCAAAGTGCTCTCCATTTATCAGCTGCCCAAAGTAGCTGCTGCCTGCTGCGGATCTGATTAAAACGTGTGATGATCTTGGGATGAGCGATCACGAAGCTGGCAGAGGGTCGCGTTAACAATGCATATATAACAAAGAGTTTGTCGGGTAGGGGAGAGAGACAGGCAGCTGAGACTCTGCTCTGCCTTCTGTGCCGCAGACCCAGAGCACTGCCTGGTGTCTGCCGCCAAAACTCTGCTTTGGCAGCTCCCAATATCTAGAAATATTGCCTCATAAAAGACAGCATCAGTGATATTAGGGGAAGAGTACGCATTGAGGAGAGATGAAAGATTGCGGAGACGGCTCTTCTGACAACGTGGGGCATGCCGAAAGGAAGCAGAAGCGCTGTGCAGCAAAAGATATCTCCCGTCTCGTTTGACCTAACTATAAATAAGTGCCCTCTGCACTTTTCCAGTTGGAGAGGCGCAAAAGCAGGTCACAGCAACTGGTGCCTCGCTGACCAGATGTCCTGACGCAAACTCACCCGCTGTAGAAGCAGTGCATGCAGCCTTCACAGCAACACCAAAAAGCAAAGTAACAGAATAAAGACCATTTCTTATGCTTGTCAGAGAAGAACTTAAAAAAAAAAAANAAAAAGCAAAGAAACAGAAAAAAAACCATTTCTTATGCTTGTCAGAGAAGAACTTAAAAAAAAAAAAAAAAAAAAAAAAAAAAAAAACATTTTAAAGTAAATGCTTTTATATTCGTTCTGCAGAACAGAAAATATGAAATGTGACACGGTGGGGGATTAAGTGTTTAACAGTGTGGGACGTTTGGAAGGTTTCGTGCTCTGATTACCACCTCAGGGGACGCGTGAAGCTTACTACTGTAATACATACGCACGCACAGAGCTTGGCTAGACCAATTGTTCCTGGTTTTAAAAAATACAGGACTTGGTTCGGCTATAATAAAAACCCTCCCCACAGGTGGACTCTGCAGTCAAACCATCTTCATGCACAGGACCTCCTGCGACCCCATTTCCCCAGCACCTAGCCACAGAAAGTGCTGTCTCTCTGCAGTAAACACCCTGGTCCCTGCGCAACTGTGCCCAGTCTCATACAGTCACACTGTCATGGGACCATGCTTAAAAGAAGAACCACTGGGACCTGCAGGGGGTCAGAGGGACTCCGTGGGGATCATGAAAGTGCTGCTCTGAGGTCTAATGCACACAGGGGCCAAACAGCTTTGCTCAGAAGCTCTTACAGATGCCTGGACTGTGCCTTGGCAATCTGTTGCAAAAAATAAGAAAAACACTGCTGGTTGCCATGTAAAAAGCTCTGGACCAAAGAGAACATGGTAATGAGACCATGTGCTTGAGCAGAGCCTGGTAAGATGAAGGAACTGTACACTTATTTACTGAAGTCATCTTAAGCATAAAATATTGCTACAACTGTGCTTCCTCATAAAGCCTGAGAGCTTTTAAAGACATAAGGAAATCAGAAATGTTTCACAGGTAATTCACAGCAATTTGCGGTCCCAAAAATTTGTTTGAGGTAAAAAAGAAAAAAACTGGAGAAGAAAAAAAAAATTTTTGGCATTATATACCATTTCATTGCAACAATGATTCACAGGATACTGTGAAAATGGAAAGGGAAACTTTAATTCTATCTGAAGGTAATTATTTTTCAGTTCAATATAATGAGTGAAATATTTCTTCGTTCATGCCCAAACTTTGATCAGATTTTTAAACAGGTCTGTGGCCTAGAAAAGTGAAAAGCCTCTGGGTTAGGGTAAATTTCCTTTTACTCTTTATATAATGATATTGTAACGTTGGAGTTGGTTTGATACACTGATTGACGGAAGTCACACAGGAATACGAATGTTCATCATAAGATCATGAAAAGACATCCTGGTGCTACATGGAGTTTCAAAACAAATGCTGGAAACCAAAGTCTCCTGATGATGTAAAGCAACTGAAATATTTCCAAAAATGAAGTCTCTGCTAAAATGCTTCCTGCAATAAGCAGGCATTTTTAACTACAAATGAGGAAAATCTAAGCAGTCACATTACATACATAATGATCCAAAATCTCAGAATAAAAACTGAAATAATCCAGACAAGAACTGCTGTTAAAATTACATTCACTCACTCAGACACACAGACCGATGCACAGACACCAGGTTTAGTGCAGCAGCCAGTGTTCTCTGTCCCAAATCCAAGTCAGGCTGACTGGAATGGCAAAGCTGCTCTTCCTCCTGTCTGCCACTTCTAAAAAATTTATTTAACTTGGGGGGGTATGAAAAGGCAGCACAAGCAAGGCAGAGTAAGCCAGGCGTGAGCACAATGAAGGCTGGCTGTCATTTGGGGAAACAAGGAGCCAGATGACTGAGCTGGGATGCTTCTTCTCAAGGTGTGTTCTGCCTTTTTCCTCCTGGCTGCATTTGTCTGATGCTCCGTCAGTGCTTGGTCAGAGTTGCCACAGCTGGTGGACTGACGCTCCACTTACATTCTCCTGTGGGTGCCCACAACAGGAAGCGGCAGCCCTTGCCCATCATCTCATGGCCCCCTTCCCTGTTGCGGCTCAGCTGCACTGCTAACCCCAGACACGGGCTGTCTGCCCCCACAGGCTGCAGGGGAACTGAACAGCCTGCACTGTACAAAGAATAATTCCTGCTGTCTCCAAATGCACAAAATTGGAGCTCATGGGAGACCTGCTTAAAGGCTTGATGGAGCAAGCAGAGCTGGAAATGCAGGCATGAATATTTAAAAGGTTATCAATGTAAGCGTCAAACCACTCCTAATAAAAGCACTGGAGGCAGGGTGGCGGAAGTCAGCGACACCCTTGTGTGTGTTTCCTGGTGCTGCCGTTCCTCAAAGTGGAAGGCAGCCACACTGAAAAGAGCCTTCATTAAAAAAAACCGGGGGACGTCATCCACAAAAATTCTCCGCAGCAGGACGCCATAGCATTCGCATTACGGAAAACACGGACTTAAAAACACAGAACCCAGAACCATAAAGCAGGACGTGCAAGTCATG
The DNA here is from genome assembly GCA_900497675.1 of Arapaima gigas. NCBI lineage: Eukaryota > Metazoa > Chordata > Actinopteri > Osteoglossiformes > Osteoglossidae > Arapaima > Arapaima gigas. The sequence goes on along the minus strand of UFQX01000460.1, from coordinate 179,993 downwards.
GGAGTTGCTAAGTTACCAGTATTTAAATTAAGAGAAACAATGTTAAGCACTAGAGTAAAGAGGACAGGAAACATCTCAGAGAAATAAGCTTCTGCACACAAAGAGACACACAGATGCACAAGCATGACTACACAGTGAAAACAACAGTGACAGGTAGAAACTGACACACACAAAGTTAAGTGGCAGAGGCACTGTGTGTGTGTGAGGAAAGCCGAAATCTCACTGGGGTCCCTGGTAAGAGCACATATTAAAGGCTGAGCCTGCAGTTGGTGCCATGAGTCCCATCGCAGGAAACCAGAAGCAGCATCTTTGGCGACTTTGAACCATCTCTAATTGCTGGTGTCAGTTTGACAGGCGTTCACTGACGCCTGCTCAAGAAATTGCTATACGTGTCATGGAACTCTCTGGAGGGTGACGTCAGACCGCAGAGAAGAAAAGGAGCACCATCAGGGAGCGACCGCAAGAGAGAAAGGAGATACTGCTGAAGGGAGACTCACATGGAGAGGCAAGACGGCCAGCAGCAGACAAACGGTATGCCTCGCAGAAAGGTAAAGCCATTGAAGGAGGAGGACACGAGGTCTTTTGTTACAATTGTGATATAGTGACCAGTGGCATCTGCAGCGGTGGGAGAAACACAGCCAATGAGGACAAAGTCTGAAGGTTTGTCCTTCTCCATGTTCTCAACAAAGAATTTCAATTAACATCTTCACTTGGCAGACACTTAGCCTCACTGCGACTTTCCATTTTTCACATTCAGTCTGTCTACACAGCTGAATAGATTTTCTGGAGCCATTCAGATTAGACAAGGTACAAAAACTGGGCCTCTTCAGGGACTTCAACCAGCACCCTCTAGTTTACAGCCCAGTTTCCCATTCAATTTATTCAGCTACTGACCTATTCAAAGCACCTGTATCTGAAACAGCTGTCACACATGGTGTCAGCTTAGATAATGTGAAGGTTCTTGGTTCAAGTTCCATGAAGAGTCTCTCACTAGTGGCCTTGAGACAGGTACTTAATCATGATAATATTAATCTGAAGGATTAACCTGAAGGATTCCCTCTCTAATTCTAAAATGCCCAACTATTTTTGCTTTCCAATTTAAATATCCACATATTACCAAGATGAGAAAAATTTCAAATTAAAGCATTAGGAACATAAGCTGAGCAACATTTATCCATCTTTTCTGAATGAGATGAGCATTTGCAGCAGGAGCAATACTAATTCCTGTCACGATGGGCATGAGGGACAGAGCAGGTCATTACCGAAACAGCTTCCGCTTTACAAGCCTCGTGGGACATTAAACCTTCTTACAATAAACTGAAAAGTGGAGGATGAAAAAACCACACACACTTTGATTGGGGTTATTATCACCTTCGCACAGACAATAACAAAGCAGCAGGAGACAACTGGAAAACAAACTGCCACCATTTAACGTTAGAAATATAACATTTTTTAAAAATCTGGGCCGACATACTCACCCTGATCTTTCACCAAAGGCCGTCTTCACAGAAAGCTCATGATGGCCAATGCAGCCGACTGTTCTCCTGCACTAAATCTTCTGACAGTTGTCTAGCTCGGTGCTCATTTCACACCTGAAACAGAAGATGCCATTACTGTATTATTACAGCAGGTTTGGTCAGAGCTGCCATGTCCAACAGAAACACAAGAGGGTCAACAGAGGATTTCCACTGGAAAGTCCACAAATCTAAAGTACTCTTCCAAACATAGTTTGTACATTAACACAAAGCACAACAGCAGCATGCGTCCCACAATCCTGTAACTGAATAAGAATTTCAGCCATCAAACTGCTCAGTTGACCTTTCTTCAGATTAAGCTGGTTGACAGTGATACTAAGACGCACTCTCTCTCTCTCTCTCACACACACACACACACACACACACACACACACACACACACACACACACACCCTCTGTTTTCCATGCTTTCCATCATAGTTTGCAGGTTGCCTCATGGAATTTTGCAAATTTCTAACAGGTTTCCTCCCTGTAACAGCAAGTTTCCTTCTTGCTCTCACGACTGCAATTCCTCATGCAAATACTTATAAAAACTATGGCCAAGATGGGCCAAAAATACACCACAAGTCATTAGTATCTATACCAAAAGGAACAAAACAAAAACAACCCTTATCCATATCTCTCAGGGAGTTCTCATCCCAGTGACACTTTAGCTGCCCTTTGAAGTGATATGGATGGAGAACTTTGTTTCCAATAAATGGCCAAAAAAGGTGAGGAAAGGCACAGGGATTCTAAACAGTTTACAAGCAGCAGCAAGGCTCCAATGATGAAACGGGTATTGATGTACAGAGACTGGAAGGCTGTGCATTCATGTGTGTGTGTTGGCCATCAGAGCCACTGTCCAGCCATGTGGGCGTTGCAGGCAATCTAGCGGTTGTTGCTAGGGAACAAGGGGTGTTTCCTTCCAGGAGACAGATTCTCGGCACTTTGACGTCACCATGCCAGGAAGGAGCCCCTATTTCCCAGTGAAACCGACCACATAAAAGACCTGCACCCTTAATGGCGCATTTCTTCCCGTCAAACGTCTTCCTCACCATCGGCTTAATTTGCAGCTTACAGATCAAAGTGACCCGTCTCCTTTTGTGCTCGTACTAATGAGCCCAACTCGGCAGCAGCGATGTGAGGAGCGCCAGTTCCAGCCCTCGTGGCTGGTAATAGCTGCTGGTCTGCCGAGACCCTCATCTTCGCTCTGCTGTTGCCTATAAATGAGGCATGTGCTCATTTGGGGAACACAGAGCAAACGTGAAAATGGGAGCTATGCGTACTTTCACTGTAACACACAACTCTGCAAAACAGCTGCTCAAAAACAACATCTCTATCACACAGTTTTGCTTTCCTCACAAAATCACATCTTCACAAAAAAGTACTAATCTAAAGCATATGTAGAAGTATAAGCGTGTGACACACACTGGCCACAGACACACGGATGAGATAAGGAGGTATGGAAGGCTGCACTTGCAAAACTTGGGGAAAAAATGTAGGACATTGTGTATAAACAAATATAACTCTCTTATCGGTCTGCTTACTCAAACGCCTTATTAACCATTTACCCATTTTGATACAACAAACAGTCAAAGGTCAGGAGCACACCTTTTCCCTCTCCAGAACTGCCACCCTGTGAGAAATCTGTTCCCATTATTGACACCCTAAAATCCTTCTCCACCACCATTTCTCACTTCTCTTAAATGGGACACGTTTAATTTTTAGGGTCGGCTGCTCATTCCTCACTAAAAGTCATTAAGCACAGAACACACGGCAGCTCTTAACAACAAAGGCTAATTTGTAATGTTCTTGCTGAGCTGTCATCGGAGCATGTTTTGCTGGTGCAGCAATTAATATGGCTGGTGCTAATGGCACCCGCCACTGCGGGCTGATCAGATGTCAGGCGGCCTGTAAAATGTCACCGAAGTTTGTCAGAGGCTTTAAAAAATGCAACACTTAATTAGGCTTAACGTTTCCTCAGGCAAATTCTGATCTATGGCTCTTCTTGACAGAGCAACTTGCCAATATAAAAATTTTGCGCGTGAAATAAAAATGATTGCCATAATGGCTTAGACCAGGAGTAAATCATATTTTACATCAACGCCCATTGATTTGCTAGCTCAGAACAGCCTATAAACGATGCCGAAGAAACAAATACATATTTGTAATTGCACCCATGATGAATTTACACGCCTTTAACAGCGAAGCCATTAATGTACCGACAATCTGTCAACAGAAACGCAAGGAAAGTGGCAGGGTCGGCTCACCCCACCATTAATCTACACCGTACAACACTCCAGCAGTTACCGCATAGAAGGCTGTTGAGTTAAAGACCGCATCAACGCATCGGTACCAAGTGGGAATATTGATCTCCTTAGAAACGGGCTTATCGACAAAGCTCTTGAATTAGGCGTTATAATGTTTCAAACACCCTTTCATCAAAACGCCAGCACCCATTGGTGCCACAACATGTGCAGAACCACTGCTGAAAGCAAATGGGGTCATGCCGAGATGACCCTCTCAGACAGTAGCGGCGCGGGAGATGGAGGCGGATGCTGATAATGAAGGGGTGGGGGGGGGGAGGCTGCGGCACGAGGGGTCTTTGGTCCCCGCACAAAGGCATACAAGTTTTGGCTACTTGTTGGGTTGCTGTGACACAGGCACCGCTGTGCGTTTCCTCACACTTGGGATTTGACACACGGTATGCCTTAGCCCTGAAGGAAAACGAGTCGAGTGAATAATGGCACAAAATTCAAGAAGAGAGTTATTGCGGAAAAAAGCAGGGTAGACGGAAATCTTTTTAGACCATCACAAAAGTGGATGAAGCCTGCACCAACCACCCAATACTGCTCAAAACAAATCCATGGATGACTGCTAGTTTAAGGTCCATGTTTTACTCTAGGGTACGTATCAGTCTGGTTAACAACGCGAAACAACTTCACGCCTTGTCATCGCCATCTAAACAAGCGATACTCTGCGTAAGAGCCAGAGAGAATTTTATTGTGCGGTTGGGAGACTGGACTGAATGTAGGAAATGGAATTACAGGCAAGGCATGAAAGTAGTATCACTGCAACACATGTTCTGAGGGTCCCTAGGTACACTGCAATGACCTGTAGCACAATTTAAAACTTTGTGTCTTCAAAATTCAGGGGCTTCAGCTGCGTAGTTTCATACTGCAAACAATTTTATTCAAAAAGTTCTCTCTTGATATTTGTTGTTATTACCCAGAATTGGAAAATGAAGTCCTCATTCTTTCACAGAACACAATATTTGCACTAAGCTCCAGAAAGTCAACTCCAATGCACAATATGCAGGTCTGGGGCAACAGACTTGCAGTCAAATTAAAAAAAAAAAAAAAAAAAAAATCTATATCTTCTACTGTCTTTAATACTTCTTGCAGAGCTTTGTCTAAACCAGTTGCGCCACTCCCATGGGAATGGAGCTGGTTTCCAGGCTAAGGCGCGGCACAGACCCGGCGCCCACGTAGGAGAAAAGGTGGGAGAAAAGCAGAGGTTCACAGCACAGAAGAGCATGAGAGGACACATCTCCCGCAGCTCATTACTGCATTGCAGGAAAAAAAGCTGTGTGAAAACAACAGACATATGCTTTGTTAAAATGGTACCTTTAAATTGAGTTGACCTCCTGCCATCCCAAAATATTCCTACTAGACTGCTGCAAATACTGGAAATTGTGAGATCACAGATGACAACTGGAGAAGAGTGGGAACAAGTCCAAGTAAAGCGTACCAGATAGTAGGAGATCTGAAGCCACATCAAGCAAAGACCAGATTGTCTGCAGTTGACTCTCAGTGGGAGCAGACCATGAGGTGGAGCTACTCTCCTACTGCTGATGATATGACTTGCTCCTGAGATGTACGTTCCTGTGGCTGCTCCGTCTGGACACCATCGGCTCTGAGAACTCAAACAGCCCCATCGCAGTCAGAGAGGCTGTAACCACAGGGTGGGAACGGGCCATAGGAAAACAAAGTGTAGCCCCTGTGCCTCACTGAATCCAGTACAGTTGTCCTTCAAACCAAACCAACTAAATACAGTGCACTCCAAAAGCAAAAGCAAATGAGGTGCTCAGAAAGAGGCTGAAGAAGCACATCCAAAGAACAGAACTCACAGCAGGGAGGTGTTTGAACTGCAGACACAGATGACCTCTTTAGCACAAGTCATAGGGTGTTCAGCGTGGAACCATGGAGTCTCTGAAGACCTTAATCACCTTTGTTGTGAACCTGGAACCCTGGCAGCTGCTAGCACACCATTGGATAAAGGAGCTCGAGGGATGCTGTCAGTTGTTAGTGCAGTGTTAATGCTTCAAGCCATGACATGTTTAATCCCATCGAGACCTGTTGGGGAAATTTCCTCATTGCTGATCCTGAAATACTTGTTCCACTAAAGTGGCAAGCTGCTATCCAATCAATTTGTTGACAACATTGTCAGTGATGCAGCAAATTTAGCTGATCGCTTCTTTTTAATTGTCTTAAGCAGTGGGAGCACAGGTCCACCCACAGCTCTGCTACTGCGGACAACACTAGGTCTCAGGAGACTGGCACCTCTACCCCCACACCTTCCAGCGGATCAGGAGATCAGCTTGGCCCTGGAAGCTGTGTGGGCTGAGAGGCGGCGCTGCTGTGGTGATCACAGCGGCGCGGCTCTCATTCCACTGTCTGTGCAGAGACTGAAATTAGAGGGGGAAAAAAACGGCTTTAGGCTTTTCTTCTGGAGCACGGATTAAACACAATCATTTTACAACATAATTACCCACACCTCCCCCCTTTCAAAGTGTCTTTCACTCAACCCGTCCCCCTTTCAAAGCAGTCCTCATTGTTCGTGCAAGAAATGCTTTTGCACTATTCACATTTTTTTGCGTGCAAAGAACAAACCAATCATAAGGGAGGTAAATTGAACTCCTGCACAACTACAGTGAGTGAGGGTCACTGTCACAGCAGACTACCATTGCCATGTGCTACTTTATAGTACATGGAAACCACAATTTTCAATATTTAAACCTGGCACAACCATTCGGCTTGACTTGCATTCTGAATTAAGCACTGAAACTTAAATAATACATACACATAGACAAAGGAAGGAACTACTTAATTTCTGATACGACACAATGTGCCAGAAGTTTGTGAGCTGGGCCAGACCATCGATCTTCACACTAAAATACATTTTTTCCCCCCAACTTTGAGTATCAGTGTATCTAAACATATGCACAACTGAGTAGAAATATATCAAATGCAGCTAACTGGTGTTCATGGATTTGTGGATCAAATCCATAAAGTTTCGCAAAGCTTAAATTTTCTTCCCCATTTGCTTCCATCAAATAGTATTTCAATTTTTGCTAAGTCACATGTATCCAACATCTGACAGCAAACCTAGGATTAGTGCAAATGCCGTACATGAGCCTTCCTCCTCTTAATGGAGTGAAAAAGAAATAAGCATAACTGATGGAGACAGTTTCTATACATTTGGCTACAAGAATGAGAAACAGTTTGAGAGGTTTGATCTGCCGTGTACCATAGTTTTTGAAAGTTAGAACATGCCAGTCTCACTGTAATGGCAACTTTTTACATTTGTACTGTTAGTTTAAATGAGTTTGAGCAGTGTGATTTTTTTCCACCTTGCCTTTGTATTTAGTCTGTACTAAACTACAACATTAGTTTGCAGGCCACTACACTTACTGTATAATTCACTCAATTTCTAGTCACAAAGTAAATGGAAACGACATCCAGTTCAGAGCTGTTGAAATATCCTCAGCTGTCATACGTGCACACACCCCTTTTGGAATTGAACACAGGAGGGGGAGGAAAAAAGGGAAAAAAAAAAAAAAAAAAAAAAAAAGAGGCAAAGAGAAGGGAACCGAGATTTGATTATGAACTCCAAGCTTTGATATTTTCATCACTACATTAGCTTTTTGCAGCCTTCAATACCGGTATAGGCGCCAGTGGGTCTGACTGCTGGAGAAGGTGCGCCATTGATACACGCAACAGATTAACGTGTTCGATTCAGCAGCCGAAATATCAGAACATAGCTCACCTACCTTCATGCCAGTCCTGTACTTGAAGGTTAAATAAATACACGAACAAATAAGGAAGTGAATAAATAAATCCAGTTGGAGTGCACGAAAGAAGCTGGGCAATAACTTATGCAATATCTGTCTGCAGTACAGCTCACCTTCCTCTACCACAATGGGGCCTTTGAATGCTTCTTGCTCATTTGCTTCAGTTTCACTCGCATTTAAGCCCCAGTGTAATTTAGGGCTAAGAGAAGCCCATTAACCTTGGGCCACATTGTGTGCTTGGGGAAAGTGTCCCGGGAGGATGGCACGGCCACTCAGAGCTGCCTTGCGCCCGTCTCCTGAGTCCTGAGTCCCCCTGGCGTTTACGCCTGTGAGTAATCTGCTTGCTGGATGTTCTATTTAATGAACAAAGAGGCCTTTAATCGTCCCCATCATGCATTCAGAGATGCGTCGCGCCTGTCGAGAGCGCTCAGGAATATAGTTAGTAAATCCTGACGGTTCTCTTGCAGGCTTTGCATACATTTGGGTGCCTCTACCCTGCTTCCCCTTGAATGCAGATTGCTGAGGCTGTCTACATGCAATCCTTGCAAGATTAGGGCCCCATCGACTGCACCTCCACCCTCCAACAGGATGCTCAAGGACTTAAGGCCCATCAGGGATAAGTTCCAGACGATTCTTGTGTTCTCAAAGTGCACGGGCAAATATTATTAACATGTCCAGTTGTAAGCCCTACCTGAAAAACAAAGAAATCAGATGAATGAACTTCCAAGCACTCAAAAACAAAGCTGACAGTTGACAGCGGTCCACACACCTCCCATCACCCACTATCCTCCTGCCAATCTTGCAGGGCACTCAGGCTGAGGGCAGCGAAAAGCCTTCACAAATGCATCTCTTCCACCACCTTGAGCAATTCTGAGCTCACACCAAAGTCCAGTAAAAGTAGAGCAAAGCACTATAAGAGCCCTACAGCATCTTCCGTGACCTGGCAAGGTTCATATTTTCTGGACAAGCTTCCATCAGCAGACATTTTGCGCAAAGGGCCCCTCTACTGGGATGTGGACCCCCCTGCCCTTGCCAGCACACTGCTGCAGTTGCAGGATGGGTGACAACAAAAACAACATAGCCTCCATGGTCTATGGTGCAAAAGCCAGCACGTGAAGGAGGGGGCTGAATCCAAACGCCTCCAGAAGAAAACATCTCATCTTCAGCACTTCTCCCTGTATGGTGGGTTGCTGCTTTAAAATATTAAATGGCTGCATGTGAAATCAGGAATTTTGACAGAAACATTTCAAAAAGCCTAAGGATATAACCCACTCTCTTAGAGGCTCCTGACATGCCTGTAAAAGAGAGACAGAATAATGGTAAAAAAAGAGAAGAAAATGGTTTCCAATCTGAGCTAAACATGACAGAAGTCTAACCCAGGCATACCAAATCATATTCTCACTAATAAAAAAACTAAACACATATTCCTTAATAGAAAGATAAGATTTTCCTTCATGTAGTGCTCTAAGGAAGAGAAATGACGTGTGTAGGTAAAGGCTAAAAATTGCAAAAAAGGAGAAAAATATAGAGGAGCCAAGTCTTTCTGAAGTGCTGAAGGACACAAATTGATGTCACTATTTAGGACATGCGTCTACTGGCATACAGCTACTTTAAGTCTTTCTGGCTGGCAATGACACAGGGAGGAAGAGCTTATATTCCTGGAAAAAACACATGGTCATGGATAACTAAATGGAAAGCTCACCTACTCCTATAGCAGCCTGGTGATGAGGATAAAAAGATGGTTTGGAGACTGTCAGCAAGCTAAAAATCAGCAGTTATATAAAACTGCAGAACATCACATCAGGGGAGAAAAAAAATTACATAAACCGCTTAAAGAGATATTTCTTTTACTTAACAGTCCCCTGACAGCCGCTTTGATAATGCAGACTTCATTAAAACGCAAAAGAGAGACAGGCAAACCAGAGTGAACGACTGGGTGGCTGGAGAGAAAGGTCAGAGTCTTTCAGATGAGAACAGATAGAATGTGAGAAGAGGAAGAAAGCATGACTCCATGTCCAGGGATGAATGCAGGAAGGGGAAGGAAAGTCTCCTTTACAAGGATGAGAGGGAGCAAGCTCCTCTTCCACCAAGGGGACTCAATTAAAAATGTATAATTAGGAACATTTAATAAAATATTCACGTCAGGAAAGCCAAAAAATAATATATACCCATACTGAAAAAGATTAGGCCTACTCTGAACATACAATTACTCGTCAATAGAACCAAAGCCAGGAAACACACAATTGTTCGCTATGGCAAACATCACTTTGCCTTTCCAGCGAGTTAAGTAGCGATACGGATTGAAGGATCGATTCTGTACCACCCAGCCCTCCCCTACTCTTTTGAACCCCACTGTTTGTTTGAAAGACGAGCAAAATCGGAGAGACTTCAGCTTGAGCAAACATCCATTTTGCAGGCGCCTGCCGGGCCTCGGGTGGAGAGGAGAGACACCCGGGTCGTTAGCCCCATTTATACACACCGACACATCCGCGCCTCTCAGCATGTCAAATACCATTTCCACAGACAGTTTTGAAAAGAGCTGCACGTAACTGCTTTTTAAAGTTTGTCCTTTAAAACATTTAAATGTCTTCTGGAAAATTCCTCACTTTTAAAACCATCCGGGGGGGGGGGGGGGG
>UFQX01000460.1:87685-169732 GCA_900497675.1 Arapaima gigas | reverse complement strand
GGGGGGGGGGGGGGGGGGTGTGCTCCGACGCCATCAAATCTGAAAAGGCCGATGTGCTGACTAGTTTCACAGCAACGGTTCTGGAAATTACCGGGCTGACAGCTTAAGGAGCGCCATGCAGTTCAGCTCTAGTCAGACAAGGCAAGAGGCATCGTGTTGGGTGCACCCGGTTGAGGATGGGGAGCGGGAAAGAATAATGAAGGCCGCACTGGTGTAATGTTTGCTCAGCTGCTTCTCTCATGGAGAATAAAGAACGCAGGTTTGCTCTTTCAAAAACAGTGCCAAGTGATACATAGTAGGTTCAACCAGACAGAACTTGCAGCAGCATGATTCCAAAAATTAAAAAAATAAAAAGAACCAGACATGCCATGCATACAGAAATACAGGCTGAAGTTTGTCAACCAACACCAAGTGTTGATTTAAAGCAACAAGCAGGCTGTGAAAACAACATACGGCAGTCCTCACAGGCTATGTACAAGTGGCAGAAATAGCGCGTGTACAACACCTACACAGAGGCAAATACCAATACTGGAATAGGGTCCAAACACTGCTTGTGTCACAGGTTTTGCGAGTGTAGAAAGTGACTTTCACACCACCCGTCACTGACACTCATGGGGTAGGAGGTAAGAGCTGTAGTTGATTTCCCTCCAAGCTAGAGGTCAAAACAGAAAACTCATGATTGAATGTGGCCTTTCAGATTGCTGCCATTTAGAATTTTGAATCATGAGATGCAAGCCTACATAGGCTTAGCAATGGGAGAAAACAGCAATCTTCAACAGACCCGTCCCTCCTCTCAAATTCCCATGAGAATTATGGGTCCTGGAGGCTCTCCTAGTGGAACATGCAAGCATGGGGGGCGGGGAGCCCACCACAATGCACACAGGTGCAGGCTGCCAGCAGGTGGAGGATGAGGATCAGAGCCACAGGGTAAACACAACTCCCCAGCCTGCACTGTGGTCCTGTCACACTGAGACGCTTCATCTGGGTTAAAGGAAACAGTTAAAACTCGACAAGCAACTGATAAAAAGAACTTCAACTCATGGCCTCAATTTCCATATTGGCCCACGTTATTAAAAAAAGGGACTAAAAACAGTAGGAAAAGTAGAGCATAACATCAGCTGAGCCCAGACTATGTTGAAAGAGACATTTAGAGGCGTCTTTGATGTGCTCTCCCACAAATGTGTGCTCGGCCCATTTTCAGGCAGCTGCAAGGCTCCGTCAAAAGGATTTTACAGCAGTCTCTAATTTCCACACGGTCAAGGTGTTTCTTATCTACAGCACAAGGGAAGGACCATGTTCCAGCGATTGTTATCCTTTCTGCCCAGGGGCCACTTGTTCCATATTGAAGCTGTGTGAAGGGCAGACAGAAAGTGCTCAACACCAAGGGCAGTTTATCGGTGTTGAGAGAAGCTGAAGACAAACTTTCAGGACATGGCATATGCGTCCATTCACTTCAGGGTTTACCACCAACATATACAAACATTTGCCTCCTAATTCCAAATGCATTCAGGCAACCCTGCCTTCTGGGGAGGGGAGAGATAGAAAGGACAATATGACCTTAAAAGTACACCATTTAAACCCGCATCTATGAGAAACACACTGGTACCGTTTGCATTTCAAAAAGAGAAACACGATACTCAAATTATTTTCTTTTTGCAGTAAACTGGAATATGTCATACGGAGACCATTTATCCCCTCCTGTTCAAGCTCCCTCACATGACCAGACTATCCTTTGATGAGGGCCAAGCTGAACATTTATAAGGAGAAACTAGTGGGTGGAGCCCAAAAGGAACAATACTTATCCAGTATTTTTCTGAGGGTGGGGGGGCAGCTATCATTCATTCACTTTCATCAACCATGATCAGGTTCTTGATGGTCTGGAGCCCATCTAGTAGGGTCAGTGAGCAAGACTAAACCCTTGTTGGGATGCCAATTCGTCACAGGGCAATTAATCTCTCACACACACGCAGACCCAGTTGTATAAACGGCTACACAATTGCTATACATTTAATATATAATTGACTTTAATATATAATTAAATTATTATAATAATAATTATAATTGAATTTAATATATAATTGACTATACAATTGCAAATAGCTTGGTACAGAAACCTAACACTGGAGATCTCTTGGGACAAAGGTATCCAATAAAACTTAATAATAATTAATAAGAGTATGGCAGTATGGTAGTTCTCATTGTCAGGGTCTCATCAATGGCAGTTACACATCTTTTGGAAGAAGGACACTTAACCCTACTTGCAAAGCCAGGAGGTCTGCTGTGGAAAAGAGAGTGTATACAAAGGAGGACGGGATTTTGTTTGCAACGAGAGTCCGTGAAATATGGACAGACGGCATCATTGAAGAACTTCATGAACCAATGAAACCAGCTGTCAAAAATATGTACTTCAGTAAGTCTGCTACGGAAGCATACGGCTTCAACTACATGACTGAGCAGGAGACAAACTGTGTGTTGGATGATAACAAACTAAGGCTACCTTTGACAAAGCCCTATAGCACAGTCTGGTCCTGGAGCACTGCAATGCAGCAGCTTTCACAGAAACATTTTAATTAACACCTAATTTACACCTGAAACATCAACTCAATAAAGCAATTAAGACCTGAGCTGAAGCAAAATCCAGCTGGAACAGGGCTGGTGGATCTCTTCTCAGCCAGTGAGTGCAGTGACAGACAAGGAATCCTTGAGAAAGATAGACGGCAAACAAAATTACCGTATAGACTCTCTTAAGCCAATGACAGAAATTTCCATTTGTTGTTTTTCTGGTGTAATAACTCAAAAGGACACTGACGTCAGAGCAACTTGCAGCAGCTGACCAGCATGAGGTGTTTTCGACCACAAATGCAAAATCCACCAAGGAGACAAGGCAGTGCCTCAATGACACCTGATCTGGGCAGCTGCAGAAAACAGAATTAAAAGAGGGGAGGGGAGGTTACATGACAGTAATAATGTTGCTCTGCCTTGAATCAAATGAGGAAGGTAGCAGTCCAAACCAATGACAAACAGCAACTCAACACCACGGTGACCTTGAGCCCCAAAAACCTCAGATAACGCACACGATATGGCAACGACTACCGCTCAACAGGTTGGGTTCAAACGCGTAATCTGGCCGTGCTTCTTGTGGAAAGGGTCAAGGAACCAGACAGTAGTGATAAAAACCCCAGCCTCTGAGAAAGACCCCCTCCTCTGCCTTGTTGCTGCACCACTGCTGCTGTGTGGAGGACAGCCAGGCCAGCAGGTCCATTACCACATTACAGACACCCTTTTTTTTAAATGCTTGTTTTTGAGCGACCGGCAGAGGATGACATCCAGTGAATAATGGAAAAGGAATTACACATCTGTTGGTCTCGTAGCCCCGGCAATGAATCCACTATTAGCAAGCTGGCCAGAGATACTGGCTCCATACAGGGGTGGGGGGGGTCAGGACACCCTGCCTAGGGGAGAATTAGTACTGTCTGGGCTCTGTCTGAATGGTTGAGTTAGGAGGGGGGGAGACACTGTAAGGCTGCATTAGGGTCTAAGCCAATAGACATTGCTCATCTCAACAAGGAATGCAAAGAAGTGACACTTTCAACACACCGCGTAGAATGCTGCCGTCTGCCATTGTGCCGAGTGCGACAAACACGTCGATCAATCAGCGCCTTAGTCCTTTTCCTTTTTCATAGAAATATCCATTAAAAAGCATCTTTGTGAGAAAGGAAGACTGACAGCTCACCAGCCGTATATTAATGGACACACAGGGAGCAAAAATCTTACCTAAAAAGGAAACTACACTACCAAAAAACATTTTGCTAACTGATTTTTAAAATCACATAATCATTGAGATACATGTATCCAAGGGTAAAGGAAAGAGGAATGAAAGTTTAATATTTACAAAAAATGTTTTGTTGTACTTTTGATGATTTGTCCAGTTTTCAAAACACAAGTAACACTCCAATACATTGACACTTTTCATTGGTAAATCTGATCACAGCTCTTAAACAACACAACCCTGGGTAACTGACTCTACAAAAAATGGCTTGTCAGTAGACATTTTCTAAGGAACCAGCTTTAAATCATGTCATTCTGAACAGCACACACAAAAAAGGATGAGAAAAGATGCCAGTTTCATCTGTCATTTCTAGATGGGCAAGCACAGCCTTGAAAGATCATCAGAAGTCATCCAAGGCAGAAGATGCACACTGTGACCATATCGTGTGGGTCACCAATGTACCACTGTGAAAACACTGTAGGGAAGCAGCTTTTCTGTGCAGTGAAGCGATGTGATCAGGAATCTTCCACAGACTCAGGAGGACCTTTGAACCATCTCAACAGGCCCCACTAAATGTGCCAAGAAGAATTCTCTTTTTATAACATGAGCAGGAAACCGATAACTTGTGTTTTCCCCTCTGGTGCTTAATATCATCTCTGTGCAAGATGTGGCTCTACAGACAGGAGAGTAACTCTGGCGCTGAGGCAATGACAAAGCTGTCACAACACATCTTGCAAACGGTAAACTAATGGAAGCACAAGTGAGCTCAAAAAGAAATGGTTTCCAGAAACTCTTCCACTCGCCACAGAGGATTCCACCAATTTCTTCAGAGGTTCGCAGACAACTCTGCAAACAACTTTAGCGCATCTAGAACTGCAGTGCTTCAACAATATTACAGAAACCCCAGCGTGAATGGAAAATTTTGCATCTTTAAATTATGCCTTGCACATGGACAAGCTCCTCCCCCACACCATCTACGGGTGGTACATCGATTCCAAGAGCCCTGTAAACTTTCTCTGGCTGCAGGTTTTATTGATCGCATATGCCTCTGATCCATTAAACAGTTTTATATTCATAGCCCCCCTTTGAGTTCCTGCTAAAATACAAAAACCTATTGCATTTTTGCTGTTCCAACAGAAGCTTTCTGGGGGGGTACACAGCTGTGCTGGGTAATCCACAGCAGTTAGCGAGCCAGACTTGCAGCTGCACGGCAGGCCAGGCCACCAATCAAAAGCTGAGGTAAGGGGAGGGGTGCATTTGGGTGTCGGGGTGCTCCTGGGTGCATCCAGCTGGGAGCTGCAAGCGGGTTTGTCAGGCGCTGCGGGACCCCGGCCTTGGCACCTCACTCCAGGTGCCAAAGACAAAAGCTCGATGTTGGCCACCCTCGGGCAAGATCAGAGCCAGCCATACAAAGAGTGTTAATGGGCACGGTGCCCACAGAAGGCTGAGGCTTGAAACCCCAAGGAACAAGAGGGATCTCGATGCAGTCCAGCTCCATGGCTGAGAAAGGCATAAAGAAGTGTTCTTGATCACTCCCAGTACAGAGTGGGGGCTTCAGGAGGGAGACTGCTGCTTGGTTCACAATGTTCTCAAACCTGGTGCAGAGGTTCATAAATCCAATTGATCAGGGAATGTTGCGTATTATGTACTGCGAGTTATCTTAGCTGGTGCTTTTCTCCAAAGTGACTAACAATGTGACGTTTGCACACTAAGCTACTAACAGTGATTTACCCATGTATACAGGTGGGTCATTTTTACTGGAGCATTGCGGGTTAGTACCTTGCACAAGGGAACTACAGTGGGAACAGAGATTCAAACCTGAGGCCACCGAGTGCATGACAATTCTAACCCCTGGCACATCCAAAACAGATCTAGAAATGTGTCACCTGCTGTGACACTTTTTGAACAGCTAAACACTTTTCCCAACCAAAGGTCAGAATAAACCACGAGGCATGATCTTTAGGGGCCTATAGGGATACGGTTACCAAAAAAACCAATCAAACACACCATCTGAAGTCTATGTACAACAACTCAGAAATGTATATTTAACCACACCAAAGGGCCTGCTTGGAGGAATCACACAACCATGCCACATTCCGCGCTACTCCCGAGAGCCTTGAGACCGGCTGAGCCGCACTGGCTTTAATCCTGAACGACAGTTAATATTCAAGTTAATGCGAGAGCTCTCTCCTCTCTCCGTTTTATATTTCTCCCTTAACGAGCACAAAGACCCTCATTAAAGAAGTGCCATGCAGTGGTATTAAAAACAGACCCCATCATCACCAGGTAGAGTCAAGGCAAGGCCGTTTCCACTGAAATTCAAGCCCATTGGTTTTCACCACTCTCCCAGCATCATCGTGGCTTAAATCGCACGTGGGCTCCCTGGGCACCCGTACCCCCTCCTCTGTAATTAGTCTACAGGAGTGTCATCCACTTCTTAATTAAAGCACTCTGAAGGCCTTGGCAGAGTCCCCGGCGCCTCAACTGAAGTTAACACAAAGTAGATATGAAAAGAGGATGGCAGAAAGGAAAAGCAGCAGAACTTTAAAATGCAGTGCAGGTGAAAGATTTCTCATTAGTGCTGAATGCTTAGTCATGGTTTTACAGCCTCCACCCTGCATGCTTAAAGTGTTTTATTGGAATTCAAATTCGTTATTGTGGGTATTTGTGTCCAAGCATGGAGAATTAACTGATCTTATGAAGTGATATCTCACAAAGACTGTTCACAGTAAAGATTTCCTACAGAGCCTTCACCAAATAAAATCCTTGATAAGTGCTTGAAAGTTTCCAGCAGCAAACAGGAGACGCAAAACTGCAGTATCATCTTCCAAAAAAAATGTGGTACTTATTCCTAAAAGCATGGATAAAATACAGGACCTCAAAAGTATCAGCACAGCCGTGCAGGTGATGAATTCAAAAAGACTTCTAAGCCACCTTCCATAACGTTTTCTAAAGAACAGCCAGCATTACAGATCGGACAGAGAAATTATTAAAATGTGCACACTGTGGGTGAGGGGTTCCAACATCTTTCAACAATGTGCTATGTGAGCAAACCCCAAAGAATGACATTTCATGGTTGGGAGATTTGATTATGACTTAGTCTGCTGATTTAGTTGTTGCATAGCAGGATCATTTATCCTAAGTGGCAGACAGCACTTACAGTTTTATAGTCTACTGGGTTTTTTTTTTTTTTTTTAAAGAAGCAATTGCGGTCAAGTACCTTGTTCGGGGGTACAGAATGAACCCCAGTGTGCCATTTCCAGGACTTAAAGCAGTAATGCTTTTAAGTCGTAAATCTACCTAACTGACCACTAGAAACACCGCAAGTTTCATAACATTCAGAAGATCTTCTAACTGCAACACCTTTTATTTTTGTCAATAAAGTGGCAAAGATACTGGTCCCCTCTGAATAGCTCCATTCCTGCCCAAATTGCTCATGCTGACCTTTAGAGGGCAAAATCACAGGACTGCTGTCCACATTCTCATTACCCTCACCAAGCCTGACCAAGTAAGTCCGATGTTAAGACACTCTGGGCCTGAAGCCAGCGTGCAAAAGGGACAGGGCAATGTGCACCAGGCAGCCACATTTCCACCACACCAGGATCAGGAGTCCATTTAAATAAAGCAATTTAAAGTGGATTTCCTGGTATTCTTGAGCAGAAGATGAGCAGCCCCAGAAGGGAACTGGAACTCACACCATCTGCGTCCAATCCCCCCCATCAGACGAAGCCACCTCACCTCCAGTAATCCCTCCCGGTGGTACCAAGCTGCCCCACGTCTGCCAGTTGCTGACCTACACAAAGCTCAGTCAATCCGGTGGCATTAAAGCAAACCGAGCTGCTTTTACACGCCTGCCATTCTGAGTGAGACCAGCGGAAATACGCCCTCCCTCAAGTCGTACGGCCCGCTGGGAGTTGAGCGAGCTGGACGTTTTGCTAGGGACCTGAAAAAAATAAAGGCATCCTTGTGAATTTCTTTTGCATTAATATCGTACCAATAACAAAGACTCGCAAATGTAGCCTGCCATTAGGAAGCATGGGAACGGATCCCAGAAGTTCTTTAATTGGACGTCATCCACAGTCCCACGCCTCCTCCAGAAGGAGCAGTTCCGCCCGCTCTTGCTCTTTCCAAATCCAGTGCAGTTAAGAGAGATCCAAACTGGAGCATTGCACTGCATAAACCGTAAAATCACTGCCTTTCCGATGCATGCTTACTTGTTCAGCTTTCAATTAACATTCTTAGCTCAAAAGGCAGCTCTGATCCCCTGCAATTAGAGAAATGTCACATTTACGGACCGTGAAACATTTAAAAGAAGACACAAAAAATATGACTATGTTACCAATCCCTATGAGAGGAATGAAAAGCAGCGCACTTCAAAATGCAGACTTGGTCTAAAGCTTATGTTTCACACACTTAGACTTTTTCTAACCAAGACATAAACTCATAACTCATATCACTTTAATTAGTCTTGATATATACTGAAGTTACAGGAATCAAAACCAGTTTCCAGAGAACTTGTATCTGATACAGCAGAAGCCATGTTTGCAGTGTACAAACAGTCTATACACCAGAGTAAAGTACACAGCTGTCACACTTGTTGCTTCCCTATATGTGGAGTGTGAGTTTGCCCAAAAAGAAAACACAAAAACAAGCTATAATGCCTCCCATGGAGTTACTGGGAAACATCCACCAGTCGTATCAATGCAGGCTACACTGACATATGCCGTACAGGCTGCTGTATTCGCAATTAGGCAATTTCTATGTCAAAAAAGTACTGTTTATAGTAGTGTTACTACTATTACTACAGACGTTGTGCCATGAAACAGTGCCAGCACCGTGCCGCAGCCAACATCTGCAGGTGAGCGGACAGACTGATTCAATCTCTCCTGGGCTCAGTGTAACCACTTCCAAGGCTGTCACGCAACACTGCATGGGAGGGTAACAAAAAAGGATTCACAGACCATAACAAAAAAGGGCTTTACATCACACACAACCTCCCTGCAGGGTTCAGGTAGACAGAGGCAAGCACACACATACCGACTGGCGGTAAGCCTGCCGCTTAGCAACAACAGGCTTTAAAATGCCCTTATTCAACGTTATTCAAACTTTGAATCTTAAGTCATGAAACAATTCATAAAAAAGACGCATCCAAAACTGAAATATAAACATACTTGAATTGAGAGAATAAATATTCGCTCCAAACGTCTCGCCTATTTCCACAGGAACAGCTACACTCAGCAGAAGAGAAGGAGGTAAAATATAGATCCTATCTAAGAAAAACAAGAGATTCCTGGAGAGGCAACAACAGGAACAAGCAAAAATAACTGAGTGAATGCATTTGACATAAGTAAATGAAAAGGTTTAAATAATGCATAAAATAATGTTTTTTGTGCTCAATGTCATCCAGGTGTCATCCAGAAATGACTCTTCACCATGATAAAAGGGCAGCGACAGATTATTCCATCAGCAGAAGATGAGGCTACAAACGCCTCCTTGTTAGGATGCTGAAATATAATGAGCAGAGAAGATTCTGACTAAACCTTTGGAAAAACAACTTTGTATTGAATGCACTGGCGCCTCATTAGAGCTGGTTTCCTGGGTGGTTACTAATATCCGAGTCGTCTTGTAATTTCCTGGCTTATGAAGCTAGTGACACATTACTCATAGGGTACGGTACACCCGCAGGCACCTGGACACACTATTTATCAGTCTGAAGGCCCGATTCATTTGAAACTCGACGACACACACCATGGAACACCTCCCTGTAGGACCGTTACTTCAGTACCCTTTCGCTTCTGAAGGAAATCTACTGTAGGACCACAGGTTTTGTTATGGTTTGAGCTGCTGTCATACATGTGAAGGAATCAGGTTCAAATCCAGCTCCTGTTGTAGTATTCAAAGAGAAGTTTGTTACCCAGAACCAATGCAGCAAATTTTACTCTGTCGAATAAACGGGTTAACTATGTTAAGTACCTATATGTTCTAAGTTACAATGCAGGAGAGCACTGTCTAAATTAATCAATAACTTGCAATTATTCAGTACATAGAACTACACCAGTGAAAAACGTAGAGCCGGCAATTTCTTTTTAACATGGTCTTCAAAGGGTTCGAGACCATCTGTTACAGAAATTCATTTGCATCAGAACACCTATTTTTCGAAAGGCCACGGGAAACGAGTTAAAGGAGCTCAGTAAACAGCCTTAATAAATCAATCTGGAAAACTAGGATTCCAAAAATTCTGAAAGGGCAAATGTTAAAATATTCTAGCAAGAGACAAAATTTAACTGATCCAAATCATCTGATTCTATTAAAAATATATTAAAAAACATGTAATGGGGCAGATAATACCTAATAAGATAAATTGCTTGATTTGTGAACGGTCTCTAGATAAATGAACCGGGAAATAGAAACGAACCCGGAATAAACTTTGAGGGTAAATGACGGTTTTACATATAGCAACTCAAACCCATCGCCTTCTGATCAGATGGTTCCACGAATCCCGATATAGTTGTTCAAGGTACGTCTACTTACCTTGAATTCACAGCATACAAACACCATGCTGTACACATGGGTAAATCACTGTAAAGTTGATTATGTAACCCTGTAAGTCACAAAAGTGTCAGCTAAATAAAGTGTAATAACAATAACTGTTCACGCTGTCAGTTTGGGCCAAAACGTTAGCATTATGGAACTGTTAGACTGCCAGAGTGAAACTGACATGACAGATGCCTGGAACTTGCTGAAACGGGTAGAACTATAGACCCAGTCACGGATGTTTGAGACGTGGATTGATGGAGCCTCGGGGGTATCTGGGAGCACTCGTTCACACAAGCTGGAGAGAGGGGTAACCTTTTTTGCTCCCTGAAAACAGAACAGCTCTACCATCTTGCAGGATTATTTATGTAAACTGTAAAAACCCACGAAATAGTCAGTAATGCCAAACAAGTGTCAGTCAGCTAGAACACAAACGGGGCTCTACAGAACTGAGGCTGCAGTTGTACAAACTGGATTATATGTAGTATTTTATATATACAGTAAAAAGAATGAGAGGAAAAAACAAACCTATTCCACCACTTCCAAGTTCTGACAAACACATTCATCGCTTTGGACAAGTGGGTAATTTTCCCACAAATTATGAACAGCCACTTGATTCCAAAAATAAATAAAACTAATATCACCCCTGTCCTGTATGCTTAAAAGTGCCAGCTAAAATTAAAACACAAAAGGTACATACTCAGCCACTCATAAAGATACTATTCAATCATAAAAGAGAACTTTCATTAAAAGGGGTTTTGAGATGGATTTTATGTATCAAATGAAACTCAGACTTAGCCGTTATATGACTGTTTAGTGTGCAAAGTACAGCAGCATCTCTTTGTAAAGACGAGATTAGCAAAGACAAGGGACAACTTCAGTTAGCAAAAAGATTAACTGCCAGAATATCTTAACACACAGATCTCAAGAGGCAAACACAATTTTACGTAAATTAAAATGGAAAATAAGGTTAAAGCTATTAAGGGTTTTTCCGCTCCTTTTTAAATTGAGGAAATTTTCATGACAATGGTACAACTGTGGAACACAGTATAACCTTACAAGCAGGTTAATTCACCAAGTGGTTTATCACAAAATCTTTGCCGTTTTCCTTTTCTTTAATATAGCCAACTGTCCTAAAACTATAACTAGACATTTACTAAGGACTTGTACACATGTATGTATTTATTACAGGAAGAAATGAATGTAAATAAACAACACAACAGTGAAACTTACACAACTCTGATGTACTCATGTTACACCAAGGAGGATGGATATACCGTGGATATAATCGTTATAATAGTATATAATTATATCATAAATATAGAGACAGCAATTAACCTGAACATGGGCTAAAAGTACTGAAAGCAAGAACTCAAAAACATGGTTAAAATGAGACCGATACGGTGAGAGTGAGACAGACATAGTGACAGTGAGACAAGAGATGCTGTGAGAGGGATGTGGTAACAATGAGGCAGAGACATAGGGAGAGACAACTGTGGTGACAGTGAGACAGAGACAGGGGGGCAGCAAGAAAGAGATACGATGAAAGTGAGACACAGACATAGAGAGACAGGGACACAGGTAGAGAGATCCTGTTAGAGAGATGTGGTGACAGTGAGACAGAGACGAGGTGACAATGAGACAGGAATGTGGTGAGAGACAAATATGTGATAATAGTGAGACAGAGACATGATGACAGAGACAGACAGACACAGTGACAATGAGACAGGGACACGGTGACAGAGAGACAGATGCTGTGAAACACAGACACGGCAACAGAGAGACACAAACAGCGACAGGATTCATTCCAGTCTGGACAGATATAGCAGCCTAAGACACCACAGTGTTGTCCTTCATTCTCCAGCGTATGATCGTCACTGTCACCGCCCTTCCTGAGGACCACAGGGACACGCGCTAGAGGAACTCCCGGCAAACTGAGTCACCAACTAACTCTCTGCTAACTGAGTCACACTAACTAACTCCCTGTTAACTAAGACTTTGGTCACTAACGAGCAACCTTCAGCGCGACACCTCACCTCGCTCCTTTTAAAAGCCTGACGAAGCTCTCTACAAGAAACTGCATTTATTTTACATACCGGCGGGCTTAAAACAAAAGCAAACACCCACAATATGGATAACAATAAAATTAATACAAGTACAACTTGTACAATAAGTGCACTCCGGTTCATGTGAAATGTCACTCCTCTTGCTTGAAAATTACCTTCAGAAAATAGCCTTCGCATGGAAAATAAAAACAACAATTTAAATAAACAGACCTGCAGGTAAACTACACTTATTTCGGTATAAAATCGACTGGACTCCAAACTTGTGCCCTGCCGGATAACAGGATAACGGATGTGCGCTCGCGCGCTCCACGGCTCTGCCTCGCGCTGCATTTCATTGCACTGGATATGACGGGGGTTCCACAGGGCTGGGCGGAATCGCATTGCCCAGCACCGCACCGCTGTACCGTACCGTACCGTACCGCACCGCTCCGCTCCGCTCTTCCAGGCAGCCTCCGGTACGCAAAACAGCGAATAAACATACATTAGTCACCAGAGGACGAGCAGCCACTCACCCGCCTGTGCAACGCGTCCTCCGCCCAGCGCAGGACCGACGAACGACGCCGCACGGCCTCGACGCACAGCGCGCGCTGTCTCCTCACACAGCTCGCTCGAGGAAGGTTGCTCTCGGCTCGCGGACCCACAACATCGTGGCGGCAGCCCGTGGCTCCTCGCAGCCTGAGGGGTGGGGGGGAGGGACACCTCGCGCAACTAACGCGAGACAGCACGAGAAGCGATTCGCGCCACCAATCAGAGGCCTCGACAGAGTTCGCTCGAATCCAATCGTCGTTGAGCGCAACCTGTTAAAGCGCCTCGGTGCAGCCAGAGCCCACCAATCAACCTTCAGCGTTCCCGTGACGGGCAGGAAACTCAGCCAATCCACTGTGTGCTGTGAGTCACGTCGAACACGAAAGTCAAAAGGATAAATTCCCCTTTATTTGCTGCCTTTTTCCAAACTTTTCGGCTTTTCCCTTGGATATGGTTGAATTCTACCGGTAGAAATAACGTAACAGCTTGAAGCCGATGCAGTGTCATACGTATGAGGCGTGCTTATAAAGTGTCATTTGTAAATATTACACAGTGAGATGTGTGCTTGTCACCTGCCATTATGAAACATTCATAATTTCCAAAACTTTTCAAATTGTCTTCATTTCTTTAAAATGTAATCAAAGCCCTTATGTGCCTTGTGTTTCTATTGTAGGTCAAAGGAAAGTTGCGCCAGCAGGACTGCAAAACGGTATCTCTCTGTTTGTTGTCGGTTTGTTTGGGAAGTAGAGAGCAATATGGCGCTGGGAGGCCGCTACAGTCCCCCCCCCTCCCAGCCAGGCTTTGGAACCGCAGAGCTGCCGATTTCCACACAATCACACGAGCTTAATGATGTGCCCCATTAGCCAGATCGCAATCAGTCACGGGGGCGTCGTACTCGAACCCTCTTACCTCGTGCATCACAGCTGCCTCCCGAGTTCATTATTGCAACAGGGAATGAGCGCAGCGCACTTGAGGGCGGGGTCTTAATTATTAATAATCCACCGAGAAAACATACAGCAATCACGTGCACGCTTTCATGAGAGAAATAGAAGGGAGTACTTCATCCAGTGGGAGGGCAGGAGAACCAGCTACGAACTGTGCGAGGATGTGTACAAGCACGCTCTGGAATTCTTAATATCTCCCCATGGACCCTCTCGAGCAAGTCACGATGGAGAGAGAGCAGACAAATAATTTAAACACGACAAACCCAGTAAACAGCAAAACAAAAGAAGGGGCTTATGAATAATGAATATGCACAGCCTCTTGATTTCTAACGATTCTAAATATAGCCGGCGAGCAGAGCGGGGCATTTGAGGAGCTCGTCCCCTGGAACCAAAGCTGGCATTCTGTTTTGCACTGGTGGAGTAACCTTGAGTGTGAAGCTTAATGTCAAAACCTGTGGGAACAGGCGCGAACGACTTCCTACGAGGACGAGGCCACGTCCCGGGGTACCTGCCCCCGTTGCAGTTTTCCAGCGCCGGCCACGTATCCTGACCTGGTTGAGAACGTCCTCTAAGTGGCTCAAATGCCAGTGCGTGGGTCCTGAAAAATGAACACTTTGTAGGGGCCAGAAGCAATCCCGGTGAAACTGAAGATTATCAAGATATGTTGCACCTGTATTACCTCTACCACCAAACAAAAAAGTACACCGATTAACATTTGCTCAGGCAATTCAGGTTATGGGCTTCACTTGAGGTTACGGCAAGGTTACACGTTTCACGTCCCAAGCCCACTTCCGGGGATAATTCCGTTATTAATCATTTGGCACGTGAAAGAGAACCGTGGCATTCGTTCCTTTTTGCCGCCGATACTTTATATGGGTGCTGTGTCACAGAGCAATTTGAATTTGTGGCTACCACGAAAGGATTAGCATTCCTCAGTGTCTCCTTTGACCTTAACGGAGGACAGTGCAAGGCTGCGTGGCCATTTACCACGCACTAACTGACACTATTGTGTTCCCCAGCAATACCAGTGTCAACCGAAAGCAAATGTTTTTAAAGAGAGGAGGTGGAAAAATTCAAGGACGTGGCCACTTGAGAGAGAGAAAAAAAATTAAACAATAGACCCTGGGGCTTTTCAATTTCATGGGTGACTGTATGATTCCCTTTGTCTCCCTGCCCCACATAGGCTGTTGTTTTAAGAGATGCCCAGAGTTCAAGTCCTTGTGCAGATCTGGATTAAGGTGAAAAAAATGAATCAGCGCTCTCCTGTGTGCCGTTCGAGCAGAATCAGGCCAAGTGTCATAATTCATTACCATACATCTCCTGTTGATTGTACTGAGCAAATGGCATCATAACTTCTGAGCGTTATTTGCCTTTTAGCAACACAGAGCCGACCATCTAGATAACTGGAGTCAAAATAATTATGCAAGCTGAATATTGTTTTCCATTGATCGCTGTTACATCTATAGTTCTCTGCTTGAGAATTAGAAGAATGACAGAGAAATCAATCTTGCTGCCCTGGGTCTGATTATATTATGTAATACTATAAAAGGCTATGTGTATTATGCCTGCATACATTTTTGCAGGAAAGGCAGCACAGTTCAATGTACGGGCAAAGAGTTCAAACCAATTGTCCAATTTGGCTTTCTCTCTAATTCGGAAATACAAGTGCACATATAAGGCAGACATTAAGCATTTGCATGTAAATCTTCTGCTAGCAGATGTGTAAAAGTATAACGGAGAGAGCGGTTTCTGCCAGGGATGCTCTTCAGAAGAACCTGGCAGAACGGAGTGCCTGCATGAGGAAGAGTCACTGCTCAGCTACACAATCTCTCTCGGAGTTGAGAAAGATATTTATTTCTACACTCATTGTCCTGGTCCCCTTTCGACCCACCGCTGCCTATTAAGCAGTGCTTCTCCAAGCAAAGCCATTAGTGCAGCTCTTTTGCTGGCCCCCATGTATTATTCAGCCAATTTGCTCAAGTTGGGCCCCAGCTAGGGAAGCCCTCCTGCTGGATGTGGGACCCTGACCCCTGCAGGCCAGCCCCATTGCACACAGTGTTACACGCTGGGTAATGAGCCCGACTGGCAAGCAAGGACAGTCTGCTCTCTGTGTAAGCTAGGTCAACAGCCTGCCCCGTTTCCCAGAGGAGGTGGAGAAAACTGGGTGAATGGGTGAGAAGAAGCCCTAGAATAGTGGTGTCTACATTTATTACACCATCCATCTGTGTGTTTGTCTACTGATCCAGCTAATTGGCAAACAATCTGTCAGACTACCCATTGCTTTCCCAAGCAAACTGTTCAAAAAAATGTTCCGGAGAAACGTACCGTCAGCGATGTGATGGATGTGCCGATGTGAGAGAGCCATGACTTCACTTAGAGTTGGGACTATATGTGGCAACAGTAACATGCGAGGGTCTGACTGACAGATGATCTCCTGTGACGATGTTGAGACTGTCCTTCTGGACGGGAACCAGGAATCAATATATAACAGGGGTAGGTAGCTAAAAAAACAAAATAAAGATTTAATAAATAAGAAACAATACAAAGATGTGTTGGTTGGCGGGCATTAAATACCTTATTTGGATGTTATCGCATAAATATTGATAACTTCTTCACAGCCATCAGAATGACTCTTAGTAAGTTGGCAGCTGAAACTAAGCACTGTGGCGGTGATTTTTATATCCTGGTACTGCGTTCATTTGTTTCACTGCAGAACAGGACTTTGATTGATGGATGCGAGTTTAGTTTGTACCCAAGTAACTTTTCTCAGCAGCTTTATCTACAACCATGAAGTTCATCATAGCTGGATATCCACAGCAGTGAGGTAAGTATAATGTTATTCCAGCCAAAACTCATCGCCCTGAATTGGTCAATATTTCCTGCCACATTGATCCTTTCATCAATTTTTAAAAATCCGCTTAAGACAGGGCCTCCGCATGTCTCTGGAGCTAAAACTGAAGCAAACGGCACGAAAAACCTAATCTCTGGAGTGTTATCTAGTCCATTACCGGAATCCCCTATAAACCCTATTTGGAGTGGTGACTCGACCGGCCCATATAACGCTGAAGATGGATGTTGGGGAGGAGTTCAGTATAAAAACTACACATGAGGACAGGCAAAGTACTGCTACAAAGCTGTCCACATAAGCAGCATAATACTGTAAACAATCTTCCTGTTTCCAAGCACTATTAAATGCTGAAAGAGTAATGGTTCATTTCCAAGGTGCTGTCCTTGCTGTAACCTTCCAGAAAATAATCAGAAATTATATCTAAAAACAGAAAAAGCAGCACCAGCCCGGTCAGCTGTTGAGAATAGTTCTATCAGTCCATGGTTTGGGTCTGACGATTCAGATTGTTCATAAACAAGCAAATCGTCATAGAATAATGGTGTTAAAAAAGCTATGTTTGTTTTTTCCAGCACTTGGAGAACTGCTCCAGGGGAAGATGGAGGGCCCAATATTTACATGCCTTTAACCGCATATCAATTATGTGCACAGGACAGTTGTTGGGAAGAGTTCCTTCTGAAGAGGCCAACCGACATGTGCGCGCGCGCCCAAGGCCGATGGGGCAAGGCCCGGGCTGCGCCGCTCTCCAAAGGCCTTTGCAGCTGTTCCCCGCCAACAATGACTGACTGCAAGAGATAATGCGCTCATCGCCACCAAATGCTCCTTTGATCCACGATTTGTATTCCGTCGTGGTTTCTCATCTTCTCACCACGGAAACGGATGAGGCGCCCCGATTTAATTTCGCCCCTCTCCGTATCAGTATCAGATATTAACCTTCATCTGAGACAGACAGCGTTGAGACGGAGGGGATGTGAAGGCCTCACTTTAGATAGTGACATAAAGAATAAACCTGTTTTCTTCTTCCAAACCTTGAGAATCCATCTGTGTTCTACATTAAAGCAAACCAAATGCAATAGACTGGGCTCCTTATCTTGTTATGCGTATGTTTTCAGTTTTTATTTTTTCTTCTGACATGTTTTGTATTGACACACGGAGATAAAGACGCCACTGCACAGTATCTTTACTTGTTAGCTTCCTTTTTGCTTCACAGGACACATTGCATGGGTTTTAAGTCAGTACTAAGTAATCGTGGTACAGCTGCACATCAACAAAACGTAACAAGGGCAGATAATCACACCTGTTAAGAACTGCGATATAGTGGTTTTCTTGGAGTCAGAAGTGTGGGTGCTCCTGGGTGGATTATGGAACCGAACAGAGTAATGGGTGCAGCTGCACAGCTCTAACATGGTTCCCACGTGCAGCCAGAATAGAATCGAAGGAAGCAAATATAACTGTCCAGGTTAAAAAAAAAAAAAAACTGGCTTCTTTTTGATTTTAGATCTGTATCCACGTCAGCAGCAGTCGAGAAGACAGACCGGGGAGATTGTGTTATAACGCAGGGGATTGTGTTAGGTTCTTTTCCGAATGCGGGCGAAGGCTGACCTCACCACACCAGACCATTTCCACACATAACGTGTCAGGCTGTCGATTTCACAGCACAAAAATCACTGCTCCTGGACTCCGTATGCTGTCACATCCTTAAGTTGCACCTCGGCACCGGGCGCCATCCTTTAAGGCATCTCTTCGATTCAAACTTTCGAAAAAAATTTGCTCCAGACACTCAAGTAGAACTGTTGAGCCGTCTTTGACATCTGACTCACTCCCCAGTTGGCAGCTGGTACCCAGATCAGTTAGCGGCGTGAGGGGGGCCGGGGAACATGGGAATTAGCGGCTCCCTGGAAACGACCGGCAAAGGGAGGAAGAGACTCTTTCTCGCACAACCGGTTTAGCCACTGGGTTCGGCTGCTGTGGGAATTATGAAAACGGCGCCGCATTACAACTTCTGCACCTCGTGTTAGCAGTGTCAGGGCAGCCCTGTAATGAATGTGGAACACGAGCTCTGTCTGCTTTCGCACATTTACTGTACGAAGAAAAAAGACATTTTGCTTCTGGTGGGAAAACTGCAACAATCGGAAACGTGCAGGGCACATTTATTGCCTTTTTTAACAGCAGCAACGCATTTTTTTATATTCTGCTTTTTAATCTTTTATGTGGTTAAGCACACGGCGGCAGCGGGGTTAACTTAATTCAGTTGTTTTGAGGAATTTTGCCTGAAATAAATGCCTTTGGAAATGAAAAAAAGAAACATAAAATGAATATGGAGCACCCGCACATATAAAATACACAAATAAAATGAGATCAGATTTTAAAAGAAGAGAATAATTATGTATGAACTATATGATACACAGCTTGTCCACAAGCAGCAAAAAGACAGCAAGACAACCTTGTAATCTGAAATTCCAAAACTAGAGGGAAAAGGAAAACCTTTAAATCCAAGCTTAAGACTCATGTCTTTGCTTTGGAGTATCTGACATAACTAATGTTGAATCCGACATGCTGCTAGACAGAGGTCTTGTCTTCTAGTCTAAAATTCTCTAGTCTGTTTGCGTCATTAGTTACCCCCCCCCCACCCCCCACTCATTGTTTTGTTTGTTTCTCGGTACCTTGTGGTGGCCCGGGAGCCACTGCTCGGGAAGATTATTTGATCCCACCTAATGAGACCGTCGGTGGCACCAGCACTCCATGCTGGTGGGAACTGATGACTTCGTGCCATGATGGATGAGACTGGCATACATGCGCCTACATTTGAACTTCTTAGTTTCTACTAACTGTAGCAGTTTCATAAACAGTTGTACTGTATTTCTTCTCTTAGCTGCAACTACTGGCTTTCCTTTTCTACCTAGAATGCCCAGGAGGGTTGGGCAACTGCAGGGGTTTATTTTGCTCTAAAGCTTTCTAGCTAGTTTAGTTCTTATAGCTATTTAATGTATAAGTAAGGTTTTATTTAAAGACCTACTTTATATCTACTACACTTGCCTTTCCTATGTCTCTAGGTCTTTTTTCAGCACTCTGTGTCAGTGTGTAAAAAATGAATCAAATCGAAATGTTTACATACATTCAAAATGAGTGAATGCTTGATGTTTGTGTGACACGGTGTCGTGCCTCTTTTCCAGTCCCTGGTGTGACGCTGTCAAATATTCTCCTAAAAACAGACTTGACCTGTTAGGGACCTGACGCTGGGGAGTGCAGGCCCACATGTGATGTGATTCAGGGTGCGTGGCCTCCGCCGCCAGCCCGCTACCTCGGGCGCCGTGTGTCGGCGGATTTTCTCTGCTCCCCCATCGCTGCTCCACTTTAGCCGCCCTCCAGGAGGCCGGGAGGGAGTGAAGGATCTGCAACGGGATTCAGCTCAGCTTCTCGACTCCTTCCCCGGGCTGGCGGGGAGCGGGGCCACCTGCAGACACTGACAGCTGATCGACTCCCGCTGAGAGCGTGCGAGTGTGAACCTGTGCAGTCCTCCACCACTTTCTCCCGTTGTCGGCTGTTGTCTTTTATTTCCTCTGGCCTCTGAGGTCATGAAAGATTCATGCAGAGAGCACATGCTGTTTGTTAATGTACTTTAGCCTGGGCGGTGAGGGAGCAAAGAGCACAGCCACACGGCCTTTATCAATATTTACAATGCTCCTCTCCTGCTTTCGCCCCAGAATGCCACACCAGAGTGGAAAAACAGCCTCCCCATGAAACAAGCTGACAGTCAGATGAGAGATTGATGAATAAAAAGACAGGAGAAAAGGTGAGGAGACAGGAGGAATAAATCCCCATGTAATGTGAGATAATGTGCCCGGTTCTGTAATGGTGTATTTCAGCTGTGAGTAAGGGCCTGTACACACTGGAAGTGTCTGCCTGAGCAAGTAGCGAATAGTGGAAAGAACCAGTGATATAGTTTTATCCCCTTGCATTCACTCTCCTGCCTTGAAATATATATCCGTCATTCGTGCTGCAGGAAAACCCAAGTGAGGACACTGCAACCCTGAACGCAGCCGCTGTCGGTGGGAGCGAACAAAGTGTTTCTGCTCCGTTTTCGGAGGTGCGGCCTCAGTGCTCCTCGACAAAGTTAGACGGAGCGCCCAGCACAACGGGGAGAGGGGGGATCAGACAACGCAGCCGCACCAGCAGCTCTTCAGACAAACAGACAACAGCTTTCGACTGCTGCGAGGAACAACAAAATGACTCTTTTGGGGAGATGTTTTGTTTGGTTTACAGCTTTTTCCAAGCTCAAAACTGATGCTTTGGGCAACAGTGTCAGCGTTGTGCAGTAGATACGCGCAGTGCACTAATAATAAGTTTTTGTGTCATACTGGAATAAGCCATCCATCCACCCCTCCATCCATCCATCCATCCATCCATCCATCCATCCATCATGAATGTTTTTCTAATACAGGATCATGATGAACTGCAGTCCATCCCAGGGCTGAAAAGATGCTCCCCACATGGGACAAAACACGCCGGAATAATGAGTTTTTAAAACGTACTTTCAACGCGTTCGCTTTTATTAATTGATCATCGGGACGGTTTTTCTCACACTCACCGGAAAGTAACAGTCTGTGAATAGCAGGGCTTCTGAGAGACTTCTTTTACACACCTCTTAATATTTTATACTCATATAATTTAAATAAATAAATATTATTAAAGTGTAATTGTGAAACGTTTAGAACTCTTTGAAAGCCGTTAATGTCTTTTCACCAACCTAAAGAGAGAGAAGAAATCGCCCGGAGGGGCGGTAATTAGGTTTGCTGGGTTTTACCAAAGCCGACAGTCTGCAAGGCATCTGCAGACTCTTCACTGCTGCGTCGCTCCATTGCAGTCTTTGCTTTTTTGACTTTTGACTAGCGCAGCCGTAAGATCCGCGCACGAGAAAGCGGCGCGCTGATTAGCGAGCTACTCGCCTTCCGGCAATAAAGCTGGAGAAATAACCCCATAATGCAATCCTCCGGAGCCATCAGTATGAAGGAGGGAAATTGAGGAATCGAAAGAGAAATGCCCCCCAGATGGAATGAGCTTTGCAGTCAGCTGACAATGGAAATAATCCCTCTCTTCTTTCCACACAGCGCACCGTCTTGAACACTCTCGCCGCTCTCTCTGCAAAATTTAAAAAAAAAAAAAAGAGAGAAAAATGAAATGGGCCCAGAGAGCTACTGTGCAATAACCTATGGAGTGTGAAATTGATCTGCATGACTATCAGTTGATACCCACCCACTTCCAACCGGATCCTGTAACATTATAACCAAGAAGGTGCTACCTGTGATGAAGCAGAGGAGCTCAGTCTTCTAAGGCCCTCTATAAAACTTAAATGAGAATAATGTAAGTGCAGCAGCCACGATGAAGACAGTAACCAAATAAAACAGCCAAGGTGAGAGTTTACTGGTTTTATCCAGTTCAGGTGGGGGTTCAAAGCAAATGCAGCAAAATCCCCCTTCAGAGCCACGACAATCTAATTTTTCAATTTCTGCACATTCTAGCCGCCTCGGTACGCCTTTACTGACTGTCCCGTGTTAGCGTGTTCCTCAAAAACCGGCCTAAATCCAACTTTGTCTTTGATTAAAATAATATTTATACTGGGAATTTAGGACTGGTTAAACTGGGGGAAGGAGTGTGGATTCTGTATGCAACAGAATTGTGCACGTTCACACTGGTCATTAGAATATGACAAAGCGAGTGTGAAAATATAAATAACCTGCTCATATTTCAGAATCTCGGCTGTTTAATCGTTAAGTATTTTAAGATGATTCTGGTGGGTGGTTGGGGGGGCAGAAGTACGGGGGGCAGAGAAGAGTTGGGTTTGTGAAGAGGTTCATCCAGAAGTCTCACTTGTGTCCCATCGCTGCTCTGGTGACATCAGCAGCAGAACAGTGACAATTGCAAACGCGACTCGTGGCACCGTAACTACAGTATAAGCCCGAAAGCAGGAAACACGATGAATTATGGAGCAGTTTGTGGATTTGAAAGGGATTAGAGGAAAAGAGAATATTCTCAGTCTGCTGCCTGCCAGCAGTACAGTCAGCCATGCTTTTTGGAGAAGCGTCTCTGTCTGCCAGAGAGGCCTGTTTTGTGGCTCGTGTCTTGTGGCGCGTGGGCATTGCGAGGAGGTGGAGCTGCGGCATTTCACCGTGCTCCAGGAGAACAACAGCAAAGCCTCGGGAGATCTCCCCAAAGTTAAAGATCGTGATCATTACAACCAGGGAGCGCTCGGTTGCTAGGAGATGCCCCGGCAGCCCTCTGGCCTGTAACCAGGTAGAGAGCGGTCACGTGACGTATCCGGTGTCCGCTCAGATGTTGAGTACTTTTCTGTCCTCTGGAACCATCAAAGGAGCTACTGGGTTACTCAGCTTAGATGGACTAAGATAGGCCTCTGAAGGTCCTTCAAACCAGCAGCCATCCACCTCCATATTTCCACACTAGGACCTATCAGCTCTTAGTTTCTTCCTTGTTTGGTTGATAAACTTCTTTTGATTTACTTGGGAATTGTGTTCCGTTCTCGGTTACTGTTATCAATTTGTTTATTTTGCACCTTGTTTTGTGTTCCAAGCTTCTGTGTGCCTGAACTTCCCTGCAGGGATTAATAAAGTCCTATCCTGTCCTATTCCAGTTTGGACAACAGCCTTTCCCATCAGCAGACCAGCGCTCTGCACTTGCGCTTTTGTTTCGCTTTGCCCAGCACTAAGTTGTGCTGAAATGAACTTGAGTTAGAAATACTGACCAATGGTGAAATAGTGAGGCATACTGAACTCTGCAAACTTTCTTCTACACCGAAACCCTGTTACGTGGCCATGCTTGAACCGAGCTGCCAGATACATTTTTAAACATTTATAATGATCCTTTAGGAGCTCTTCTACTTATACAAAAGCACGGGGTGCGTTCATCTGTGTTTGTTCTCAGCGATCATACTCAGGTGATACAAACGTCAACCTCCTGATCCACAGCGAACAGCAGCTCGTCCAGCCAGGGTCACAGGGATGGAGGATCTGCTGTGGGAACCATTGGCTCTAAGTGGCCTACATGACTACAGTATTTTGGAATGTCTCATTTAGGATCGACTAGAAAAGAGTTTGGATGATACTGAATAAATACCATGTGGCTAATAAAGTTAAGGAGGTTTCATATAAAATAATTTATCACATTTACCCTGTAAAGGCCCTTGTTGCGTAATGCGTTAACATTACAGTCGATGACAATTGTGTCATTTGTAAAAGATCGCAGCACCTCCTCTGGCTCTGCCTGTGGTTATAAATTTCTGGATTGAATTGCAAACTTATATTAAAAACGTGTCCAGTACGGATATTAGTTTTAAAAAAAATCGATGTCATGACAAGCTTTACTTCCCTTGAAAATAATGCCAAAATATTGTTTGTAACAGACTTAATTATTACGAAGCCACATTATTATAGTCATAAAGAAAATGGTCTGAAAAGAATCTTATGTTTGAATTATTTTTAATTGATACAAATATGCATGTGCAGACAATTTTGATATGTAAAAATAAGAAAGTGACATGAACCTTCTCTGTTTACTTTGTTTAATCTTTTTTATAATATTGAGAGTGCATTATAACGTATATCCCCGGATATACTGAACGCTTGTATTATATGTTGTATTATTGTTTAAAAAATACAATTAAATGGAAAAAAAAAACGGACGGTATAGCATGGTCGGTGTGGCCGTCTTGCTGGCCACCCACATTTTCACGTTTAATGACAGTCACACACTAACTCAGTCCAGCCGAGGAGGGCGCACTTGAGTTTTGGGAAGAACTTGGAACGCAGGACGGACCCCCACTAAGAAACGGCAAGCCGAACGCTGGACTGGGGCTCTCGACCCTGGAGCCGAAAGGCAGCTGCGCTCTCAGAGCTTAAATTCCCTTGCTTTTGCACCGTGAAATACGAATGTACATACTGTTCATTTTCCAGTCTCAGGCTCACTTTGTAAAAATCATTATAAAGTGTATTTCCTGCCATAGTCAATTTTTAATGAGAAAAATGTAGGTGGAATTAAACAAAGCTGTTACTGCGCACTGACTGCGTTGGTGTCTTTGGACAAACTGGACTTTATTATCAAACTGCAAGTTAAATGGATCCTTTCAGTCTCACAGTGTCCCTCTGTCCACTGCTTACACGGATCACGACCCAGTGGCGGGGTCACGCTACGTGGTTGGGCTCCCAGAATTCCTTCACGGGTGTCATTCTAATGTTTTGAGCAGGACTTGCGACACTCTTTAGTCAACCCCCCCCCCACTCCAGTCATGCTGAAAAATGGCACTGCGGTTTTCTGGTTACACAGGCAGAGCAGGAGGAAAAAGCCAACAAGGACTTTGCTACAGGCCCACGTGTGAGTTTGTCCAGCCTGGACTGACTATGCTCGTAGATTTTGTCCTGCTCTTATATTTTGAACGCCTTGTGTTACTGGAAGAGCCGAGATGATCTGTGTTTTCATCGCGTTAACCCCATTCGCATTTCACGGCTTCTCTGCTTTCTCCCTCCAGCAGTCGATCGGCCTGAGTTTGCTGCTAATGTCAGCCAAAGGCACAGCTCCGACTTAGTGTCTTCTTTTCCACGCTTCCGCGCAGGTTGTGTCATTTCTCCCGGTGGCACTGACAGAAAATTGCCAGCAATAATGAAACAGGAGCAGCGCTGTAAAAAGCCCGCCGCGTACAAGGTTTGCATAACGACCCGTGAGGAGCGGTCACAGATCACTCGGTCACGGTCCCCGGTCCCTGCCGTCGGCAGCTCTCGCGGCCACCTCCGTCCACAGCGCCCTCGTACCTTCATTATGTCGCGGATGCCAATTTCACTTCCTTTTGCTCTCTGTTATTCATAGCCGGTGTCTGGAGTTGTGTTATCTGTGATGCAGCAGCTCACCTGTCGCTCAGACGTAAAGGAAGACAGGCTGCTGTTCCAGGAGGATGGAAGCAATTCAGCACTTTTTTTGGTTTTAAAGGAGCTTATGCGCACTGTGCCGGAATCAGAAGTGTGCAGGCGGTAATTACCTTCCCTACACACACATCTGGCGTCTAGGATGACCGCTCATCCTTGGCAGGCTAATATTCCTGATTAGGAACAGCATTTCAGCGCAATAGCTGTAGAATCCCTGAATAATGTACTTGGAACATGTAGTGTAGAATTGGAGGGAGGGAAGAAGAACTAGAGCGGGGGAGGGGGAGCTTTCATTAATGTTTGATGGAGGCGCCGGCTGAGGGAGGCGCCGTGTTCATCACGTTGCTGGTGACCTCGTATCTCCTCTCCTCTCCTCTCCTGTTGAACGAGCCTCTCTCCATCATCCACCTTTTCCACCTCCTCAGCCCCGGCTGTTTATCTTTCCAAAAATTGATTTGATGTGTCCGACGTGGGACTGTTTGGTGTGTTTCTCCCACATGTTCTCAGGAGGCCACGTGAGGTTCAACCTAGGTGGCGTCTTGAAGGTCTGCCTGAGCCGTGCTCTGGGAATCGCTCTCCTGAGCAGGAATGCAATCTGTGCTGTTGGCGCCAAGTGGCACCAGGTGCGCACCTGGGCACCGGCATCCGAAGATGGCAGCCTGCTGCCCTATCACGATATATATGGAGAGCGGCATGTGCTTTAAGAGGCCCGTCTTCACCGAGCTGGAAAGATCAAACAAGAGGCATCAATAATCTCCTGCAGTTCTTATATAACCACAGGAGGCGGAGAATGGGGGACCGCTGCGTCTGCACTGGTGAGAATTCGGAGGGGTGTGAAATCTTTGTTCTCCGTGACGATCCTCAGGACCGGGCAGATGAAAGCAGGCAGCAGAACCCGCTTTCATGAGAGTGATCTGTACCCCGTCAAGATGAACTCGGTCAGAGTTAACTTAATTCTGGAGATTTCATTGTGTGCTCCCAATTAATTTCAGCGCAAATATCCATCCGCATCATTAACTGAACCACACCTCCTACCGATGCCCTAGATATACTTTTTTTTTTTAAAACTCTGGTGAAATTAGGGTTGCGAGATTAAAAAGTTTCTCTTGCTTTTCGTAGAAATGATGGGAAAGCAAGGCCATTAGAGGGTTCACGTGGGGGCAGGGCGAACACGGTTCGCCAGATGTATTGTTTCGGAGTTGGAGCTGTTTCTCGTGTGGTAGTAGGGGACCTTTAGAACTTGTTTTGCTCTTCCGTTTGTTCTCTGTGTTCTTCTGCATTGGGATGTAAACAGACCTTCCATTTTTTTAAAATTATATTATATTTTTATATTTCTCCTGAACAAGGAAGCTGTGGAAGAAAGGATGGGGTCCAGCAGGTTCGAGTCTTCTCGCTCTCCACGGGTGTTGAATTGCAAGGCTCTCCTTAAAAGTGCCAGAATCAATTAACATGAATAATGGATGGAGGCCCAGATCACCATAGGAGGCTGCTGGTTGTACTGCCCCCCCCCCCCCAATTTTGTTATACCGGAGAGGCCTTCATATAATTACTAGATGGTTAAGCACCGACTCTCTGAAAGACCCGTGAAAAACTTGTTTTGCTGTTTTTCAATACAAGCGATTGTTCTTTCGCCATGTTCCTTCTTGAGGCCCATCGAGGTGCGTCCTGGTGGATGCTGGAGATGCGGAGCTGAGGAGCTGAGGAGCGACGCCATCAGGCCTGCTGTGTAACTGGCAGTGGCAGCTTTCAGAACAAACACACAGGAACGTACAGTCTGACTTATTTATATGGCTGCATGTCTGCTGAAACACTTCAAGGTGGATACCTCGCTCGGGGCTTCAACGGCAGCAACAGCAGTTACCAGGATCCAGCCGCTTTCATGTCTGGTTCCTATTCTACTTTATCTGCTGCCCGAAAACATACCTGATTCCATAAATCCTCGCCAGCATTCAGCTGGATTCGCACAAGTTCATTTCAGATACTCTAGGTGCTGACCATGTCCAAGACTGGCAACTGCTGATAGATGGTGAATATGACCACTAGATACTGTGCCAGCACAGTGAGAAGCACAGCAGCACAGAAGCACAGCACAGAAGAAGACACCCACCAAGGCACCTGCTAGCAACCAATAACAATAAACTCACAAACACTGCTGTTTCTTATGTCTGACTTCTTCACAGCGAGAGTGAAGAGACCAGGCTGATTATCACCAATTAGCATCCAAAGTCTTAGAGCTGCTGCCTCTGGAGTTGAAGATTGTAGGTTCAAATCCCACCTCTTGAGCAAAGTACTCACCCTCAGTTGCTCCTGCAAAAATTACAAATCATTGTAAGCAGCTTTGAAGAAAAGTATCAAACAAATGTGCTAATGATTTGACTTCATGTTATTTTCGTGTTTATTTATAGTTCTCTCTAGGGCATCCTTCAGTCTTTGGTTTGTATACCATGCTGCTTACAATTATTTACCCATTTAATCAGCCGAGTAACTTTGTTTTTACCTGAGTAGTTCTAGATGAGTATCTTGCTCAGGGTTACTACAGCAGGAACAGGGACTCAAACCCTGCTGTCTCAGTCTCAAGGCACCACCTTTTCGTTTTACAGTTTATCCGGTAAAGGACTGAGATTAGTGAGCACCCATGTCTCCTGCTCTTCCCTCCATCCTGTGTCCCATGTGTATCTGTCCATCTTCAAATGCTAGGAATACGAAAAGGAGAAACACCTGACCTTCTGATGAGGTGACCAGAGACAAGTTAGGATTTCTG
This sequence comes from Arapaima gigas, assembly GCA_900497675.1. Classification (NCBI taxonomy): domain Eukaryota; kingdom Metazoa; phylum Chordata; class Actinopteri; order Osteoglossiformes; family Osteoglossidae; genus Arapaima; species Arapaima gigas. Next base: position 141,361 of record UFQX01000460.1, on the reverse strand, counting down.
GGGCTATTTCATTTCTTCAGGAGAAACATGCTGCGACCGTGCAGGGGTCACCATGCACAGTGTGTCAAGCTACAGCCAGTGTGCAGTGTTGTTACTGTAGACAGAGGTAAAACCCTCTCGCAAAGGTGGCTTATGCCTTGCAAACAGAGCTAGGAGGCTAATTTAATATAATTATTTACTTTACGTTTTCATTTGTAAGACATAGGGCAGAAATACGTGCAGCTCACTTATTCAGAGCAGCTGGTGTGCGTGTGTGTGTGTGTGTGTGTGTGTGTGTGTGTGTACGTGCGCTCATTCATCTGCTGGGTCCCCTGACTCTGGGTGTGTCATATTTCACGCTAAGCTTTCATTCTTACCTCACCGAAAACAATAGCCTTATTGTGACCAGCTGACGCTTTCATCGACTCGACCAAAAACAACACTGCTGTTACCTTTGCCATGGATACAGCACCATTTCCCCTCTGTATTCCTCCCTTATTCGAAGTTAGCAAAGTTTTAAATAGATGCAAATGTACACAGGAACTTTTGTCCATGACACAGAAGGGAGTGCTGTGTTAAACTTGTCAAGCATTGTTTTTCACACATTTATTGTCATTTGGCACTAGTGAAGTGTTAGGCTTTCTAATTAGTCTTATTTTTTTTAAGACGGAGTGATCGAGAGGCACAGTGGAGGGTGTCTAGTGTTCATCACAGTGCTGTTTTCTCTGGTACCCTGACATGTGACACCACACTATCTGCAAATGCTTTTATGGACATACAATCCTGTACTGTAGACAGCTTTTCATCTTCATACGTGTTTAATACACAGTGCCCCCTTGTGAGACTTCACTGTAGCTACAACTAAATCACAAATAAGGTGGTTGCTGTACAAACCAAATCATACATTTATAGAAATTACAGCCAACTAAATACTCGTCAGAAGCAATTCAGAATGTAAACAAATATGTACATCAAAGTACGACTAAGTGCACAACAGTTAACATAACACAAGCCTTCGCTTACATAACATGCTGATTCCATCTGAAAATAAAACCCTTTTTGAAAAGTTTCTTCTAACCAGATTAAGATATTAGAATTTACTCTTTCTTCAGAAAGGACACAGAGTAGAAAACACAATTATATCTGCTGAGCTTCGATATCTCCTTTTTTGTGTCAAAATGGCAGCACATGTTGAACTGAATGTGTTATATAATCTGACAGCACTTTAAATGTACAACTATGAAATAATAATCTTTAACCCTTGTAATAGTTCAGCACAGCCAAGCATAGTAATTTAGCTGTTATAAATGATAAGGGCTGTTTGGTTTGGCTGTGAAGGGAGGCACAACATCTATGATAAAGTCACTTTACACTGGAGCAACGATGGATGAAAGCAGTTTCCCAGTGAACTTAAAGATTTAGCACACACTGCCTTAAAGTGGTACCATGCTGCCCTGGTGTTGCTGTACCTGCTGGGCTCAGCCGTGTTAATGCAGCTCCATGCGAACATGTCACCGGCAGGGAGGCAGGCTGAGTGGCGGCACCACTGAAACCTCCCTTCAAAAGTTCTCTTTGCAGAAGCTGAAGCCGAACTGCTCACAATGAGCCTTGATGACCTTGGCGAGAGCAGGAGAGCCACAGAAGAACACGTGCACCTTCCCTTTCTTCTCTTCGGCCACCTTCTGGAACACCTGGGGGTCAATTTCACAACAGTCACTTTCTCTGCTGTGCATACAGGGCACAGCGAGTTAACTGAACAATTTAATAATGCAAACCTTTCTCAGCATCCCAAAAAATGCTTGGGTAGCTTGTAAAATGTGTTGACAACATTTTTCATGTTTAAGATATGGGGAAAAATACACGAACCTTTAGCTCCCCCTAGTTTTCAATGTATATAATTTCTTTTCTTTGGGGTTTATATTTAGATCCAAGATTAAACATTTTTTGAGCACTTTGTCCAAAGTGGATTTCCAGTGTTTGGATTTTGTGCGCTAACCTGATCACTATTATTTATATATCTAGCTGATGCATTTTACCACAGCAAATCACAATGTTAAGCTGCTGTAACAATTTACCCATTTAGCTGGGCAATTTTTGCTAGTTCAACTGAGTGCAAGTACTGTGATTAAGGGTACCACAGTCAGAGCAGGATTTGAACACAAGACTTTCAGATTTGACTACAAGACAAGAGCTCTAACCACTACACCACCTGCTGCCTCTTTGATTTACTTTGGCAGTAGATGTGAATGTGCGGTGTGTGAGGTTTTGATACCAAGGATTTTGTGGTGTCAGATACCCCCCCTCCCCCAACACACACACCTTGCCCCAGTCTGGCCGTCCTGGCTGGGTGCGTGTTCGTAGACCAGTGATGGAGTCCTTCTTCTCCTTCTTGGCCAGTAGATCTAGCGCCATCTGCAGTCCAATGGCCTTCATGTCATTCTTGCTCAGAGCTGAGGTCATGTACATGTGCATCTCCAAGAAGCGACCTGATAACACACACACACACACACACACACACACACACACACACACACAAGTGGGGCAGCAAGACACACAAACACATCAGATACAAGAGAACAACTTTATTTCTTAAGAATATTTTTCTGGATTCAAAAAGTTACCCCTAGTAGGGATTAACATTAAAAACGATCCTTATTTAAAACATCACAGTGCTGTGCTCTCTGCATTACCCTCTGGCTCCTCATCAGCTTGGTCCATCTCCAGCTTTGTCAGCAGGCTCACAAACCACTCGAAGGACCTCTGGTCCCGGTTAATCCATATGAAGTCCACCTCAGGGTGGTGAGATATAAAGGTAAGAAATGTGACCGGAGTATCGACTAAGTACAAAAACCCGAACGACCCCAGAAAGAGCCTTACTTTGCGCAGCTTCATCTCATTGTCTTTGATATTCTCACACCAGGAGTAGTTACAGTTGGGGCAGTTCTGCTTTCTCATACGGTAACTGCAATGCAAGTTGAAAGGTCTTGCCCAGTTTATGCAGTACTGCTAATCTGTAACAACCCAACAACTGTCTGTGTATGTGTGCTTCCCATAAGTGACAGTGATGGTGTGAGAATGTGAGACCTGCATCTGCAATTGGAGATCTGTGGCATGGCGATGATGTTGTGTGTGTGAGAAGTGTGAGATCCCATGGGGCACAGAGTGATGGGAAATGTGAAACAGATTGTCACGAGTATGAAATCCCTTAGGCTATGCTTGTACTGTATGCTCACCGGTACATGATACTCTGCAGGATGGAAGCAAAAGGTGTGATTCCGATGCCAGCACCGATAAGAACCGCGTGCTCCGAGGTGAAGATCTGGCGGGTTGGGGTCCCATAAGGCCCATCCACATAGCACTGAGAGAGGTAGCAGATGTGACACACACTCACAACCCCACTAAAAGCAAACACCACTATAATCATCAAACAGCTGACCAGTGGTGCTTGAAAGTTTGTGAACCCTTCAGAACTTTCTATATTTCTGCATAAATTTGAACTAAAACTACATCAGATGTTCACACAAGTCCTAAAAGCAGATAAAGAGAATCAAATCAAACAAATGACTCAAAAAAATTAGACACGGACATTTATTTATTGAGAAAAATGATCCAACAACACATATCTGTGAGTAGCAAAAGTATGTGAACCTTTAGGATTAGCAGATCATTTGAAGGTGGAATTAGAGTCAGGTGTTTTCAGTCAATATGATGACAATCAGGTGTGAGTGGTTGACCTGTTTTATTTAAAGAACAGGGATCTATCAAAGTCTGATCTTCACAACATGTTTGTGGAAGTGTATCATGGCACGAACAAAGGAGATTTCTGAGGACCTCAGAAGAAGAGTTGTTGATGTACATCAGTCTGGAAAAGATTACAAATCCATCTCTAAAGAGTTGGACTCCACCAATCCACAGTCAGACAGATTGTGTACAAATGGAGGAAATTCAAGACCATTATTACCGTCCCCAGGAGTGGTCGACCAACGAAGATCATGCCAAGAGCAAGGCGTATAATAGTCCACGAGGTCACAAGGTAACCTCTAAGCAACTAAAGGCCTTTCTCACATTAGCTAATGTTAATGTTCATGAGTCCACCATCAGGAGGACAATGAACACCAATTGTGTGCATGGCAGAATTGCAAGGAGAAAGCCGCTGCTCTCCAAAAAGAACATTGCTGCCTGTCTGCAGTTTGCTGAAGATCACCTGGACAGCCCAGAAGGCTATTGGAACAATGTTTTGTGGATGGATGAGACCAAAATAGAGCTTTTTGGTCTAAATGAGAAGCATTATGTGTGGAGAAAGGAAAACACTGCATTCCAGCATAAAAACCTCATACCATCTGTGAAACACAGTGGTGGTAGCATCATGGTTTGGGCCTGTTTTGCTGCATCTGGGCCAGGACAGCTTGCCATCATTGATGGAACAAAGAATTCTGAATTATACCAGCAAATTCTAAAGGAAAATGTCAGGACATCTGTCCGTGAGCTGAATCTCAAGAGAACGTGGGTCATGCAGCAAGACAACGACCCTAAGCACACAAGTTGTTCTACCAAAGAATGGTTAAAGAAGAACACAGTTAAGGTTTTGGAATGGCCAAGTCCTGACCTTAATCCAATAGAAATGTTGTGGAAGGACCTGAAGCAAGCAGTTCATGGGAGGAAACCCACCAACATAACAGAGTTGAAGCTGTTTTGTAAGGAGGAATGGTCAAAAAATTCCTCCAAGCCAATGTGCAGGACTGATCAACAATTACCAGAAACATTTAGTTGCAGTTATTGCTGCACAAGGGAGTCACACCAGATACTGAAAACAAAGGTTCACATACTTTTGCCACTCAGAGTTGTGTTACTGGATCATTTTTCTCAATAAATAAATGTCTATGTCAAATTTTTTTTTTGACTCATTTGTTTGATTTGGTTCTCTTTATCTTCTTTTAGGACTTGTGTGAAAATCTGATGTAGTTTTAGGTCAAATTTATGCATAAATATAAAAAGTTCTGAAGGGTTCACAAACTTTCAAGCACCACTGGACTATTTAGTTAGCATCTAGATGTATGGGTCCTGAGTTGTGGTTTTGAACCGAGCTCATGTGTGGAGCTGGCATGTTCCCCTGTGTTTCTGTGGGTTTCATCCAGGTTCCTGGTTTCCACTCCAAAGATGTGTTTCAGATGAAGTGCTGACTTTAAACTGCTGTTTTTGTCTAATAAATGGCTCTGTTGTGTGGATTGGTGGATAACTGTATGTACTTAGGGTAGTGTAACATTGTAAGTTGGTTTGAACATGTACATCAGCTAAATACACAATTATAATACGGTCCATCCTCAATTTACTGAATCTTGATTTTAAAGTCTATTGCAAAAATATTTCAGAAAAAAGTCATATTGTAATATTGAAAAAAACATTTTTTCATCATAATATAAGGGAAAATATACATATTTAACTGATTTTTTACTTTGAAGAAAACTTTATTCATGCATAAATTAATATTTTAAACAGTTTTGATACTGTATCTTATAAAAGAACCAAAAAGCCTCCATTATTATAATATTTATATTGTCTGCACTTTCACTTTATTCAGACACCCATTCATCGTCCAGAAAATCAAAGATGGACTGTACTATTATTACAGTTTATGTAAGAGCTCTAGTGTAACACTTACCTTAATGTTACAAAACCTGTGATTGTCACTTAGCTTAGCTGGGATCTGTGGGTTGAGAAAAAGAAAATGGACTTGTGATATTTCTTTCCCCTTCCTCTCCGACTGAGCTCCAGACCTATGTCAAGAGGTCAAACAGTGGACAGACCTCTCTGATGTGGGGGCCCTCTCCACACTCAGCATGGCCCAGACGCTCAACGGCTGAATCGTGGGGCATGGGGGATGGGCCACTGGGCCGGTACAAGGTTAGCAGAATGGCATCGTCTCTGTTAGAAGCCACAGTGTCACTGCAGGTCATGGAGTGGAACAGCTCCTGTGGAGGAGATGCAGGCAGTGATGTCAGCTGGGTGACCGTGCAGAAAAACAATAAAGAAATATAACAAACGTCTGACTCAGACCTGTAAACCCTGCCTTCTGTTCATACAGATGCCATAATGATCATATGGACCCGGGGTAAGACAGCAGGCAAAAGCTGCAACAACATGCTCCCCCAGGCTTCTGCATCTGTCACATTAACACACTCATGCACAAATAATCTGTTTTTAATTTTCTGATTATATTGATACATATTATGTATTTGTAGTTTTATAAAAAAAATACAGCAAAAATAATTCAGTGGAAGACAAAGTTAAAAAATGAAAAAAAAATAAAATTTTCGCCACATAAACTGCATTACTTCCAATAGATAGAAACAATCATAATATTAACAAATCAGAAAAATTTTTGGAATGCCATCAAAAAAACAAATAATACAGATTAAAAAATTTTGTGCGACTTTAAACATCGAAAGCTAATCTAAAATGGCCACTCTGAGGAAAAGCACTGAATGATAGCATTACACAACATATCTTCTTAGTATTCAACAGATGTTTTTATCACCACCTCTCTTCAAGTCATATATAACAATTTAAAGGCACTTTCCTATAAATAGAATGCTAGGTGCTTGTGGGTCAACGATAACCTCTTGCAGGGGGGGCACTAAAAAGGCGTTAACACTACATCTAGAGAGCAGGGAAAGAAGAGCAATACAGCTCCGAGCTGCAGGAAAATGCTCTGTGCCCTTCGCTTTCCGTTACTGATGCGTGTTTATTTTCATTTCTGTATATTGTTCTCTTCTCTCTATACTTTTGTTTGTTTTTGGTTGCTTTGGCAGGTCAAATAATAGTTGTACACTGTTGCTAAAATACCTATTCCTATCACATCACAATGATTATACACTGTATAACATACAACTATATAGACTCCCCTTGACAAAAAGTGTGAGAAAAAAATATCAAAACACAGATGACAGAGTAAGGAGAAAACAATCCGAGGTGGATAAGAAGACAGACCTGGACTTTCCTCCGATGTTGCTTGTTTTTCAGGTTCGAGGTCAGTCTCTTGGTGCTGACCGCCTGGGTGTCTGCTTGTCTGAAGTACTCGTAGAGTCGATTTGTCCACTGACCCATGGAGCGAATGTGAAGCCATAACGTGTCTGTAAACAAGCAGGCACTCTTTACACCGGGACACTGTACAGTGTTACGCTGACACGAGTTCAATATGCAGGGCTGTGTGCACATGTGTAAGGGTGGGAGCCCAGAAGCTAGTGTGTTACATTTGTCACCTTGCAATCAGAACACTTATCAAAAAACCCAGGTTTGAATTCCTTCCATCTTGGAATTGATACAGCAAAAGTTATTCAACTACAATGCGTTAATTTGTCTGATTCTTTTCTTCAAAACTACTTAATAGCAGTCAGTTTCAGTGCTAAGTAGCTGACAGTGATTTACCTGTTTATACAGCATGGTCATTTTTATTACATTAATTCAGGTAAAGTACCATTCTGAAGGGTATTACAGCAAGAGGTGGGATTTGAACCCAGATCCTTCGAGTGCCGGGTGATGGTTCTAAACACAGTTGCTCAGCACTTAAATGAATATAATAAATATCAAAATAGGCAAGATGTCAGTGTCAGTGTTGACGGGAGGGATGTCCAGTATTTTGAATGTATTTTCTAAAATTTAATGTTAAAATCATCTGTTCATTAATGTGTGAATCTTTCTGATAATTTGTATTCATTACATATGCAAGTGGCACAAAAGTTAAGGACAGATTTTTAACCTGAAGAGTACTGTCTCCAGTCACAAGAGGACACTTCTGCGATACCACTGACAACAGTACTTAACCTGAATCACAGTTAAAATATAGAGCTGCTAACCTGAGGCAAGTTGCAAAGCCAAACTCTACCCAAGATGGCAAAATATTTCTTTCTGTGTGTAATTACATATGTGTCCTGGGAAGGTATTTGCCCATCCCTGGCTGCGGACACTGTACCCTGCTGCTCTGGCGCACTGCTGATGGTGAAAGGATGCCACTCGTACTTGGCAATGACTGGGATATTGATGTACACATAGTCTCCAGGTTTGAAATGGAAGAACTGTGGCCTCTTGATCACCAGATGGGTCACCTTAAAATATGAAACATTACAGGCCTTATTAACAGCATCAACCTATACACTCCATTACAGTGTATGGCAGAGTTAACCAAACTGAAATAGCCTCAACAATGAATAACACACCCTAAGGCCTATACAAAGTATTTTACTTTCATGACCTTTGATTTAAAAAAAAAAAAAGATGCTTCGTGATATGAATTTAACCACACCTTGGATGGTAACAGGTTGACCTCCACAATGTACAGCCCATTCATGTGTGACACTGCAGTTCCCACCACCTTCTCCAGGAGGAAAACGAGCCCAGGGACCACAAACCACTTCCAGAAGTTGGCACAGTGCAGCACCAGGAGGACCCACACCCAGATGTAGGAGAGGTGTGACCAGTAGAAGACCTGCAACACCCGACAGCACAATGCAGAGCCACCTGGATGCTGCACAAAAGAGAGAGTTATATAAAAGGATGGAGAAGGCGCTGGTGTGGAACTCACCTCAAAGTGGCCACTGCGACGCACAAAAGGGCAGGAACACAACACCATGAGGCAGATGATGAACTGCAGCAACACGCCAGTAACGGAGGCCAGGCCGCCCACCCAGCCGATCCCCGGCCGTGTGGTTAACAGGTACTCCCACAACCTGTAAGCGTGCCGGCCGTCGGACATGTGCACTGACATGGAGACGACACACAGCAGGTCAGTCTTTACCCTGACTACTATGTGGCACCGAATCTTTTTACTGTCACTGTGAGCCTCTGTTTCCTACCCATCATTCTACATGTTAAACACCATCATCACATTACTTCAGAACACTGGTCTGACATCAATACATGGTGTTTTTATACTTGTATATCCAACCACTGTCAATAACCACTTTTCAGTCCAGGTTTGTGGTGGTCCAGAGACTAGTTTGGAAGTACAGGGTGTGAGGTGGGGCACATGATGGATGCTACAGGCAATGCAGTAGCCATTTTACTTAAACACATTTTTAGTGTGTAAAAGGAAACTGTTCCACCTGGTGGAAACCCACATGAGCACAGGGACAAAGGCCACATAAATTGAGATGGATTCCAAGGATTGTGAGGCATCGGTGCTACCTGCCGTGCCACTGTGCTGCCTAATAGTTTTACATGTTTCAAGAAATACTGATTCTATTGATTCCTATACAGAGACTAGCCGTATGGAAATGTTTGGTGCACTTCCTTATGGGGTAGAGTCAGCTGGAGGACTTGCATCTGATGTCCCACAAGGTCGCATACTGGTGTTTTAATCTGCTCAGTTTTTGGGCCATTGACAGAAGATAGAAAGTGGTGGGGTGGGGTGTTGTGATTTTTTGATTGACAGGCTGCTGCTGAGGGAAGCAACAATATAAAATATATCTTTTACACTTATGTTTAAAAACTCCTTTAACTGGTGTGAATGTGTACAGAGACAAAAAACATGACAGGGTTGCTGAAAATCAGTTGGGTGGAATGAGTGTTCACACGGGGAAATACATCTCTAAGTTACAGGCACCTCTGAGATGACACGCAAGCAAGTGGCACTGTCTATGAAATGACGGCTGTGTGTGGTGTGTGAAACCCATATTACCGAAGTTCATGACGTGAGCAAGTGTGTGGACAAGGGAGAAGACCAAGATGGCGTAGCCCACGATCTGATGTAGCAGGATGTTCTGGTCCAGGGGCAGAACTCGTACCACCCATGTGGTCCGCAGCCAGGTTAGGCAACGACGCAGCATCAGCACCTGAATGCACAGTTTCCATAGGAACCTCCTCAGCAAACACAGTCACCATAGGAACGCACAGCACTCAGGCTCAAAAGGACACTCAGCAGACACAGACACAGACACCCAGACATGGTGACAACTGCAAATTATTATATGCAAATGTTTTAATCTGCTCAGTTTTGATAACGATATTTGGTCTTGTATAGGTATTAGACTACCAAAATTTGTGTGCATATTTTGCACATTTTCTTGTGTCTCTACAATGTTAAAGATTCACATTACATCAGACATTTCAAACCCAGTCACTTGCAGCTACATTCACTCCTTATGTTTAACCACCCATTTATATTTAGATGCATTTTCTCAATTTTCCTGTGCCACGTTCTGGAAAAAGGAGACAGCTCTTAAAAGCGTATCACTTATCAACTGAATTAATCATATTTATTGGCCAGATGTCAGGTTTCCAGTTTGCTGTGATTACTCTGATGTAGCTGTGTGGGCAGTCAGACAGGAGGAGTGTGAAGATGCAGAGAACATCAGACGGCCGAAATTGTTTACAGCACATTGAGAACATTTGGCCTGTATCTGTGTCATGACTCCTGTTTCTGGGTGCCACAAGTACTGTGTAAAACACCGTGAGGTTGTGTCAGTTTAATTAAAATTACACAGCACCTGCAGAACAGTCTAACAGGAGCTCCTCAGTGACGCAGTCAGAAGCAACGAACAGCTGCAGCCCGAGCAACACACACAAAGCATCATGGATAAAACTTGGTGACAGATTACTGTGCTGCAGTAACAGTCTAAGAAGCCTTTAGCGTGTCACCTCTACCACTGAACAACTTCATTTTTCTGCACAACACCTGCTAATACAAATACTGAGATGTGATAATTGTATATTAGCATATTTTAGCCCCCTTACAGCACTTATCAGACTTGATTTAGGCTACTGAACAAGCTAAGGCAGCCCACTATTAGAATGGCTGAGTCGCTCCCAGTCAGGCCAATTATTAATCATAGGAAATTAGATATAATGTAGGCTAGACACTTCATTTCTAGTAGTCTATATTTAGAATGTTACTGTTATAAAATTAACATACTGCTTTCTAGGTGACTTGCCAAAGGGGTTGGCAGGAAAGCCATCTCACTAAAAATATATATAAATTAATGTCCTCATTGAAGTATGATTAAGTCTCATCAGTTTGTTGTTCGCAACTGGGTACATTATTTTCGGTTGGAAAACACTGTTAAAGCTTATTCTCAGTACTAAATCCTTTCACCCTGGGCACTGATGAAGGAGCTGCGTTAAGTGTAATTATACAGGGGATGTGATTCGGGTCTGACTGGCAACAGTAAATCACACAGAGGGATTATTTTCATAATGTGGCTTGTGTAAAGTGGCTGACAGGGGGCAGAACCATGGTAAAGGCCAGAGACTGAAACAATTAACAAAATTAAAATGTCATAAATGAAAGCTTGTCTGAGAATGAGGTGTCATGTGGAGGGAGGAGGATCAGTGTCACAGGAATCCATTTAAGGTACATATTGATTGAGGCCTTAGCAGGTATTGTGGGACCAGAAACTACTGGCCATAGTATTGAACACAGTTATATACAAATATTGGGTGGACACATCCTGACATTATACCTGTGAGTTTTAAACCTGTTCTTTCTGTATCCATTCTTTCTTGGTTTCTGAGTTTGCTTTAAATGGCTCATATCCTAGTTTTGAGTTTAGTTTTGCAAAAAAACCCTGCTGTCCTTTGTCTTTATCCCACCTGCGGAGCTGCTTTCACCCTTAAGTGTTAGTCAATACTGAATAAAATAAAATATAAGATACAGGAGTAAGACATTGAGTAAGTCATGAGACATTATTAAAACAGCTGCTGAGTCTGGTGAAAATGGCCAAAAAATGTAATCATCAGGAAGAGACTATCAACTGTACTGGCGAATCCCAGCCCATGTTGCCCTTCCTCCCTACACAGGTCAAACCAAACTTACTCACCATGACAAAGGTGCAGTTGAAGTTGAGGCACTGGCCGCAGCCCTTGGCGAGCATGAACCAGGGCCCACCAACAGCATGGTGCCGTGCAGCCACAGCAAACAGCAGCACATTCAGACACGTGTAGCCACACAGGAAGAGCAGCTTGCGGCTGTTGTTGTGCCAGTAGGCTGGAGTCAGGTACCTTGGAGGTTGCCGCTTCTTGTCTTCCAGGTCCGGTGGCTTCAGCCAGTTGGCAGCGCTGATAAATTAAATCATCAGAGCAAAAACAGTGCAAATATGCACACAAACTGCCCATAATGTCCAAAGCATTATTCAAGGAAAGAATATTACTGTCTGACCATTCGGTAGTCCTTAATCTAAAAAGTTGATGGGTAAGAGATTTACAAAATAAGATCTACAAGTACAATAATCAAAGTATGGAAAAATTTACATTACAGGCCTTTTATCATTCTCTCAGTCCGTGACTTATCTCATTATAATTTTTTTGAACAGTATGTTCCTGACCACCACTTGTGATCCAGCACCTTTCTCACCATCAAAATATAGTACTGAATAAAATTAAACCAGCTACAAAAGTGTGTGTGCAGGATTGTGTGAACATGTATGCCTGCAACTATGTGGATGTGCCTCTTTGTTGTCTAACCTGATGGTGAGGTTTTCCATCACCTCTGGAAAACTCTCCAGCTCTGCTTTCAGCTCCTCAAAGGTGATGGCACCACTGTGGTCCTTGTCAGCAGACTCAAATAGGGCCAGGGTCAAGTCATCCAGTTTCTCCTCCGGCAGAGAAATGGCGCTTTCACGCAGGCAGGATTTGAGTACTGTGCGCAACTCATCAGGGTCAATGGATCCACTGCCTGCAATGAAATGAAACACCTAGTTTTCCTTCATAGTACCTTTATTAAGAAGGGTTTGCGTGTTTGATATAGGTAGTATTTACTATTATTTATTAATTTCCTTTTTTTTTTGCTTTTGCTATTTATTTAAGTATATTATGAGTGTTTTGTGTTGTGCATGCTGTTAACTGAGTCGCTGTATGCTGCATTTGTTTGCAGGGGTCAATAAAGTTTTAGCATATATTATCTTGCCTTAAATGGACAAGTTTAAAAGGGAATATCTGTAATGATTCTAATTCTATAGACAGCTATCAAAATTTTCTTAAGGAAACAGTTATCAATATAAATTTGCAAGTTGAAAACAACAGAAGGCACAGTGATAATAATATCTTTCTCTAGCAAAGATATATATTAGCAAATATCTTTTTCTATAAGTGGGACAAATCTGACATTGTAAGAAGACTTGCTCAAAATAAGCAAGGAAGGATTAAACTGTTACACAATCCAGAGATCCAAAAGACTGATACAGTAAAACTACTTTTGGTTATAATAAAAAAAATCTATAAAAACTACTGCTTACAATGCAATTTTAGTTGCAAAATTACATAAAATAAAAAAAAATTAAATTATAAGAGACATGGACAATTTATTCCAAAATGACTAAAATGAAGAGCTTGGACAGTCTTACCATCCACATCATACACCTGGAAGAGGAAGCGCAGTTTGTCTGTCTCACTGCCATGAATAAGGAGGTCCAGAGCCTTCAGGAGCTCATCCAAGCTGATGGAGCTGCTGCCGTCTGAATCGAACAGCGCAAAGAACCTCTCCGCAAAGAAGGACTGCACAGAAGCACCAGAGACCTCATTTCTTCACTGTCTATTAAGAATGGTTAGCAAGTATGAGACAAAGTTACTGTAAGTGTCAAGAGGATGGGATCACAGATTTATATCTCTACTGATAAGCAATGCACATTGCAGAAGCAGTTCAAAAAAAAGGGTGGAAAGTTCCAGTATTTTACTATACTACTACCTCAACATACACGTGGGGTGTGTATAAAATAAAATGTTGTAAAAATTGATAAACTTACTATTTTCTGTTGAAATGAAGATATGGAATGTATTCCTGGTCCATTTTGACTCTCACCTCCTTGACTTTGAGGGCAGTTTTAAACTCCTCCAGATCAATCTCCTTATCTTCTCCTGCAATGGTCTCAAACTGCCTCGTGACCCACTCCAGCCAGCGTGTGTCCTCATCAAAGCTCATCGTCCTACAGCTGAAAGGTGAATGCTGGGATTTGTGAAACAAGGATGCATTGCTGTTACCTCTCATTCCAGAATCAATCTCATATCTTTATCTCTATATCTATAAAGCTCAATCCCTGTTTGCTTCTTCTTCTTCTTGTTTTTCAAGACACAGGCTTGATATTTGGCACACAAGTACTGCTAAGCGAGGTTTTTGTGTAGTCAAGTTCATTAAACTCCAAAAAGGCTACTTGCTATCTTTTAAACATTCATTCTCTGACAAGGCTTGCAAAAGATGGAGTAGTGACATCACACACAGAGCACGGCTGCCACACATGCTCTATAAACATAATCTGAAAATTTTTCGTCACTCAAACACATACCAATTTGAAAATAATTAATTTGGCGATATATAATTTATTACTGTCTGCATGTCAGTCCGCATACATGCCGCACATGCGCCACACACGTACTAAATTCAACATATAGAAAGGTAATAAATTCATGTATTATGTGATATTTTAATTCAAAATAATATAGAACATGACTTCTTTAAGTCAACATGAGTTCTGAAAGAAGAAAAAACTGAAATATGCTGTTTGCGTAAGTATTTATATACATAAGAGTTTGACCTTTTCATTCTGGCTAACCTTAATTGCACATGGAAACAAATATTAAAGGGTCATTTTGTTATCCAACAAAATATGTAATTTTGTTAAGAGTCTGAATCCTTTTGCAAGGCACTGCAGTTTGTTTCTACTGTTTGCACGTCATGTCACGCCCCCTGCTCTGCCTGCCGTTTCGCCCAGCTCTACAATTGCCAGCACCTGCTCCTTGTTTCCCCAAACAAGGTATAAAACCTGTGTAGCCCGACACGCCGGTGCGAAGTATTGCCCATGTTACTACTGAGTGTACTGAGCATTTCTCCCGTTAGCCTTTCCGGCATTTGACCCTCGCCTGTCCCCGACCTTCGATCTAGCCCGACCACTTCTTGTACTCCGTTGACTTCTGGATCTGACCCTTGCCTGTGTACTGACCATGATTCTGGAACTTCCTTCAACAATAAACCTCATTTTCTAACTCGCGTCTAACACGTCTGCTTCCTGCCAACAGCGTCACATGTCACTATGGCTGGCATGTGCGTTGCTGCCAATGCCATCCCATTGTTTGAGCCAGAAGCTGTTATATGTGAGCAAATGAAAATGTAAAAATTAACAATTAATTACATGACACACACACGATGCCATTAGTGATGTAAGACTTATAACGTTTGGCAATATATATTGTTTTTTCATTTCCATTTGACTATGACCAGCACATATGTCACTCTCTCTGTGATACCCAGCTGTCCAACAGCACTAACAATATTTATGTGCTAAATACAGCTACTTTAATGGTAAAACAGTTTGCGATTATATTATGTGTTTTTACTTTTTACCTTTCCACCACTAACGCTTTTTTACCTCTGGGCAGCGCTGGGTAACACAGCTAATTTTTAATAAAAGTAAGAGCAGGTGAAAGAAATGTGCACTGATGTACCACAAATCTACTTGTCTGATAATATTTGTTTTCATAGAAAGTTTACAAAATAATGACACAAATAATATATGCATATACATGTGTTATGGTGGAAAACATACAGTACTATACTGTGAAAAATGTACGCTGGGACATGCATACTGTACGTAGGAGACCAAGATCACCATGATTATTTTAGACTAATCTCACTGTTTTCATCAAAGCAGCACACATTATAATAACGTTGCTCATTTTTGGGGTAAAACCTCTTTGATTCACAGAGCTTTCATAAACACCTGAAATACTGCACTCAACAATAATAGTCCTCACACCCATAAGTGTCACAAGAAATAAGTATTGCCAGGGTTGCCATGGAGATGTCAGAAGCAGCCTGTGCATGCTGCGCTTCTCAAATCTATCATTTCTTCTAATTACTACAGTTCATTACATTCCTAAATGATTTACTCAAGCCTTGTGATTAGATATAACACATACTATAATAATACTGTTAGACAGGATGAGTGAAAGAAACAAAGATGATCACAGACATTAAAAAAGTGAACAAGCGTAAATATGGATACACTCCTCACCCATTTGAATGAAAAGTACATTCTTAATAGGTATTACTGTATTTATATATTTTAAATAGTTGTATTTATCAAAAAAAGGTTTATCTCACTGAAAAACCTAAGTACACATACATATACACACCTAGCCTGCAAATGTGTGGAATATGTTCTAAATACACATTAAGATTAAATTATATCCAACAATTTACAAATATGCTTTAAAAAATATGAATTCATTCATTGATTATTACCACTTATTCTGGTCAGGGTCACAACAGTTCAGAGCCTATGCTGGAGTCACTAGGTCAGCAATGTACGCAGTCACAAACTATGGAAAATTTAGAATTAACTTAAAATCCATGTAGGTGCAGGGGGAAACATGCAAACCCCACACAGACAGAACTGGATTCAAACCCACACTCAAACAACCCACGAGTTGTAAGGCAGTAGCACTAATCATTGCACCACCACGCCACCCACATTTAACCTAACTCACTGAGAATTATTAGTTTTTTCAAATATGTTTTTAGGGAGTACATTTAAAGAGTCATTTTTCTCTTGAACATTAAGAATAATATTCTCATACAGTACAGCTATAAGACACCTTATCAACATTCGTTTACAAAAATTGCCATATATAATATGAAATGAGGTTGCTATTTAAAGAAATATAGTAAATCATATTTACCTAGTTTTAAAAATGTCTTCTTGCTTAATTCTTTATCTTACCACATGTAAGATTTTGTCACCGCCCTCAGTGTTTCCTGCAACGGTCCATCCACTAACTGCAGTAAGACAGTTTCCTACAAGGAACAAGACCACAACACAACCAGGTATATTAATTTTATTATATTATACACATTACATTGTATATTATCAGTATATGTGTCAATGAAATATGTATTACAATACCATTATTAAAATACTCAGGAAAGTAAAAATTTTAAGATGACAGTCAATTCAACATTTTTTTAAAAATACATGAAATATCATACCTGTGTTACAGGTGTTGCGTTGCTTTTTGTGGGTGGACAGCTCCAGATCTAACTGTGGTTATTTAGTGTAGACATGTGTGGGGTGCTGTTGCCAGGTAGAGGTGTGTCTTTTCTTCAAGGGCCGTGAATGGTGTGTCCTTCGGTTTCGATGTCAGAGAGGAGCTGCCCTGCCAGCAGAGACAGTGGGACAGTCCATCCCCAGACTGGAGCAGCTGTCTCTGACAGCCTTCCATCCTGCCTGCTCTCATTCACCAAACACACAAGGAATGTTGATCTGTGGACAAAACAGTAAACATACTACTATATATGTTCATCCTTAAAGCATTATTTGTGTAAATATATGTATAAGTATATGTATAAACTTATGTTTCAATGGGTGAAATTTAATTTGGACAATTAGTTACAAAAATAGGAGAAAAAACCAAATGATGTATGAAAATAATAGTTACAAAAAATACTCCCACTCACTTTGCTCTGAAGTACAAAAGATCAAAGGTGAATTTGTATAAGGGTGAGTGTAAGAAGAGGACAGCTGTTTTATATACAAATTATAGCTGTAGGTGGACCCACTGCATAGTAACTTGAGGTTAATTATCAAAAGGTTGCATTCAGTTCTCCGGAGGAGACCTCTTGTTTTACTTAGAACAAAAGAAGTAATAAAAAATAATGGTATATATCATTATGTTCCATAACTAGCTGGGGCCTACTCAGTGGCATACTGAGAAGGGAGGTCTGCCCCGGGTGCTAGGCAGAGAAAGGAGATGTCAGGACTGTAAGGTGATGATTGCAGGGAATTAAAAAAAAAATATGAGGGGAATTATTGAGAGGCTAAAACAGAAGAAAACAGTTCTGCACAGAGACTTGTCCATGGGCCCGGCTGTGTTACAGCCCCTCCTGTCAATCGTCAAGATTGCTATTGAAAGGGATAACACATCTGTACAAATTCTCAATGTAAACGAAAACTAGATTCTAACAATGGATGATTTGGGGAACCAGAGTTCTGCCACAAATGACCTTTCATTCATGTATCCCAAACTTACTTGTTACTTATTAATCAAGAGAATCACATAAAAACCGTAAAATACACAGCAGAATGATGCACAGGCGCAAACTCTTTGTTGTCTCACTCCAAGACGTGTCAAAACACACGGAGGACACCAAATGCAATGTAAGGTATACTGGGAATATCCAAACAATATTACAAATATGCACACATATAGAACAACCCACCCCTGTTACTAAACCGTAATGAACACAAGATAGAAATAACACAATGCACCAAATAATTATTAAATGTAAGTAAAACAGCACACACAGGCAGTGTGGTGGTGCAGCAAGTAGCACTACTGCCTCACAACACCGTCGTTTTTTGATAAATACAACTATTTAAACACCACTGTTTGGCTGTGGGTTCAAATCCAGGAGTTTGTATCTTCTCTCTGTGTCTTTGCGAGTTCTCTGGTTTCCTACACAATCCAAAAGCATGTATTTCAGCTTAACTGGTACCTCTAAATGGCCTGTAGTGGGGGGCTGCTCTGTGATGGACTGGTGCCCCATCCAGTGCGTTGTCTCGTAGCCCACTGAGTCTTGGATAGGCTCTGGACCACTGCAGCCCTGAGCAGGAAAAAGTGGTTAAAGATAATGAAAGGACAAACAGCACAGGGACACTCTATATGAAGGGTCCATTATAAACATTGTAGCAGCTGTTTAGTTTCATTTATCAAATGTTTTGATATTGTGCTAAATCTCTGTTAGGTTAATTATGATTTAGCAAATGGGATTATTGTATATGTATATTTGTAACATTTGGCTGCCTAACCCCAGTGTCACTGCATTTCGTGTATCGCATATGTTTGTGTGGCTCTCGAGAATGGGAGAAACAAGGGTTTGCGTCTCTGCAGCATTTTGTGACACATAAATTAAAGTCATTGTGACACCTCTGGTTCTCACAGTTCTTTGACTTGACATTGAACTGTGAGCAGCGCGTGGAGTGCAGGTTTTGGACACAGTAGGAACTGAGGGAACAAACCAGGAAAGGGCTGGATCTGTTTCTGTGTTTGTGTCTATACACATAAAGACAATTTAACCTAATTCATTTGCTACGTTTCTTTTCGCCCGTTATTAACACTCATTATATTAGGTGGTACGTACAGTTATTAGATTAAATTATTTTACCACACACTGTATTGAGAGATGAGGGCACCAAAGAAAGAATCCACCCCAGGTGCCAAATACCTTAGGTACTCCCCTGGGTCTACTGTAAATGATCTGAATTCTTTTTTGGCATATAAACTACAAATAAATATACGTAAATCACCGTTTAGTGAGCCACACACTAGTAAGAAAAACCCCCAACGAATCAACTACAAATTGCCGTATGTAATTCTCCTTAAGAGAAGATGTTTATTTCAAGAAATACCCATAAGTACAACAGCTTTAAAAGTACAGTAGTGCATAAAGGCAAACTCACGCTAGATGACGCTCTAACGCTGCAACAGATCGATAAGCTGCTCCAGATAACCCCTGTATATATAGGCAAACAAAACTATTCCCTTTAATAGTATTTAAAAAATCTGGTTTTCTGTATACTTCCTAAAATAACAAACTAAGACATATTTTAAGAGAATGTAAGGCAGCGTTATCAAACTGGAATAATAGTATAAAAATAATGTTTATGGTAACCAATTATATACGTAACAACCAAAATCCTAGTGGTTTGACAAAAATAACCATATTTGATGTATAGACATCGTCGAAATTTTCGTGCTCGTAAAAAAGCCGAAGTCGCACGACTCGCTCGTGCGCTTTTCTAACAGGGAGAGAGAGAGTGAGAGAGAGAGATGGACACGAGGAAACAGACGTGAGGTGGCGCGAGCTCCACATTAGTCAGTTAATGCGGGAGGCTCGCGGCGGCGATCGTGCGGGGCGGCCAGTGAGAGCGCGAGAGAGTGAGTGAGTGAGTGAGGGAGCGAGAGAGAGAGAGAGAGAGAGACAGACACACACCTAGCGGGAAAATGGCTCTCGCTGCGCGAGCGGGACCAAAATGGCTCCAAATTAACTTGGAGACGAGGGGGGCTGGACGTTGTCCACATCGACAGACGGAAGACTCCATTTCGCAGCAACTGCAAAAAAATGTCACGAAGTTTTAATACAGAATTTTATGACGGTTTATTAAAACGAGAAAGACGCAATTCACAGTGCGTTGCTTCAGGGCGACGCGTTTGTGAAAAGTGTAGTGCCACGCAGTTGCGCTTAACTTTCCGTGCCTTTAAAAGCGGCAGCGGAGCTCCACACAGAAATGACCTGAATGATAGGTAACGTTAATTCATTTCTTTTATACAGTTGATTTAAATTCGATGTTATTTTTCTGTTTTACAACAACTATAATGCGGGTAAGATGGCGCAGAAATGGTCAGGTGACCTTTTTTTTCCTCTGTTTTTTTTTTTTTTAATACAACGGCTGGAATGCAGTTTCGGCGGGGAACGGAGAAGAAGGTCCTTGTTCTTATGTTTTATTGGTAGGTTTGAATTACGTAAGCCGCTAGGTAAAAAGAATATGCGATTGCGATTGGTTCTGCTCGGTGCCACTCACGCATGCTTACGGGGCTTCCGTGGGGGTGAGCAGGGGTTGTGGTGATGTCGACGCCCGTTTAAATGCGGTATGTGCCAAACAGCGGCTGACGTGTAGGGGAAGTGGGCTTCACTTGTACTCTAGTTAGCCTCTGAGTCCGCAACTCGCTGTGTGTTTTTGGGCAAGGTAAATGAGCCAATACTCAGTAATGCCTAGTTATATCAAGGTTATATCGTATTTAAATGATTGCATGTTTACTGGAGGTTTAGCAAACAAAGCCTCACCGAATGAATGTTGTGATAACGCTGCCAAATTAGGGGGCTTTTCAGGAGGACTAGGCCAATGCTGGATATAGCCAAGGAAATGTGGATTTAGTGAGAAACAGGCGCCTGATATATTTCCATACAGCTTAAATGGAAACCATAACGTGTAATCGACCGAAGTTATCGTTTGTCATAACCAGAGTCTATCTAGGTTGTGACCAGGACGGTTCGGCCCTCAAATTACAACGAAAGTGACCCTTTGCCTAGTGACTCAAAGCGGATATTTGCATTTTCATTGCACTGCGTTGTTTTCTATTTCTAATTTGTCCAGCTATTTGGCTAGTAACAGATGGTTACGAAACTGTTTCCACATTTACTCAATGTGTTATTACACATTACTGGCGATTTGACGTAAACAAGAAGACAATTTTACAAATAAATATCCCATGAAGTGCAGTATCGTGGATTCTGTTTAATTTGAACGTGTATTTGAGTACTGTTGACGAGGTGTAAAATCTTGACATTTGGTGGGGATTAGTGTTTTTATCCGGTTTACAAAGTGGACTGGACCATTGTTAATTTATTGTTTTAAATGTACTTGTAGCAGTCTGTAGCTTACGGTAAGAACGGCGCGGTTGCAGTGACCCCATTAATGTTTCAAGCTAAAATCACACGATGAAGTGGGCAGGCAGGTACTTTTGTTGGTTGTAACTTTCAGTTATAAGAGAAAGGTCTGGTGATGATAATAAAATAATCAGAAATGGTCGTCAAAATAAACTGGTCTGTTACCTTTTTTTGAATACTTCTGTAAGAGTAATTAGCTAAGCTGAGTTAACCCTTTTCTGGGTTTGACGGCGGTGCGCCACGTGGTGTGAAGTGTAATTTTTAAGGTTAGTAAGAGCAAAACACTAAGACGACTGGGTTATTTTGTATTTAGTTTGATTTCACATTTTGTTTCCACAGCCGATTTCATGTGATCATATGTTGACCTACCACTAGAATTAGAACCATTTCTGCGTTTTCACTCACGACACTTTTGACCTCCGTAAGATGGGGGGGGGGGGAGGAGGAGGAGGATCGCATTATCATTTTTCGGTTTAACTGATCGTTTGTTATTTAATATAATCGCATGTAACGCAAACGAACGATATTGTAAAATAGTTTAAAATGTTTGCGTGTTGAATGTGTTGCACTTTTGCAAATGCAGTGATGTCATTGTTTCCAACTTGCAAACTACAGCGAATGTACAACAAGCCGTGTGGAAGCTAACAGAGGCAAATGGCAGATGAATAGCTGTTCCCCTTGACTTTTCGGTGGGTTTATAGATATTTGAAGCGATGCTGTGGTTAACTTCAGTACATCTACCTTCTGTAGCTACGATTTCAAAATAACCCAACTAAAGTAATGGCGATTTAGAGCAAGTATGACACTTCATGTATTTATTCTCTTTGGTTCAACTGAACATACTACGGAGCCCCGCCTAATGAAATAATTGGTCCATCTTGTGGGATGTGTGTGTGGAAAAAGAGTTGTTATCCGGTTCGGCGCTCCCGATTGGCTGACAGTGACGACAATCCTACGGGCAGTTCCCGCCCCACGGAGGCATCAAGTTAGATTGAGCAGCAGCACAGTGCCTGAGAGGCGGTAGCTAGCTGTGTAAAGAGCGCTGCGAGTCAAACTGCTCCTACTTGGTTGCTAAATTTAAAATAGTGTTGGTTCTTCAAGATGGATATGAAGAAGAGAATTCATCTAGAACTGCGAAATCGGACGCCGTCAGATGTAAGATACTTCAAATTGTATTGTTGCTTTTAAAGATTATCATGGTTAACCACTGCCCTTGATTTTTTTTTTTTTTTTTTTTGTAAAAGAAAGGCTCATGCTTGTACAGTTAAGTTGATTCTGACCGCTTGAATGTACATGTGAAGTTTTCGGCGGGCCGTTTAGCGGGTGTATGCGTGCGCAGCCCCGCTCGGGATCGGTTGCTGGTTCGGGGTTTGATAAGTTTGCAGGGGTTGCGAAGTGCCAGGCATGCTCTGTATGCTGCGTTTGTACCAATAGCAGTGCGCTGCCCCGCACTTGCTCGAGCTATAAACAAGGCTGGCTGCGAGAAGCCATATTTGTAACTTCGTAGCCCAGAACGCGCCCTTTTCCTTAATCAACCATCTACTCTTTGACACACAATTTGTACTTTTATTTATTTATTTATTTTCGTCCGCGTGCTCCCCGTTTGCGCCGAACATGGCACGGGGGCGTGCGATTCGGCTCTCCTGCCCTTTTCCCCCTCCGATCGCTTGTTTTTGTCCGCGTGTTAGAATCGAGTTTATTTTATTACCGAATAAACTCGAGTCGGGACAAAAATAGTCCACGTTTATGTCGAGCGGTGTGTGGAATGAATTTGATAGCGGTGCCTGCCGTGTTGCTGCCGGCGGAGAACATCGTAAGCGGTTAATAAAACGAGGGCGATTGCACCCAAGTTGACAAATATCGACACGAAGGTAATTCATCATTAACCTATAGAAATGATTAACTTAGCGACAATGTTTAACGGAGAGCTAAATATTGATGGCATTTAGGAGTCTTTGCAAAGCGCACATTTTCGTGAATGGCTGTTTTATTACTTAAACTTTGATGCACTGCTGTGAAATAATTGGGTCTTATTGGGGACTTTAATGGCAGCCGAGAGCGCGCTGGTCACGCAGGGTGTAGGTGGGCTCCTTATCTGCTCGAGGCGCCTGTGCCTCATGTTGTAGAGCTGGACAGCAGGAGGCAACACGATAGGACACTGGATCGCTCTCGGGCTCCTGCACTCTGTTTGTGTCTTCAATGCCAGCATCATAGTACACTAGATCACTCTTGGAGCCCGTCGTTGGGTTTGTGTCGGGCGCCAACGCGATAGGACACTGGATCGCTCCCTCAGCAGTTCGTGTTTGAGTCTTAACGCCACCACGATAGGACATTGGCTCGGTCCTTCCCCAGACGCTGGAGCGCTCCCAAACTCCGGGACTGCTTATTTCTTTAAAGAGAAACATCTTAGGAAATCAGCCGTCGTGTCTGTCTCGTGCTCCATAACACGCGTGTTCGTAACCCCGGGCTGTTTGTGTCCAGCACGGTAGGACGTTGGATCGCTGCCCCGCTGTTACCCTGTGTTTGTGTCTTTAACGCGAACTGTCTGTAATTGTTGGGGACGAGCTGACCGGGGCCAGCTCACACAGCCGGGGGAGCTCGCAAGGGGAAGGAGTGCACCGCTCCTTATCGCGCAAATCGCCCTCGCTTTTCGCCGCTCGTCGTTCTCGCCGAACTGCGGTGCCGCGTTGTGTGGATTCGGGGCGGATAAGTTGGGAATTACGCCGTTTCTGGCGAGTCGAGACGGGCCGCCATTTTACCGAGGAGCAGCGGGGCCTCGAGTCGCAGGACTGATGTGCTGTAAATTCGCCGATATTCCCACAGTGAGAATTACAGTATCGACGCAGTAGTGGGAGACCCTCGGAGGGCCGTATCGATGCAGTGTGTGATGCATTTAGATTGTGCTTCTGATGTCATTATAATGTATTCATACGCCGAGAGGATCACAGTAGTATCCATACAATGGCGTGATGCGTTCAGATTACATTATTGGTGCAATGAGTGAAGTATTTATTTGACAGTGTACAGTATTGTGGTACAGTATTGTGATACAGTATTGCGAAGGACGGACTACAGTGTCATTACGGGGGCGCTGTACGCCGAGTATGGGGTCTACATGAGGGATATGTTGAGGTGTTGATAGTGGTGTGTGGAATTGGTAGATCAGATTGGTGTGATCAGATCAGTTGAGAGCCTGACCCCCCATACCGTGGTGTAATGACAACAGTATCGCGACAGTGATTGTATCACACACCAGTGATATGGTGTCTATAGTAGTGCCGTATATTGAGGGCATTGTGTCAACACAGGTGTAAAACGTTTGAAGCGTCAATACAACGTGCAGTATGACTGTAAAGTATCGAAGCTGTGCAGTACTTGAGCACTGTCGATTCAGTAGGTGTAAAAGAATCGATATACAGGAATGACACCTTGAGATTACAGTACACTGACTTCTCCTTTTAGACATTTGTATTTGGGAAATACCCCCCCCCCCCACTTTATTAATTTTAACATGTTTTCTTAAGTTTTGTTTTCTAACATTGTCACTGTTGCAAATGACCTGTATTTCCACATCCAGCCATTAGTTGGCAGTAAAATTATTCTAAAACAGTAGGTGTGAAGAATTGAGTAAATCAGCTCACTTCCACAGTGTTTACAGATGGTGTGTGAGAATGTTGATGGGTGATAAGATGAAGAACTCTAATTTTTTCATAAATAGGAAGTCAGCAGTGAATAAGAGGTTGTGGGGGGGGGGGGTAAAGTTTTTTTTTTAAATTTTAGTCTTAATTTTAATGTAGTTTGAAGTAAACAAAATAGCCAAATAGAAATTCTTAGTGTTGTTTATATCCAACAATCGTTCAGAACCAGACCTGTAAATAAATGTAGTGATCTCTGCATTAAGCTTTTATAAGTTTAAAAAAAGTGTTTTGCTTTAATGGCCTGGTGTTCTTTTGAGGGTTTACCCTGCCCCATGCTCTGTGTATCTGGGGTAAGCTCCAGACCACCACAGCCCTGAAGTTTTTACAGAACTTAACCCCTAACTAAATGGAGCAATGGCTGTACTGTGTAGGTTTTATTGATTGTGAATTAGTGGTAAATGTGACTTTAGAGGTGTAAAAAGACTTCCAGTCCCAGTTGTTTGTAAGCTGACCCAGTATGATAGTTTGACAGTATGGTATGGATACAGCAGTGTGGAATGTTGAGCTCAGTAATGATGCAGTAATGTGACAAACGGACCGTATAGTTCTGAGATGCATTACTCTGTCAATACCGTAGTGTCGGTGTGATGCAGTAACAGTTTGGTATGTGCTCTGTAGTGTGATGCGCTCTGACACCATAAGTAGGCAGTTGGTTTCATTGTCACTTCAGAACCAATAGTAGAGGGGAGCGAGGAGAACGTTTGAGTCTGGAGGTCGAACATGACACCTGGTTTATGCCGAGAATGCATGCGGAATCTCTTGTTCTCGTTCTCTCTCTCTCTCGCTCTCTCTCTCCCTCTCCCCCTCTCCCTCTCCGTGTGTGTGTGTGTGTCTGAGAGAGCCCAGTCAGCAGCAGGATGACGATCACACTCCAGGCAGCTCGTCTTACCAGTCAGCCATTTTGTACGTGGCGTGACAATGTGAAAATGGCAATTTGTTTGAGAGTGCTTTTACATCTGTGGACACATGTGAAGTGTGTTGTGCATGATGTCTTTCTGCGAAACCCCCAGCTGTTTACCAGTCGTGAGGTTTCCAAAGAGAGACGGTGAGTGCACAGCGCAGGCTGTCAGACAGGCGGCTGTGTGACTTTACCAACAGCGCTTTTACACAGTGCTGAATTTCTCATAGAAAAGTGACAGAGGTGAACTGTTTGTTTCCCTTTTAATTCTCAATGTGTACTTTGTGCAGAACCGGTCTGATGTCGCTAAATGTGCAATGTGTTAATCTGGGTAAGCAGTAGCATGGAGTTCACTTGGAAGTGTGTGTCAGTTATGTGAAGCTGGGTATATTTTTGTTTGTGTAAAATTGCTTGTTTATAGATTTCATAAGGGTACAAAGTGTTGTTTTTAAGGATTGGTAATCATTCTCTTGTCCTTGATGTGTCATATTTGCACAAGTTGTATGGTGTGGAAAGAACCTTTGCTAACACTTTTAAGGGCTGTTTAGTTTTTGTGTTTTTTTTAATTAAAAGGCATTAACAAGGAGACCAATTAGATAAATAGATTTTTAAAAAAATCCTTACTCTTAATGTTTTTGAGATTAGTGCTCTGAAATCTTACACTTCGCTGCATATTTGATTGTAGAAATGTGATGGAATTATTTTACTGGCACTAGAATGCTGTCTGTAGCCTTGAATTGAATTAATTTTTGCAAGTATTTGTATTTCAAATGAGATTCTAATTTTTTTTATACAGGCATATGTTTTATCAAGGGTTAATGCAAATATTTTGAGTCACAAGTCTGTCTTTTTAATTGTCTGAATTTTATTTTAAAGATATTACCTAAAATATCTTAATTTTATTTGGATGTTTTGTACAAATAATCTGAGCCTGACGAACTGCATATAGTGTCAAAAAGGCAGCTTTTTACAAATTACTTCATAGCCGAAATTATATCTTGCAGTATAGCAGTACTTAATGCAAAGGAACTGTTCTTCTTAGGTTTGTCCAGATTGTAGTAGAAAAACATCACCTTTTAAGGATTTA
Organism: Arapaima gigas; assembly: GCA_900497675.1. Lineage (NCBI taxonomy): Eukaryota > Metazoa > Chordata > Actinopteri > Osteoglossiformes > Osteoglossidae > Arapaima > Arapaima gigas. Next base: position 114,275 of record UFQX01000460.1, on the reverse strand, counting down.
GAGATTTCTAAATTGAATATATGGATGAAACCATTTGAGAGATGGAAACTTTACTGTTGAAATGGTCTCTTGCAGTAAATATCATTACACAACTGAGTTTTGAATTATTTGGCCTCGATGTTTTCAAAGTGTTCAGGGGGATTTGCACAATGAAGATCTTCATGCAGTTTTTAATGCCAGATTGGTGACAAGCAGGGCTAATCTTTATACATGGTCCCCACATGAGTATGGTTTACAGGAATTAAACCACCTCAGCTAAATTTTGAGGTGTCACTTGACTAATTTTAGTTAGGTGTGTTTGAACAGATTTTTGTCAGAAGGGTTTAGTACAGCATTGATAAGGGTATATGATGTGTACTATATGTTGTACATATGTGTCTATGCATTGTACTTTAGATAAACTTTGAAGTAGCTGAATTTGTCACAGTGCGAGCTACACTCTGTGTCAAAAGTTGGAAACAGCAGTGATTTGGCTCAATTTAAGCTTGCTACAGTAACACAGCCTTGCCCTGATCTGCATGCTCTTCAGTGGAGTTTGCTGTGGGCCAGACTGTTACAGTAATTACTTGTACGTTTGTTCCTGTTTTTATTTCTTTTGTTTATTGTCTTCCACTTTGTGTTTCAGGTTAAAGAACTTGTTTTAGACAACTGTCGTTCCAATGAAGGTAAAATCGAGGGCCTTACAGATGAATTTGAAGAACTGGAATTCTTAAGTACGATCAACGTAGGCTTAACGTCAGTCGCAAATTTGCCTAGGTTAAACAAACTTAAAAAGGTTGGTTTTCTTTCTTCTAATTGATCTAATCCCTTATTTTTCCTCTTGGCTTCCATTTAATTTTTTAAAAATTCCTTGTCTTGCAGCTTGAGCTCAGTGATAACAGAATCTCAGGGGGTCTTGAAGTGCTGGCGGAAAAATGTCCAAATCTTACACACCTCAATCTCAGCGGCAACAAAATCAAAGACCTCAGCACAATAGAACCTCTGGTGAGCAGGAATACATGGTGGTACCTGTAACAGGAGGGCAGTGTGGCATTAAAGACTGTTTGTGTGGCTAATTTTTTAACTTCTTTTGCAGAAAAAGTTGGAAGGCCTGAAAAGTTTAGACTTGTTCAACTGTGAAGTGACAAACCTGAACGACTACAGAGAAAATGTGTTCAAGTTGCTTCCCCAATTGACATATCTTGATGGCTATGACAAAGAGGACAAAGAAGCACCAGACTCCGACACGGAGGCCTACGTCGAGGGTCTGGATGACGACGACGACGATGACGAGGATGGTGAGTTAAACGGGCCAGGAATCTGTACCGCAGGATTTTGTAAATAAACACGACTACTTGTATAATATAAATGCCAGTGATTGTATGAGCTTAAGATGCAACTGGTGGTATCGGGGCATTTGCTAGGTACACAGCAAGCTTTGTCAAGTTTTAAACTAATGGTCTGTTTTTTGCTGCAGACGTAGAAGAGGAGGAGTATGATGAAGATGCTGCTCCTGGAGAGGAGGAAGAAGAGGAGGGGGAGGGGGAAGAGGATGAGGATGAAGGAGAAGAGGATGAAGAAATTAGTGGAGAGGTGAGTGGAGAACAAGTGTTTTTGGGGAAGCTGACTGTCATCATGTGATGTATTTTCAGTTTAATACAGTAAGCAGTGCTTCTGAATCTTGCTCTGTGGAAAAAGTGTGATAAGGGAAGAGTTCCTGCTGACTACAAAACGTTTTGGGTAAAGCATGAACATAAAACATTCGTAGTTTCACCAGTGCGCATTACTTAAATAGACAGGAGACGCTGTTTAGGATTGGTACCTATTTACATGTGAGTAGATGCTGTTTTTAAATTTACGCTTCGGAAGGTTTCCTAGTGTCTGCCGTCTGCGTTTCCAGATGGGTTAAAAGAAACTGAATTTAAATGAACATTGTGTGGTGTGGCTGTGACTTCAAACAAGGTGCTTCATTAGTCCTGTCATTGCAGGAAGAGGAAGAGGAGGAGGTAAACGATGGCGAGGAGGAGGAGGACGACTACGGTAAGAGCTACAGCAGTGAAAGTGGTACCCTTTGTAGAAATGTGATGAGGTGAAACTGTTGTAGAGCTTATTAAACATTGACCACATTGGTGCAGAGATCAGTGATGGTTTTTTTTTTTTTTTTTTTTTTTTTAAACAGAGGAGGAAAGGGGTCAGAAAAGGAAAAGAGACGCAGATGAAGAAGGGGAAGATGAAGATTAAAACGACTTTTTCAGTCCCTGTTGTGATCTGACTGTTTTAAGCCTGTATTTCCCTTGTATTATTTTGTCGACATGTTGCATTGGGAATGGGAGGTGTGAATTGGGTTTGGTGTGGGGGAGAGGGGATTGGAATTTATTCCCCTTTGTTACTATTTTCTCAACTTTTTGTTTACTTTCAAATGCAGAAAATATAGTAATTTCTTGATGTCTAAAAAGACAGTAGTACATCCTTTGCAAGGTTTTGACCCTCCCCTTAATGTTAATGCCTAATTGTGTATACAGGTTGCTGATGACTTGTGTGTTTAAAGAAAAAAAAAATGAAGAGATATACCAAAAACCTTTTAGAGAGCATGTGTGGATTTTTTTATGTTGACTACTGGTTTTCAAGAATTGCTTATACAGATCTACCTTTTTGTTTTCTTTCCTTTTAGTGTAAAAAGTGCTTATGTGATATCATTGTGTGTGTGTGTGTGTGTGTGTGTGTGTGTGTGGGCGTGTGCGTGCTGTTAAGGCATGGAGAAGAATGCATCATTCTGTCATTTTTGAACCTGCACATAAATTGTCTCAATGTGACAATTTCTGTATGTTTTGTTGGGAAATGCCTGCCATTATCAGGAAACGGATTACTTTCTTCTGCTTGAATAGTTCGGATATTACGTGTTCTCTGTAAATAGTGACCAAATCTTTTTTTCTATACTTTTTTGATAATGGCAGACATTTTCATAATTAGTTTGTTGTACCAAATTAACTGTAATAAAATGGAATTTGAAATATTGGTGTAAGTTGTGCAAACCATAATACTCAATGCATCAAGTGCAATGAAAAACACACATTGCCCACTTATTTAAGTTTTAACATCTGCTCACATTTCTTAGGGTTTGCAGTTTCTCTCCTGGCTGCGGGGAAACCATTGGTGCCTTTGTCATTTTTACAGTTTCCAGTGTCATGCAAGATGGCCAGCTTATTCGCCACGCTCAGTAACGTCACAACACTCACTTTTAAAAGTTAGTACAATACTACTAGAGAAGGTCTTTTGCCTTTTCAAAGAAATAACATTTGAAAGTCATTTGCAGCGGTGGCATGTGCTCCGTAGCTCAAATATAGCTGGTAATAAAACCAGCTGATTTAACCAGGCTCTTGACATTTTTTTCAGTTTATAGGATTTCTGTTCTATTTAGGATGTACTAGTGTGGAGCACTATTAAAGGTGGGGATTGTAAACCCTACATGATGTACTAGGTATTAAATACAATAATTTGGTGCCTGGTTCTCCAGACTGAGGATGAATGTAACAGCAGTGGCTGCTGTTGCTGTCACAAGGTGGTTACTACTTCTACTATACAGTTTATACAACATGACCAATGATTTATAATCCTATTTCTGCTGTTGGCTTTAAATCGTAAGACTAACCAGATACGTACACTCACTGGCCACATTAATAGGAACCCCCCCAGCCCTTCTTTGCTTTTAGCCTGTAATTCTTAGTGCCATGCATTCAAGGTGCTGGAAACATTCCTTAAGAGATCCTGCTCCACGTTGGCATGATCGCATCACAGCTGCTGCTCATTCATGCTGCCAGTGTGCTGTTCTACCACATCCCAGAGGTACTCTATTGGATTCAGATCTGGTGACCGCGGAAGCCATTGACGTACTGAACTCGTGTTCATGAAGCCATTTTGAAACGACTTGTGCTTTGTGACAAGGTATGTTATCATGCTGGAAGTAGCCATTAGAAGATGCACGTGGTCAGCAACAGTTTTCAGATGGGCTGTGGTGTTCAAATGATGCTTGGTTGGTATTAAGGTGCCCAATTTGTCCCAAGAAAACATTCCCCACATCATTACATCATGACCTCTTTCGTCAACAGGGCGTTTCCATCCACAGAACTGCCGCTCACTGGAAGTTTTTTGTTTCTCCCACCGTTCTGTCGAATTCTGAAGACTCCTGTGCATGAAAATCCCAGGAGAGCAGCAGTTTCTAAAATACTCAAACCACCTCACCTGGCACCAACAGCCATGCCACGATCATTGTTACTCAGGTCACGTTTTTTCCCCATTCTAAAGTTTGAGGACGCTCATGAGCTGTGTGACATTGTATGCATCGGGCTGCTGCTACTCGATTGGCTGACTAGACAATTGTGCGAAAGAACGTGTTATTTTTACGTCCGACGTACAGTGGCCTGTTAACTGTGCTGAGGACCGGCGAGTCCCCAGCCTGGTGCACCCCATTGGTCCTGTTTTCCAACTATTATACTATTACTCTTTATCTTAAACCTGTTTCCAAACCAGCTCAGTGGGTGGCACTGGTTCCTCCTAGGCTGTGTGACTGGGCACAGGTTCGAGTCCCATTCATTTTGTGTTGAATCTGCATGTCCTCCCTGTGTCTGTGTGGACTTCCTCCAGGTGCTCTGGTTTCCTCCCACAGTTCAAAGACTCATTTCAGGTTAATTGCTCCCCGTGTACGTATGTTTGTGGCCGTCCTACAAGAACTGGCGTCCCATGCTGGGTGTAGTTTCACAGCCTAGTTGCCAGTGATACCAGGATAGGCTCCAGATCACCGCCACCCTGACCAGGATGAGGCGATTAATAATAATGGATGGCTGGTATTAATTTAGCAGCATAGTAGTGCAGCTGTTGGCATTGGTCCCTTCTGGGCTGCCTGACTGGACATAGGTTCAATTCCCATTCAGTCTGTGTGTAGGTTTTACACTCTCCCCACGTGTGCATTTATCCAAGTGCTCTGGTTTCCTCTCGCAGTCCGAAGGCATGTTTCAGGTAATCTGGTGACTCTCTGGTTACATGTAGTCTGTGTGTGTCTGGGTGTGTGATGGTACCTGGCCTCAGGACTGCTGTGCCCCTGGCCAGTAATAGCCAGTTATGGACAGTGATTGAGCAAGTTGGTAGTGTTACTGTATTACTTTAGGATAAGTACCTCAGTGGGGGGGAGGGGGTTAAAGCCAGGACTCTCTGGTTGTAAGGTGAGGGCTCGAACCAATACACTACCTGCTGCACTGGTAATTCTCTGGGCTCCCCAAAAGACCAATGTCCTGTATAAGCGAACAGTGCATAATGGCTCCTTGGACTTGATGGGTGTGATAATGCAGGAAAGCGCGTCACCTAGTGGTCAGTTTTGTTAAAGCAGTTATGCAGGATGAGAATTTTTAATTTACTTCAAAAATGTCCTCCCCTTTGCGTATTCAATTTTATCACCGTCTTCTTTTTAGGTCTTTACAGTACTTGTTAATAACAAGAATTTTTCATTAAATCTTAATAGGTTTAAATGCTTAATAGTTAGATAGTTGCGATCATTGTTTGATAAACTGAGGCCCTCCTATTTTCACTATGTCCTCTTTTTTTAACTAAATTTGACTTCAGATCCAACAAATTTATCCCATGAATGAATTCATGATCAGCCATACCAATACATGAATTTAAATTTTTTCGGCCCCCCCACTGTGAGCTACAAAGTAACTAAGACGACCACTTTAAATACATTTCCCAGGCTTGTTGTGCTTCATTATTCATTATTAATAGCATTAATATTATTATATTAGCAGATAAGGCAGCTGCAAATTTTAGTCTTACAAATTTTCACAATCCAATCTGGTTTTTAACTGAACTAATACAGATTGTGGGGTCACCTTAAGCTTTTGTCTTATTCTTCACAAGTTTTGCCTTGATCTTCTGTATAGTTTGATGTGTTATAACTTTTTCATGAGACATAATGGTGCATTTCAAAGCCATATTTTGTTTTTCATATGCCCTTTATGTCAGTCTGCTGTCAGATGTGTTGGTGTCTTGTCCCAGTACAGCCGCCTTGGCTCATCCGCAGCACAGTCTCTCGGCATCTTCCTTCACAGAAAAACTTTTAACACACTTGCCAAACCAGACCAGGGCAGCTATCGGACTCTTGTCTGATGTTTTCCACTAACCAGCTGCGTTTTGCTGCCTTCTGCCCCGCTGCTGTGTGGATCACAAGGATGACCAGAATTAGAATCCCCTCAAAGTGGACCAGAGACCAGTGATGGAGCTGTGGAGTGCAGCTGGGACCAGGCTGAAACATGGCATATTTTGGTTTTTGGATGCAATACAGTAGGTAAGACAAATTAAATGTATTTCTTCTAATCTGCATACAGATTTGTATGAACCACCTCTTTAAAAAAGTTGTTTGGTCTAAACTGGTATATTTGGCACGTAAGTTGATGCAATTCCCTTGTAAATCCATTGTCAAACCCCCTCCAGAAGCCCCAGTCTCTGCACCTGAAGGGCAAAGACCCATCCTGCATTGGTGCCCAATGGAGCAAAGATTTAACATAGGGAGAATACTTCCCAACCCAACTACTTTTAAAAATAACAAATATTAAAATACAAGAGAGGACACATGCAAGTGCTGCTGAGGTGGTACAATAAATGCTGTTATGGTTATTCTAAATGATGCTCCCTGGTGGGATCTCACTCTTTACTCTTTAGCCTCTCTTTTCACTACTGAGCCATATAACTGCTGCTGCCCCGGCCCGGGAATTCATGTTTATTTGGGGTCTGTGTCACTCCCCGTCACTGCAAAATGGGCACAAACACACTGCTGTCTAGGCCTCGGCGGTGGCCACAGGACACTGTGGTTCTCTTTGCAGTTCACATTGGAGTACGGATATAGCGGTAATGCAGGGGTGTCTGTCGCCAATGCAGAACCAATATTTCTCCAAATTTAAAAGATTCATACTGTCACAGAAACAGTAGTGACCCATAAAGGTGACAAAGGCCAACAGAAGCTCTTCAGTACCACATGTTGTACCCTGTAGTCTGGCTGCCTGTTGGCAGAAATATGTTCAGCAGCCACTTTATCTGACCTTTCTGCCACGCTGATATTATAATCTCCATTTGTTTAGTGGGCACTTGTGCCTAAAACGACTTAAGCAGAATAAATTTACCCCAGATTATCGTGGTGGACTTTTTCCTTCCTTTTTTAACAAAACAATTCTGGTTAAAGCATCTTTCCAAAGGGTACAACAGCAGGGCCAGTCCCGGGACTTAAACCAGCACCTTTTGTTTGAAGCTGGCGTTCACGTTCACATTCCATTTTTCACATTTCCTACGCAAATATTATTGTCTGTCAGTACTTTCAAATACCTCTGCCATGGGCTTGTCACAGGGGTTAATGATATTACAGTGGACGGTATATAGTAGATAAAGTGATTCAAAGTACAGCTGAATAAATAATAATAATTAAAATGTATGAGAAAGATAACAAATGGTACCAGACTAACAGGTTGTACAGTTGTGTCAGGTTGGTGCTCTCGCTCCTCTGCTTCTGCACGCACAGGCAGGGCCTTCACCGTGGTAACCTTTAGTCGAGGATGGGGGAAGCCATATACTGGGAATTTCCACACTAAAAACCAAAGTGTTCTCAGTGGCCCAGAGACGGACTACAGACAGTCATTACAGACAGTAGGAAGAGGAGGTGTGTGGTTTAGTCTGTGGCCCAGTGTGAAGCTGGACCAAGGGACAGGGGGTGTTTCCTGTTTGCCTCAATATCAGGTCTAGGTGTGGCCGACAGGTTGCTCTGCTGAGTGAAGGTGAGCACTTGGCTATGTGTGGGCGTGGACGGACGGACGGACTTAGTGGTGTGCACATTTGACTCCGGCAGCGCTTGGGAATCCAGTGAGATGTTTCACGGCAGGACGTGGGGAGTGACAGGCCGGGTGGGGTCGGGTCAAGGGTCACTTGTTGTTGGGGTTGTTCCTCAGGTTGTTGAGCTCCAGCTCCAGCTGTCTGATTTTAATGTCCTTCTGTGTGAGTTCATCCTTCAGGCGCCGCAGTTCATCTTGTTGCCTGAAGAACATCCGCAGGAGCTGCCAACAGCAACAAGAGCACACGGTCGCGTCACCCCCCGTGAGGCGGTAACACTATACGATTGACCGCTGTGTGGGATTGTGCAAGGCAAGGCTGTGTAACTTCAGCTCTCCACTACACACGTATGCGACCGGCTGCTCGCACACAAACACACATTCTCCCTGCTCGCACACACAGACATGTATAATATTAAACCTCTCCTCCAGTGTTTAACACACTGCTTTACACACTGATTCATATTCACGCACCTCATTTTCTGTCCTGGGTGGCACATTTTCCAGGAGGTCAATACCATTGACCACCACACTCTTCTTCTCCTTCACAGGAGCCTTGAAGACCAGCTGGCTCGGTCGCTTGTATCCCTCCTTCAGGCACATGAGCACTGGATCTGTGTGCACAAGAAACGGATGTGAAGTTTTCTGGTGTTGCAATATTAGTAACAATAACACATTCCACATTTTTGGGTGTAATTATTTCGGTCAGGATATCTTTCCCACGGGTCCAACAGTAGGACTTCACTGGGGGTCCTTGACCTCAATATTGCTTGCTGCTCCTCTCTAAGGTGGATTCGCTTTACCTCGGTTGATGCCGCTGAGCCACTCGTCTGCGGACAGGGCAGGTTCTGTCCCTGGGGTCATGGGGTAAATGTCTTCCTGGTACGTCTCAGACTGGAAAACCATGGTACAGTCATCAGGACAACATCGGTCAGTGCTGCTCAGGTGTATCCGTAGAACTCAGAGCTATAAAATACAGGTATTACTCGCGATACGAATCTGACTTGTGAGTCTTCTACTACATGAGTGAAATTATTTAATACCTTTTACCATGTTACAACCAAATATGAGGCTGATGTTTTGCACTGATAGAGTACCCTGATCCAAATGTGGGGGAATTGTCAGGGTCTGCACCATAATGGTAGTTGTATCTCCAACTTTGCCCTTTCAAGCTGATTTTCAAGAATGCGTTATGCTTGTAAATCGGTGAAACCTGTCCTAGTTTCACAATAAAATAAAGGGATGGATTTGTGCTTAACGCATGTTTTTTTTCCACGATAAATTCCTTATTTTAATTATTGTTTTTATATTTTTAAAAAAACTTACAGTTTTATACTTGTGTACTAAGCTATTGATTTTTACAGCAGGGTAATTTTTACAGTATCATGTTCAGCGTTAAGGACCTTGCTCAAGGGAGCTACAGGAGGTGCAGGGATTCAAACCTGGGTTATTCAGCTGCAAGTGAACACAGATAAAGACTCTGTTACCTTTTTCTGGAACAAGGCTGGCTATGCAAATGTGCCGTTTTTTTCATGTTTTATAATATACGTTCAAAAGGTCAAAGAGGAAAAGAATGATCCTTCCTACACTTTCCATTCTTGAATATGTACAGGTCTGAGAAAAGCAGGACTGGCTCCTGTTATCATTGTCTTTCATTCTGGCAATGAAAATGAAGTAACTCCATCACAGTTAGAACGAACTGTATAAAGCACTACATATGAGATATCAGCAGTGCTGTGTTTTACAGGTAAAGAAGTTTAGTTCATCTCCCTTCTTATCCCCTGGGTGGATCAGTGAAAAAAGCCAAGTCCTGTTCTACTTCACCGCCAAGCCACCCCCAACTGTTCGCCCTGCATATTTTGTCATTAGTCGGTTACATAAACCCAACAGCTGGCCATGACAATGATCTGCCAGGGAAACGATAATGGAGGCTGCCATTTGACTGCCATCCACAAGGACTGAAAGTTATTTGACTAAGCACTGTTTGACAGTTCAACAGTTCAACCAGCATAGTTGGTTTTCTTCTTTATCACCTATTCAGCACACTAAAGTCTTGTTGATAACCTGGATTCTGGTGCCGTGTTCACGCTTAGCATTTCCACCATCTGCTGTTACTCACCCGCCGGGGGACGATCATGGAGATCGGCTCGATGAGACCCTTGAGTGTCACCAGCTTGTAGAAGCGGAAGACTTCACAGGCTCCTATGTCCAAACCGTGCTTTGGCATCACACCTTGAGGAAGAGCATCCATGCTAAATGTATTCCCGATCCTTGGACCACATAAGCCCGTGGCTTTGTGGCTCATGTGGGTGTTTGGTTTCCATTGAATCTCATGCTGTGGCTCTGCTTTCTTCATATTAAAATGTAAAAATTTTATTTTTCACTGTGTTTACCTTACAGTATGTTCTTCTGGAAACAAAAGTAAAGCTGATATTACCATTCTTTAGAAATGTTGTGGGGAAAAAAGAAAAAAAACTTTATTAATTTAAAATAAAACAAAATGACAAAATTTTTGGCAGTATGTCAGCCACTAGGACAGGGTGATGACCATTGTGTAACCAGCGTCAATTGTGTTCTTTTGTGTCTTAAATAAAACACAATTTGTTATGTTATCCTCATTTTCCTTATTTTTTGAGTAATTTAGGAGAGAGGAAGGTAACAACACAGTGGGGCCTAGTTGTGTCATCGCAGATACTTGCTTACCAAGGCCTTTCTGTGGGGCCGGAGACCTGAACTCCATGAGATACTGAAGATAGGGCTTCTCCGTGCTGATCTCGTAGTACCGGATGTTACCGTCACCCTGTAAACAAGCCGCTGTTGGTCAGCCATCTCGGACAGAGAGAACACCTTTGGGTCCCTCACAGGGAGAGTGTTGCCACCCTCAGATCCTTTGCATGGGAGGTATTGCCACCCTGTCGCCTCACACAGGAAAAACAGAGAAACCCTGTGGGATTCCATCTCTCCCACACACCAGTGCTCTGACAGCACTCGCCTCTGCATATGACCTGGATTCACTCATACATATCCTATTTAGAGCAACGTTGTCCGTGGAACCAAGAACGGTTTATCGGAATGAATGAGTCATTCACCAGAACTCCAAGTTGAGGAGAGACACTTCTTACCTTTCCGGCAAGATACAGCATGTGTGTGTCCGCGTCGTAGAATGGAAAGAGGAGTCCTGAGAGGCCATCGATCTCCTCCTCAATGATAGGCATGGACAAGTCCTCCTACCCGAAGAGACAAGCATCAGCAATGTAGCCATGCCTACGTGCTACCTTCAAGCAGCCCAGGGGGGTCTCACTCACCTGGTCCCACAGGGCCACCTGCCTCGTATTCCAGCGGGACACTCCTGTTGTCACCAAGCGCTTCATATTACCCAAGAACACAACCCTGTTCACCTTGTGGTTCTTACAGCTGGCCTCCTGCAAGAGCGGAAATACGGGTCCAAATAAGCTGGACAGGAGCAGTACTGGAGGTCCGCATAATAGTGTGACATTACCTGCTTTCTGTTGTTCAGACTATATTACAGTTAATGCTCTTAATACTGCCTTAAAGCCATTACTGACGTATTGAAATTAACAAGCGGTCATTTACCAACCAGTATTAATATTCCTTAAACTAACTCATTCTGTCGCATCCTGAGCCCTTCCGTTTAAGAAACAAACAGTTCTGCCTGAAAGTAGGACTCCAGGTCCTATTGTACTAAGGTCAGTTGACTGTTTTGACGGTATAAATATGGAATATTTTTAATATTTCCTCTTGTGCGGCTCAGTCAGCGTTCACGTGTGCCCTGGTGATCTCATTGCCATGTAGGTGTTCAAACAAGGATCTGGGTAACTTGCTGAAAGCCCACAAGCCCAACCACGAAGGAATAAAATGTTTGATCTGTGGAATATGTGAACGGACAGAAACATTAAAGAAATTAAATATACAGCCGAGTTTTTGTAGTGAGCTGTGGTCACATTGAGACGTATACATCTGAGCCTGTAATAAAAACCAATAGATGAATCTGTCATCTTTCCAGAATGATGTCATTAAAGGTGATGAAAAGAACAGTGAAAGGAAAAAATATTCCCTGTTAATAAAGAGTCAGTGGAACCAAGTTTGTGTGGGTGTGTGTTTGTCAGGGTGTGTGCTCACGTCTGTTGTACCTTTGGAAGTGTGCCTGGTATTATTTCTCTCAGTACTCTGTTGGGAACCACCTGTAAGTTTGAGATAGGTGTGGGATTTTGGAGGATGGAGGGGGTGGGGGGGGGGGGGTACCTGTAGGACTCTGCCAGTCCGAGGTTCGATTACTCGCAGCTTCTTGTCCTTGCAGGTGGTGGCCACCAGGCTTCCGTCCGTGTTGAAGGACATGCAGAGGACAACATCCGTGTGGCAGTCGATCATCTTCACAGGCTCACCGATCTCCAGATTCCAGATCAGGATCTGAAAGAGGCGGTGAGAATGGAGGTGTGGCCCAGAAGCTGGAGATCATCTCCGGGTCAGAAGAGCCCAGAAGCTTACCTTATAGTCATATCCGGCGCTGAAGAGGATGCCGTTGCTTGTGGGGTGCCACTCTATCAGACCAACACGCCGGCTGTGTCCGTACAGCTCCAGCACCGCCTCCGTCATGTTGCGCTTCAGCCCTCCTTCCGGAATCTCCCATATCCTCACCTTGGGAAACAGTGTCTCTGTGTCATGCATCACAGATCGCTCAATAATGACGTAATATGCTATTTAAAAGGCTATGTCTGGAAACCTAGTCCTTGAACTACAGCAACACCTTAGTTATCACTTCATCCTGTAGCACCGCTTCACTGTAGAGCACTTTTATTTTAGCACTTTCAATAATTTATCATAATAATTTAACACATTTAAAAAAATTCCAAAACACATTTTGACACCACTGCTGCTGCCTCACAGTGCCTGGGCTGGTCAGGTGTGAGTTTGAATCCAGCTCAGTGTATGTGGAGTCTGCATGTTCTCCTCTGCGTGGGTTTTCTCCGGATGCTCTGATTTCCACCCATAGTCCAGAGATGTGTATTTCCGGGTAAATGGTCACTCTAAATGGCTCATACTGTGTGTGTGTGTGTGTGTGTGTGTGTGTGTGTGTGGCTCCCAGCGATGAACTGGTGTTCCATCCAGGGTAGTTTTGTAGCCTAACATTCATGATTTTGGGATAGGTTCTGGATCACCAAGACCCTGAGCAGGACTAAGCAGTTACCACTAATGGATGGATGAATTTTAAAACCATTTTTACAAATTTTACATTTGTTATCCATAAAATAGACTTTTATGTGTTTAATCTATTTTGCATTATGCTGGACATGCACAGTTCTTAAGCTCCATTTATGCCATATACTGTATTAGTGACCTTTTACAGCCCATTTCTCAAGAACACATAGCTCTCAATGAGGTATTACTGGATTAAAGATTAAGATTTTATGCTTATGGTGGCATAATGTTCACTTAATCATTCATGACTTCACTATGTAAAAAAAGTAAACATTTAGTACCTATACAAGATATTATTTTTTGTTTTATTTGTTGTTCAGTGTTTTCATTGTGTTTGAGGGCTCTTGCACCTGACGATATGCATGGAAGACATTCAAGACAAAAGCATTTCATGACTTTTATCCATAGAGAACATATACTAATGCTAAATATATTCACGACTAAAATCATTTTGCAACACTTTCACACTTTCTTTTAAGAGGTTGAACTTCTGCAAGAATGAGCGGTAGAACCTGTCTGATGTGTCAGGGCTAAAGGACCACGACCACAGAGCTCAGGGACGAAGGAACCTGCACCGCTGAACATCAGTTCTGTGGAGCTCTGTGAAATCCTACTGACTTCTGGTTCATCAAAAACCAGTTTTGTCAAGTTCAGTCCCCGACCTATTTCAGCAGACTGAAAGGTTAACTGTTGCTCTTTCGAATTCAAAAAGTGGCATCTAACCTCACAAAAAGTACATGTTGCCCTTCTCTCTGTTGTAGAAGTACAATTTGTGGACCCTCAGTTCTACACGCTTGACTTCATGCATTTGTACATTTGAGTTGAGGAAAGGTGCTTAACATGAAACTTGTAGAGGATGAAGTACAGCTCTATAACTCTCCAGCTGACAATGAGCATCATTTAGCAAAGCAGCCAGCATCCAAGTGCACCTCGAACAAGGATTAGGCCCAGGGCAATGGGTCATCTCGTACAGTATACGTTTTAAAATCACAAGCAGTTCCTGGCTGCATTTTACTTACAGATGAGTCCTCAGAGCAGGAAGCGATGATGTTATCATGAAAGGGGTTCCATTTGATATCCAGCACGTTTCCCTGGTGGCCACACACTTTTGGGTAGTGAGGATCCAGTCTGCCTGACTGAAAGGGAGTACAAAAAACACATAGAGGAGGTAAGAAAGCAATGAAACAGGACAACTGGATGAAAATTATAAAATCCATGTCTGGCTCTCGATTCTACATATAGTGAAGGGTACAACAGAGATGTGTGTGGTGCAGGCTGTACAAACTCACCCTGGTTTTTCTACCATCTTCATTTAATAAAAGGGAATTCAAAGCAAGTAGAGAACAGATTCAAGGACAGCATCTTTTCACATACAAACTGACATTTAATACACTATGTTTCCTTTCACCTCTTCTCTGGGTCTTTGTGAGTAAAAGCTGCTGGAAACCTATAAAATAAGCTTAAGTTGCAGGATCCCAGGATCTTATGGTGTGAAAGAGCAACATTTGCTTGACTGATATTGCTATTACCTGCAAATCCACAGAATTTAAAAAGGGCAAAAATAAAAGCGGACCCGTGGCCAGTGCAGTGTCTGCGCTCATGTGGGGACAGTCCAGCGCTGTCCAGCGCTGTTGTGTGTCGGCACCCCCACTGTGTGGCACTATAATCCTGGCTGCAGAGAGCCACACAATGTCGGTCATGTCATGAATGTTTCATACCACTTATATCTACTGACCTCCTTTCCAGATCCTCTGAGACATGAGATCTCAGGTCACACAGGATGAGTGCTGAGCTTTCGAGTGTCTTAACGCCTCCACAGAACACACTTGCAAGTATGTGTATGAGAAATGAAACAGCACCTGGAACTGTCACAGTGACCCGTTGCTCTAGGGTACAACATGTCATGTTTGGCCAGTTCATCAGCGAACGACTCTCGACACTGAATCTAGGGCTTGTTTCAGCCTGGCTGACAGCGATTACAGTGGCTGCCAACACGAAGGTGCCAAATAACCTAATGAAATCTGATTTGGCAAAATTGCCATCCTGTTTTCCTTTAAATTGGTTAGTCACATGAACCAATATTACACATTACAGCTTATCAGGGTAATTTTGCACAACTGGCACTGTTTCTGATCTCCATTTAAACTTCAGTGTTTAAAGATACATACAAAAGCATATAAATAAACACTAGCAGACAGTTGCTGGCAGACAGTTTTGCAGAGATTCATAAAAAACAGGAGATGATGGACCTTTTGTTCCAGAGAGAAAAGGCCATTGAGATGTGTAAACAGAAGCACAGTGATGAGGCCTCATTGTCCACCACGATGCCGCCTGACTCTGTCGATCTGTTCCTTTGTGTGTCTGATAGGAACCAGCAAAGGCAGCACATAAATGCTTAATTGAAATGGTAACAATATTACTCCACATCTGACCATCACGCAGACCCCCCGTTCTCCAGCATTTCCTGTTCTCAAGTTTCTAAGACGAAGGAGATAATTAGTTTGCCATGATCTCATCCAAGAAACACCGCACATGGAGATCCTCCTGGAATCTCCTTTCCGTGGACTCTGACCCCCTGCTACGCTGTTACTCGCTTCCACACCACCCTTAGAATCTCATCGTGTAACAGCCATGCTTATCTTGGCCCTTTGAGACCATGAACCTGTACAGTCAACAAAATAGGGTGCTTTTTAGTTCACATAAACATTTGCATATTATTTGTTTTCTGTTTTGACATGTTTGTCATGCAGCAAACTGATCAGTGCTTGCCTGGATATTCAGGGAAACAATTTTTCTTTGTTGGTCCTCTGCTCAGGAAGAGACACAGAGTTATACACAATGGGGAACCCTAAGGTCCCAACTGTATCTGTGCAGTCACACACACACACACACACACACACACACACACACACACACACACTAAGAAAAGCAGAATAAATGCAGCTCACAAAAAAGAAAAGCTGTTTGAGCCACAAGACAGAGGAGGGTGGATCTATACGATTGGGAATAGTTTGCACCTGAGTGAGTTCATCTGCAAAATGTTTTCTCGATTTGCCCAGAGGGTGGAAGGGCGGGTGAATGTATGTTTCTGAAGCTGGGGGTCTTGGGGGAAATCAGACATTAAATGTAAAACGTTCTCAGGGGAATCTTCCATAGGGGTCTGCTGTGCATTTCCTAGAGGCGCAGGTGGAGATGAGAGAATATTGACTTGGAATGAGGGAAGAACCAAGCACCCAGTAGACACCTGCAGCCTTCATTAGTGGAATCACTGATCTTTTGTTCTCGTTTCAACAAAAGAACAGTTTTCCAAGTCTATCTATCTATCTATCTATCTATCTATCTATCTATCTATCTATCTATCTATCTATCTATCTATCTATCTATCAATTCATATCAAAAACATTAATCACATAAATGAGACATATTCATACTGCTGTATTTGCAATTTGTCCACAATCTGCTCATCAGGGTCACTGAAACCATAACTATTCAGCTGCATGAGGTGTTTTTTGAAGAACCAGCTCATCTCTCTGCTAAACCTTCAGGATTTCTGTAGCCTGTGCACCTTCACATACATTCAATTTTATGTTGAAATATAACTCTTTTTTTTTGCTTAAAATATACTTCTGAAAGATACCAAAACATGTATTTGGGCCAGGGAGCAAAAACGCTGCCGCTTGCCAAAACCCCCACTGTTGTTCTCCGTGCGGCACGGAGCAATGTGGTCCAAAGTGTTCATTAGAAAAGCCCTCCGCTGCTCCCAGTGTGAGAAAATAAATGTCACTTTGTCGCATGAAGCGGCCTATTAATGATGCGACTCTTTTACAATGTTTCTGCATTTTGCTGAGTCACCTAAATCAGATGATTTCCTCCTTTATGCCACTCTGCTCACAGACTTCCCACCATCCACTGAGCATAGAACCGGGGCCTCCCAAACTGCAGCCTCCTTCTAACCCAGATGGCAGCAAATGACTTTAACAGGCGTGTGCAGAATGTCAGAAGCTAGTGTGTTAATACCCTGCCAAGCATCGGACACTTCACCGCAGGATTTTTTTGAAAATATAAAATTCTGGAGTTTTATACTTTCTCCTTGTGTTTTATATTTTCTCATGTAACAGACTCTCCACCTCAGGTCAACACAAAGCCTTTTTCTGCCCATCTTTACCGTCTTAAAAGATGGTCACAGTGAGCACATGTTATGCGGAACATGTATAAATACACAGAATCTGTGTGTTTTGTGGCGCATGAATGGGCAACATTCAGAGCATTCTGTCAAAGGTAACACTACTACATAGATGACATATATTTTATTTGATAGCTAGATTCAATTTCTTATTACATGCTTTTAGCCAGGGGAAATTATATAGGGTATAATTTTAGAAGTTTTTTTTATGCAACTGTATTTTTCTAACAATATATATTTAACTACTTGTGTAATGGCAAAATAACAGGCTCTTTCCTAGTACTTGAAGTGGAAATCTCTTGCTCATAGAGCCGCACCTCTGTATACATGTTCTATTTGCAGGGGCTGAATGGCTATAACGCCCCGACGCCAACAATGCCAGGGTGGAGCAGTCAGCCTGTGTCTGGGCTGCCAGCCGTTTTCTAGGAGCTGTGTCAGAGGGGTTATTCTCACACTGGCACTGGCCTTCCTGGCCAGACCTGTGTGTCCTGCACCCTGTGGAGATGGTGCTGGCTGGGCCCTTCTGGTTCAACGTAAGCTTCAGGCCTGGCTTGCCATCAGTAATCCCAGCGGCACATATTTCAGGCACGACAGTCTGTTCTGTTGCCCATGAGTGGCGAGGCCTGTGCCGAGCCCATCTTGCCCCAGCCTGCGGCCCACACCGCGCGGTGCCAAGTGTCCTCCATTTCCAGGAATCGGCCCCAGGACTCCCGCAAGAAGCTTTCTCCTTACCATCATGCTCTGCATCCTTGTGCTGTCCTTCCAGCTCCCAAACTGAGCTATAACCCTAGGGCTCAGAGTGGGGTGAATGTAAAGCTTGCTCCCCACAAGCCCTAGAACCACAGTTCAGAGGCGATTACAGTGCCTCCCTGGCTTGAAACATAAAGAAACTCATATAAGTTGTTACTTCTGTCTAAACCCTATAACCTACAAGAGATTCTCACTATTTGCCCTAAAATAGTGGATTGCTCACCCCATCTGTGCTTCAGTTCTTTAACGGCTTCGAAATAAGTTTAAATATTAATCCTCTTTTTAAACATTCCATCTCTACAGTGATGCACATTTTCTAACAGGCCTTCATGATGGTATCTGTACTGAAGAAAACAGAGGTCCGGACATTTCTTGTTTGCATGTTTAGTTGCACATATCATAGCAACCTGTTAAATGGCGGACGTCGCTCAGAATGAAAGTATAAATGTAAAGTTTATAATGTGAAATTTCTACATCTAGCTAATTTTCTCATTCATCTTTTTTTTTTTCCAAAATAAACAATAGATGGTCTTCAGTGATTTGTAGATAAATTACATTTAATAGAGCCATTACACACACACGCGAACACACACACACACACACACACAATAATATTGCAACAGCTTAAATATGGACCCAGGATAAAGTCTTTTAACCTCTCAACATCAAAATATCCATTTCTGTTTGTGTAGCAATTTTGAAACAAGGTTTTCCAATTCCTTTAGATGGATGATGATTTTAGAGAAATTACGTGAAAAATCATTTTGGGGAATTAAATAGTCTTTCTTGGGTCCATTTGGGATTGCAGAAATGCAGATTCTTATTTTCCATTTGATCCAGGCAAGTGAAATGCAGAGATTAGAAACTGTCAGAGGCCTCTAGTAAGTGAAGTGAATATATGTGATCGTCCCCATTAGCAACACATAATGCAGAAAGTGACAGTGTCCTTCAGTGAGCCGTGCTGTACGTGTGCATCATGTCAGTGCAGAAATATAATCAAAGGAAAAGCAGCCTTAAGGCTGCCCTATTCACGCCTTCATACCTGGGAAAAGAACCAACTCTAGACACAACAAAAATGGACCCAGTAGGAAGATAAAAGGCCTTAGGGGCTTCCTAGGCTATACATACCAGTGCTCAATGACTTAAAGCGGTATTGACAAGAGGGCAGTTAAGGAGTGATCCAAGCTCCCTACAGTGCTGTCACAGTGGAACTTTATCTTTTACTGCGAGGGGGAACCAGGGCCCATTTTGCAGGGCTGTGGGTAACTGGGTGAGTAGAAAAGAGGGGATGTGAAAGAACAGCCAGGAATGGAGCACGAGTAGTCTATCATGACAGTGTGCACCTGCCCGTCTCTCATTCTACACAATCCCAGGCCGTCCACAGCAAGGAGAACAGAGTTCACAAACCCCTCCGCAAAAAGCTGTGGAGATTTATGATAGATCAGGGTTTGCGAGTGATGCATTAGGTGTAAATCAAGTAGTTTGCATTCCTGTACTGCATCTTGTATAGATGCTGCACTCTGAACCGCTGCATAGCTCTGTCTCCTTTACTTTATCTGTTCAACCCGTGTTCATTTGGAAATGCTTTGCTTAACTGAAACAGCGCTCTGGGCAAATCGGTTATTTTTCGCAGCTGGCCTCCCAGGAGGAAGGTTGGAGCTGCGCTGTGGTAAGTGTTCCTGCCTCTATTAGCGTTAAATAGGTTTTTAACAGAAAAAGCTCATTGTGAAGCCGGGCTGATCGTATTTAATTGAAGAATGCATCATTTGCGTATTTATGATGCACTCCTGTGCACGACAGCTCATTTTTTTAAAACACTTTTTTCCTGCGAAGGCCAACGAGATCATGTGCTTAACAAAATCACAGATGCTTTAAGTAGACCTTATTTGCAGGTCTCGCTATGGTTGCAGAAAACTATAGAATTATATTTATAGAATATAGATAAAGAAATAAGGACAATCAATAACTGACCCAGGATGGGTACCGTATCTGATCCATGTGATCCATGTGGCAGGAACAAAAAAACCCTGACTTTCCCTGACAGCGTCCAGTGGATTTCAGCTGATAAAGCCACAGCCCAGTTTTACAGTGGAAAGGCCCGGATGAATGCGAGCGGCACTCCGGTAATAGCTTCACTTGGCCAGCACTCAGGATAAAATACTATGCTGCCAGAAGCAATTTGAGCACCACTGCTGGATTCACCTTAAACAGACAGAGTGCTCAGGTTCCCCCTTATCATCGTTGGCATCAGTTCACAGGAGCAACTTCCACACACAACACACGCATCATGACCTTGGTATTTTTATACTCCCATTCCCCCTTATACGTTTTACAACATTATTTGAAGGCGATATTATTAGAAAACTAATAAGGGGAACTTGGCAGGCATGCTCTTTTCATAGCATTATTCACAGTGACCATATATATATTCGTATATCACCTATACCTTGGCTGACTTTGGTAAAACTGTGGCGTGGCTCTGAATTGAGGAATTGCAATGCAGGATGTGTTTGGGTATGAGAATAAATTGGTTAAAAAGTGTTAATAACTGCCCACATCACCACTGTAACTGGTTGAAACAGGGGTAGCTGGCAGCACAGAGGTTGAAGATTTTGGCTTCCAGCTGGAGGGCCCACTTTTTGGATCCAGTTTCTGTTGAAGGTACTTGAACTGATACCGTGAGAATTTGCCTTGCTGTACAAATTGGTAAATCATGGTAAGTAACTTGGTATCCAAGCTTCACATTTCAAGTTTCTTTGGATAAAAGTGCTACCGTGTAAATTAATAATGAGTTTTCAGTGTTACACTGCGATGGACTGGTGTCCCATCCAGGGTGCAGTTTCATAGCCTGCGTCCATTGATTCCAGGTCAGGATCAGACCGTCGCCATCCTGAACAAGATGAAGTGGTTAAGGATAACGGGTGGGTGGATGAATATCAGGGTTAGACCCATGCATATTTGACACTGGGCTCCACCGTGACTTAGGAGAGTCACTGTGCTTCACAGAACACAGACGCTGCAGTCATCTGGACTCGGATTTAAGCGGCACAGTCTGTGATTCACAACTAAGTGTTACAAAACGGCACTGAGGTTTGAGAAAGGAAGTGGAGTGGTAATGGAAAGTTGTACTAAAATGTTAATTACCGTTACTTATACTTTTAACTCCCACTACAAACACATGTAAGCCCCTCAAGGTATGACGTTTTCCATTACCTCAGGTAATGAAATAAATTATTTTGTCTAGAGACCTAAATTTGCGTGAGACTTTAAAGTAGGAGAATGAAATATTACTCTCTGCATTTACAGCCAAAGTATAATTTGTATAACTTCCATCAGGGTTGAGGTTATTTATTCTACTGCTAACTTGCATTTATGTGCTCATTTTCCAGCAGGGAACTGGAGCTGTCTCTGCTTTCAGACTGCACATGAAATAAGCGTGAGACCGGTTCCATTCCTGAAAAGCAAAATTGCGGTCTGCCCATGCCAGCCTAGAGGCAGACTGTTGTGGCGGTTACCTGGGTGACTGGGATGACCAGGAAAGACCCCCCGCCTGCGCTCTCCGTGACGATGGCGAGGAACTTAGCGTTGACGGCACAGAAGTGGTTGTCATGGACGTTCTTGGTGATGGGAATGCCGTCGAAGCAGTGCTCCCGGTTGCCCACCTTGCCGTACACATTTCGAAACTTGGAGTTTCGGTATGTTGGACGCCATGACATCTGCACAAAACAAAGCGGTTACAGGTGAGGTGCTGCGGTATTTTCCACCCCCTCTTTCCATCCATCCACGATTCATATGAGGTTGCTGTCAATTACAGTTAATCCTGGGAAAAATGCTGCTGCCTGTAGTTTACCCTGAATGAGACAACAATATGCCTCAATTTATATTCAGGAAAGCAGATTACTCAATTTAGTGTTCATGTGGATTGCTGGTCAAAAACACTGGAACACAGCCCTCGATGGCATTAGGTTTAGGAACACGTAGGAGGGAGAAACACAAAGGACAGGGCAGGAGTCGGGTAGCTGCTGACACTGTCTTACATTAGTGTGACCGCATGAGCAGCAGCAGTGGGATAGACAGAGGGCAGAAGAAAGACTGTTGTGAAAAATTCCTCCAGTGTTTGTGCTGTGATTTAGTGATTTACTAGTGCAGCGATTAAACTGAGGAAACATCGCCATCGTCGTTCCCTGTATTCCAGACTCAGGTGCCAGATCATAACACGTTCACCAAGTCCAGTGGAGTGCAAACATTCCAGCAGATAAGGGTATTTTGTCCCTGCAGCCAGCAAATGGCATGAAGCCACAGAAAATGGCTTTAAAGTACTCCTCAGATGAGTGTAGCAAACTGCATTAAAACATTCATTGAAACCCCAGACCACCACTCTCCACTATTAGCTTTGTTATGTAACCCAATGCCCCGAGCCATCCATTGACACTTGAAAAAATGCTTTGCTGCTCTCTGAATGACCATTTATGATCTTCAAAGACCTAAGACAAACCCCCCCACCCTTTGGCAACGGAGGCTAGGCATATAGACAAGTCAGAGAGAAAGAGGAAGGGAGGAAGCGGCGGTTGAGCAACATCCACATCCAATGCGCCATCAGCCTGGAAGCGGCCTTGAAGGATGACATCATTTAGAACTCGGCTGGAGTGCTGTCGAGGACGTCTCCGTGCATACTGATGGATCCCAGTATTATTAATGGCCTCCATTTCCCAGCAGTGTCCACCCGCCAGAAACAGGGGTGGCCTTGTGGACAACTGAGCGGTTGTGCAGAAGGACTGATGGGTGATGGCACCGTTCCATCAGCTGGCAAGTGGCACTGCATTGGCCTTGTTAAAACACTGCCCACGGACGAATCTGCAGTCCACTGTCGAACTTCTGAAGTTTCAGACAGATGCCAGGCTCTAATCATCATTTCACTCACCGCCATGGAATCTGCCTTTCAAACAAGTGAATACTGGTTCCTTTCAGCACAGGCCGTATCTTGTCTGCTAAATAAATCAAAGCTGCCTTTCTCAATCACCTACTTTCACCTGTCAATATTAGTATTGGTTATTTTTCTAAAGCTCGCTTGGTTTTGAATATATGTTAAATAGCAGACAGTACAGCAGTACCAAAGCACTGGCAACAGTTTGAGCACCCAAGGACTTTTCTTTCATTTTTTATGAGGAAAAAGCAAAACCTGGCTCAGGATCTTCATTTATGAGCAGAATAATTGCTTTTTCCCACAGTGACCTCTTTCTATTAGTCCTGTTGGTGGATCTGCAGGCACCAGAGGTGTTCATCATATTTGCATCAATGGGTCTGAAGGTTGACACAATGGTTTTTGCTTCTCGGACGCACCAGGTGGACCTTGCTCTCCGCCAGGATGTGCTGCTAGCATTCCTTCCATCGGGAAAAGGAAGGAGCCGTCTTACCTTTCGGCTGCAGAGGCTGTCTCAGCTCGGACACAGCTGGCTGGCCGCTCTCACATTACAAATGTTCCCCCCACTCGGAGCTGGACTGCGTTCCTCCCTCTGAGGGATGCGAGCCAGTGTCTCCCCCCGGTCAGCTTCTCTCACTTCTGGCTCCTCCGGCTCCCTCTTCCCTCACTTTGGACCCGCTGTGGCTCGGCCTCGGCCCCTCTGTCAGCTGCCGCCGCTGTGATCTCTCTCTGTCTCACGTCTCTCTCTCTCTCACTCTCTATTTCTCTCTCACATTGCCATGCTCTCAAGCCCCGAGAGCCTCGCGATTGGCTGCGGCAGAATGGACCACCAACTATTGATGGATTACTTTCTTAGAATACAAATGCATACAAACACACCATTTATGCCCCCAGACTTTTGATTTCATTCTCCAGTCCAGGGCGTGTAAAGGGAGGACTAAATGTACAGTGTTGCTCACATTCCTGGCTTATATCCTTTATCTATTTTATATCACTATGATTTGATACACAGAATATTCAAATGAACATTTGTTACTGCAGGTTTCAACACAAACTCTTTAGGCAAATTATGGGGCTACAGAGCTTCTTTGGCCTTAGAGATTATTTGAATTGAAGTATTAATCACCCTAATTTTTTTTTGCATTTGTTTAGCTATTTTATAACATTTTATAACACGCCTTAGCTTGATCTTTCTTGCTGTTTGCAAATATTCCCAGTTAATTTAAGCTGATGGTTTATGTAATCCCTGGAATCCATCAGAAGACTAAACACTGTTTTCTCAAGCAAGCGAGCACAGATCATGAAGAAAGTCCTTATAAAAGCTATACAGCAACAACCAATAGAAAGGTTCAGTTCAGCGTTAAAGTGCATGAAAGTCCGCCCAACATGTAAAGCAGAGGTTCCATATAATGGAATGTATGGAATATATATAATATAATAAACTCCAATGAGTTTATTATAAAAACGTCATTAACAATTTCTTCTAAATCTTTAAACGTCTTTGTTGTCTTTTGGCCTCTAAATATAACTTAATCTTTCTTCCAGCCACAAATCTATAAGGCGGTCACTTTGTGAGAAGTAGAGAGGTTTGAAGCCGAAAAGCTGCGCACTTTCCTGCTTTGAGGTCAGGGCGCCCCGCAGCGACCACTCCGCGTACTGCTGCAAGTCGCTCCGCAGGAGGCATTTCCCCCTCTCGTTAACTCTCACTGATTATTATTATCATTATCATTATTAATAATAATAATGATAATAATAATAATAATTAGAGTGAAGAGACGAGGCTGAGTGGCGGTTTTTCATTTTGCGAGGTCGTTGTAAGGAGCTAACGGCTAACAACGAATACAGCGTTAGACCGAGTATCGAATGAGTATCGAATACACGTCAAATGCTGGAATTAAGGGCAGTTTCATAAAAATTCTATTTGACACTAGTCACGGTCCCCTGCTTTATTTCCTCAAACATTACATCTGCGAAGTTCTCTAAACTAACGGACTCCTGGATTTTCTTTGTCCGCCTCCCGGAGTTACACCACACGCGTGTTTGGAAACTTACTTTTAAGGTGACTCCTGTATCAGTGGGGCCAGATTTAGATCTAGCGATATTTTCTCATGTCATTTTCATTTTATATTTAGTTTAGTGACATTTTACTAGTAACTCTAACCATAACCAACCTAACTTAAGGAGGAGCAGCAAGCTGAGGCTCAGGAGGAGTTTGGTCCCCAAGACTGGAACTGGGCTAAAATCCAGTTCTACGGATCAGTTGTTTGGGTGTTGCTATTATTTTGCCCATTTGGAGCTTTCTAGGGGCCGTGACATGGAGCAGCAGTTCGGTCCCCTTCGGACAGTTCTGTGAAGCTCAGACCATCAGGGATTCATCACTTTTCTCCATTTCTGCATTTGAAACCATCACATACACACAGTGACGTAAACACGCTGTGGACAAAACAGACAGAATAATTCACCTCAAACTCATGCGTTCGGACTCTGGGAGGAAACCAGAGCAAATGTAGAAATGGCACGTAAACTCGTGACTGCTAAGACAGAGTTGGATTGAAACCCGTGAGCTGTGCGGCACCAGCGCTACTCGCTGTGCCACCGCACTGCTCTAAAATCAACAATACGAAGGATTTCAGCTTTCATACAAAAACATTATGCAAGCTGGGCCCTTCAAGTTTTGCTGATCATATGCAGTATTCCTGCCTGTTTCTTCACCACCAGCATGTCACGGGAATGAACGACACTGTTAATACTGCACATCATGGGTTTTAAATTGCAGTGAACGGCTTGCGGTTTTAGGTTCTCCTGATGGAAAGTCAAATGCACGCCAGCGATTCACCATCAAAACTTGTTCGCTTTATAAGCCACTGTTATCGCACCGAAAATGCACAGGCACTTAGAACCTCATATTCAATTCCATCCCTCATTGACTACTTATCCAATTACGGTGACAGTGGTTTGGAGCCATTGCTGCGGAGCTGAGGGCATCAAGCAGGGTGGGATGTCAGCCTGTCACATGGGACACACACACGTGAAATTTCACTCACACGGCTGCACGCCAAGGGCACTTTGGAGCCCTCGGCGCACCTGAACAATTTATTGAGAATAACTGAGGAAACCAGAGCAAAGATGGCGGAATATATACACTGGGTAGAGCCAAGACTTGGGGGAGATTTGAACCTGCAAACTTGACCGTTCTGCTATGTGCGCTTCTGTTAGCAGAAAAGGCAAGTTTTGCACAGCAACAGGCCGCACGCTAAAAATGTAACAGCTACAAAAATAATAAAGAAATTCTTTAGAGAATTAGCCTTATTAAAACTGTTCTCTGTGCGGTCTGTTAAACAGCTTGTTTAACTGCTATGATTTTCGAACCCAAATCTGTTCCCAGGGCCTGTTTGGAAGGGCGGTTTAGATTAACACCCACCAGGGTCACCTGTTTTTCATGTCATTTATGAAGGGCACCTTATCCTTCTTATTGATGTGTTCTCTTTACTTTTGTGAGATTGCCGTTCCTTGCTGAGCTCAGTGTCTCCAGCGAGTAGGTAAACTCTGTTTGTGTGATAAAAGGTCAGTCCTTGGCACGCCAAGGCGTTAGTCTCTCCGGCGTGGTCTCTCGCCTGAGCGAGCCTCAAAGCCCATTTCATCTCAGCCGTCCAAATCTCCACAGCTTCAGCTGAATTC
>UFQX01000460.1:25104-87624 GCA_900497675.1 Arapaima gigas | reverse complement strand
CCCCCCCCCCCCCCCATATTCCAACTTTTCTCAGACCCAAGTGGTCTGGTTTGCACGTCTTGCTTAATAAGCATTGCAAAGGATTCCTCACAACAGGGCATCGCATTTTTTGAGGAAAAAAGTGGAGAAATATCCCGCAGATGTTCATGTGAGATAAACACTACAGCATTTTGGAAAAAAAGTCTATTAAATACACCCTTGAACGTGAAGTAATGAAACCATTCCCTTAAAAGTGAAAGAAAAGGAGTCAGCGTCAGATCCACATAATTGAACAGATTCTGTAGCAACCATTCCAGCCTATGTTAGTTTGCAAACACGTTTGCATTTATAAGCAGGTGTGAATGCCCTCTTACTTATGGAAATGTTGCATTGAAAGCAGGCACTTGGTCAAACTGGTTGAGAGGGGTTTTTTTGGACTTTCCGTCACTTTGCTGGATGGTCCGCGTAGGGCGTCTAGGTTAGATCAGTTATTGGCTGCCCCCCTTGAAGTGCCTGTCAGGCTGTGTTATTTCCGTCAGTTGACACAATTCCCTCTAACTGTTGGTGATTTTTTTAACCATGGGCAATATTGAGTATTTATAATTTGCAGATGAATACTTGTGTTAATGTCTGCCCTGCCTTGTCCTAGCCTGAGGATTCACATGAATCGAAATAGAGGGAGTGACAACGCAGTCTTTGTCTGAATGGAAATTTAGACAAAAGAACATTTCATGGAATGACGTTTCGATCAAAAAGGTTGTCATTCAGGGGCAAAGCAGTTCTGAAGAGAGATACAATAGATCAGGGCATCCGTGATAACCCTCTGGTCGGGGGGGGGGGGGGNTCAGGGGCAAAGCAGTTCTGAAGAGAGATACAATAGATCAGGGCATCCGTGATAACCCTCTGGGGGGGGGGGGGGGGGGTCTCAGACGAGGGGCCGTGTTCTGCGTCTTGCCTTTAAACTCCAGTGTCGGGGCCTTTCTGCCAGCTGAGGCTGCTTGGCAGATGGAAATTCCAGGAATGTGACAGACGGGAATATTTAGTGTTTCTGCCATTGGATGGAACCAACACTACTCTTTCTCAGGCCAGATAAGCACATTTAATGAATGGATTTTGGATAAATTTTATTTAAGAAAAAATAATTTTTTTGAAATATGTATTTTTCCCCCAGTTTTAATGATGGAAAAAACGAAGACTTGTGTCAATAGCAGGATTTATTTTTTTTAGAGAGGTTCAGACATTTTTAGCGCAGTTTCTATTGCCTTTTCCACCAGAACATGACACACCTGCCTTTAGTTTAATAACATTTACATATATTCTTTTAACTGATGCTTTCCTTCAAAATGACATATAGCTATTTACACAATTTGACAGGTTTTACTGGATTAACTTTCAGCCTCAAGGGCACAACTGCAAGAGGGAGAATTTGAATGTGGGATTTCTGATGCCGCAGGTAACGGGTCTAACCACCACACCACCTGGTTCCCCCCTACAAAGTCTTTCACAAGTTACATTTGTATAAATTATGAAATTAAAAGTGTCTACTATTAAGTACTTAATAGTTAAAACTGGTTTTTAGTAAGTTGGGAGTCCATTTTAACATGCCTTTAAAAATGAACATATGTGCAAAATGTCTTTACAAATTTGTTTTTGTCTTTGTGTATCTTTATTCATACGGCTTTCCATATGCATGAATCCTGCTCGGTTTGTGTGCAGGTTTCTCTTGAAATGAATCCCTATTTTGTTTTTTACAATTTCAGGGGATAAATTATTCCATCATTT
Organism: Arapaima gigas; assembly: GCA_900497675.1. NCBI lineage: Eukaryota > Metazoa > Chordata > Actinopteri > Osteoglossiformes > Osteoglossidae > Arapaima > Arapaima gigas. The sequence continues at coordinate 85,863 of UFQX01000460.1, read as the reverse complement.
AAATGAATTGCTTTATTTTTACTAATAACCATTGTTTTAAGCCGTAGTGCACAAAAATGCAGTACCGCTGAAATCATTTACAGCAAATATGTGGCTTAAGTGACAAATTAATTCTGAAATGGCTGCCAGAAAGCTGTCCATTAAAAACAAAAATGTGGGCTTTTCTAAACAGTTATTTTTAGTGGACTGTCACTAGTCTTTATCATAAAGCTAGATACGTGTGTGAAGATAGTCCTGTTTAATGGACCCTTGCATGGGGCCACTGGCTCTACTGCACATGGCTTTTTTTGTCTCTATCTACCCTGTTCTGATGAAAGCAAATGATACGCAGAACAGTGTTCTCTTGTTTGCACACTGCGCTGCACGCAAAAGCAAGGCAGCTATGACCTGCACTGCTTCACACACCTGGGTAGAGCAAGCGGTCAGGCCCATGTCCCTCAAGGACATTTATTCATCTGTTCCGATTGTTCTGCTTCGCATTTGATGTTTTATTTTCAGATACAGTGTGTAGTTTTAGCAAAGATTTACGCAAATTGGTCGACATTGCTTGAGGGTAAAGCTATTGTTCAATCTGACAAAGGTAGCGTGCAGTACTGCTGGAGGTGGGGTTTCTCTTGTGACTGTGGCTGTCTAAGTGTGTACATGGAGAGGAAGGCAAGCGAAAAACACCCAGCAAGGAACAGAAAATTGTTTGGTTTGGGTCTCTTACATAACCTGATGCTCTCTTGCTCTTTCTGTCAGAATCCCTGATGCTGTTAACAATGGGAACAGATGCTGATTTCTTCTCTTAGAATAGCGAGCCAAGATTTCAGTCCAACGGTACATCCGAGTACAGGGAGTGTGTATTGGCACTGATATGCACAGTCGTGACTTGGAGACATTGTCCATTGTCATTGTGGACTGAATTGTACCATACAGATAAGTTACTGGTCTACTTCTACTAGGGTAAACCGATACATTTTCCCAACTAACCAGACAGCACTTGTGGGATCTGGGCCTGAAAGCCTCTGAAAGCATCCAGTCGTCTGTTTCCCGCACCTCCATTCTGGGACACAATAAATTCAGTCTCATCAACAGCCAGCATCAAGTACACAGAGTGTGGACAAGTGACATTTCTGTTGAAGATCTTGGCCTGTTTTCTGTTTTTCAAAAAAAAAAAATCTCTCCAGAGTTCTCCACCCAGGAGCTCCAGCTCAAATGAACATTATTTATTTACTTCCTGCTGGCCAGTTCCAGAGTGGACAGATTTGGCCGGTCACAGGCCCAGGATGTTCTGCATTCGCTGCGTTTTGACATTGCGCAACGGGTGCGAGCGTGAGCCTGAATGCGATTGCTGTTTTCACACTCCAGGCTGCAGTGTGTAAGATGTGTGAGCTGTCACTTGGAACAGTGGCCCTAGGATGGTAGAACGGGGTTCTGGAGGAAGAGCTCCTCACAAAGCCTGGGGACCAGCAGACAAAGGCCTTAATGGAAGGCGCAGGGCTTCTGTCTGGCGTGTCACGGAGCCTTGTGAGGGCCCTTTGTGATCCCGCAGCGGACCGGGGACTGTTTCTCCCTCCCGGGAAGCGCGGTGCTAAAGTCTGTTGTGATGACTTTCCTTCGCCGTTCGGAAAAAAAGAGGTCCCCTGCGATCCTTTTGGCAGAGATTCAGCGATACTTGTCGTTCATTCCTAGACAACCGATAGCAAAAGAAACCCATCTCATGGTTGGGTCCATTGGTCTTTGGGCCAAACATTTGCATGCTTCTCGATCCACCTCCCAGTGTGGAAAAAGGGCCACTCGGTTCACAGCGGACACAGCCATCATTCACACGATGAGCTCACACTGATCTTCTGCCGGGGCGTTTTGAAATGAGCGGATGTGAGGGGCTCCGTTTCCAGCTGCTAAATATAGATGACTTTGAGATTAACAGACATCTAGACATCCTGTCCAAATGTACTTTCAGCATCGTACGTACAATTCGACAATTCTTGTTCACCCTGGGTTTTTCTCCCACGAGATTTGCCACATTTGGAAATGTATAGTGGCACGAACGCTCTGCACATTGTTGAATTCAGCTATTATAACAAATAGCTGAATTTTCTAATTTATATTGTAAAATTTATGATCATTACCCTTTTTTTTTACTAAAGATAAAATGTTATGGTGTAGTTCTGTGTGTCAGAACAGAGAAATGAAAGGGGTTTCTATAAAGAGATTAACGTCACTGAAGGAAGCATGCTGGGAATTAGGAAATGCACAGAAAAATGACATTGTTTGTCCAGAGTGTCAGCAGAACAGTGGTCTGTTTTTCAGCATAAAACATTAACTATTATTTTATTCCATGGATTTTGTGCAATTATGCAAATGAAACTATTGTTAATGCACATCGGTCACTTTAAATGGCATACTGAGTCTATTTGTACTTTTTATTCCCCACTTCCACGGTCCTGAGTAATGTGAAGTTTGCCGGTGGAACATATGGTGCACATGTTGGTTTCTGATTCAGCAGATAAGTTCTAGGAGAGCTGAGCTGAACCAAGCGAGAACAAAGAAAGTCTGTTAGCAACGTGACTGATATTACTTCCTCTTATACCTTCCATTATAGAGTCGTTCAAATATGAGTACAGAGTAAAATATACTTGAGTGCTTTTTATTTTGGCCAAAACTGCATCTTTAATATTTTCTGGAAACAGTGAATGCGCATTTAGACCCTTCTGTACTTTGGATTGGATCTTTGCACTTGGTTGTTTCGTTGCAACTGTGGACGATGGTTTCGGTATGTTTTCCGGATATTTAAAAGCTACACAGACAGTGACTTTGATGTGTAAAAGCACAAATTTGTACTGTGAAAACAACCTTGTTATCCCGAAGGGAGAGGCACTGACCCCCCCCCCCCCCCCCCCCCCCCCCCCCCCCCCCCCCCCCCCCCCCCCCCCCCCCCCCCCCCCCCCCCCCCCCCNCCCCCCCCCCCCCCCCCTTCATGGAGGTGGCTAATCTGAACTGATCTGGTAAATTGCCCACCAGAAAACGTGTAGAATTGTTAAATATCTTTTGGGTAAAAGCCTTGAATCAGCAGCAAAATAATATTAATCATGAAGAACAGAAGAGAATCAAATCTGCAGATGAACAGCCTGTAAATGATGGTCACCTACTGGGTGCGGAGATACTGCATATCTGCCTGCGGTCACACAGCCCCCATCTGCCAGTGTAAGTGATGTGGATGAAAGGGGGCGACTGGGAGAGCCCCACTGTTTATGGTCATGAATTTTCCCACGTCTGTGTGAAGCCTGACACACCACTATGCTGCCGCACCCTTAATCGCATTGCACGAAAGTCACCTGGAGTGCTTTTCTGAAATGAAGCGAGAGCTAACGTTCATCATGGAGCGCACTTCTCTGTCTGAACGTTGGCTCAGAGCCCCCAGGCACCTGCCCTCCCCCAGCTGTTGCCTGTTCCATGCTCACGCACTGTACGTAGCTCAGATCTGTATAATGGAGGGTATTTAAACAGCACCCAGTTCCCCCAGCTGGCGGACACTGGAAGATCATTAACCAGCAGCCAAATTTTTGTTTGCGCCCCGGAACGGATCCCATTCAGGGGAGATGGCTGAGAGTGATGACCAATTCAGAGTTTAGCACTGGTTGGAAACAATGAAGAAGGAATCGCTGCTCCCTTCACCAGCTGGGTGTGTGACATTTGCTTAAATTAATAATCCTGTTTGTTTTCAAGCATGGATGCTTAAAGAATGTTTGTACAAGTGTTTAGTACCACTCTGGTTCCCCTTCCCCCACATTTCTACTAAATTTTATGTGGTTTAATGCAGCAGAATGGCTTAATTACTTTACACTGGTTTCTTCCTGATAAGATCTGGTTAAAAGTGAATTAAAATGGTTATTTGACTTGACATTTATAGAACAGGTCTGCCCTTGTTAGTTGCCCTGGCCAGCTGGTGGCAGAAGCCATTCGGGGGGGGTGGGGGGCTAGAAGGCATCAATGAAGGGTCGAGGTGGTGGCTTCACAAGGACCTTGATTCTGTGGTAAGGAAAGGAGAGCGAATGATGGTGGCCTCCCTGGGAGGTGTGTGCTGGTGGCCCAATACATCAAAGGCATTTTTAAATGAAGCACGTTGAGCTGAGGTTTACAAACTCAAAGGCCCAGAGGGACCCAAAGGAGCCCAGACCACTGGTCCGTAATTCAATTGTTGCCTCCAATTGCTGATGTGACAGTAAATGACAGAGTGGGGAATCTGGCTGTCACTTTTCTAATCATGTTTCTGGGAGTTGGTAAGAATTGATACGACAGTGTTTAATCTGTGCAGCTTTGAAACAGATTTCCCGAATAGTTTACTGAACAGACAATCTAGTTTTGAGAGTAAAATCATCCTAAATACAAATGTGTTGATGCAAGCAGGTGACATTCATCACAGTTAGATTTGTTTATACAATAATACAGTTAGACAGAGTAACAAACGTGCTGAGCAATGCTTTATTTTGGTCACAATCCTGGACTGGTAAGACTGCTTGCTACTTAGTCATGTGTGTTTGGATGCTGATTGTATGTTGCCTAAGTCAAGGTCGCACACAGCTGCACATGTGCACGCGCACACACACACACACACACACACACACACAGACACACGCACACACACACACACACACACACACACACACACACACACACACACACACACACGCTGCAGATGACTCCGTGCACAGGATATAGAGCCGACCAACACTGAATGTGCTTAACTGGCATTTTACACTTCTGTTGAAACCTGTGCTTTGCAAGCAAAAGCTCTGCTGTCAGAGGTGTAACACTGCAGTCATTTAATATTTCCTCTTCACCTTCTAGCATGCAGTAATAACCGTCTAGTGTTACTGTGTTATACTACACATTAATGCATTAAGTATAATATTAAATATTAACAGATATTTTCTGAAATACGGAGGATCACGTGGGCTGATATTCATTTATATTTCACAATAGCCTTTGTGCCTCTCTGTGTGAGGACACCTGGCTCCCTCCTCCCCGGAGCAGACAGACCTCAGTGGTATGTGTTCTGCTGGAGCAGCCAGCCGGTCTGGGATGCTGGAGCAGAAGCTGGAGCAGAAGGAACTGAGGGGAGACCTCAGTGGGTGGGTGGGTGGTGGGGTTGCAGTCTGGAGGACCTTGTGTACAGTGGACCACACCCACCGATCATTAAGGAAGGATCACCTTCCAGTTGACCAGTAAGTTGTCATCTGACCAGTAGGTCTGGTCTGCTCCGCTGTAGCCCTGGGTGGCTGCATGTGCTGTGTACGTACTGGGTGGGAACAGGAGGGGGTGCTGCACCATGGGTGCATGTCGAGGGTATGAATGAGACAGCTTTTTACAGTGCTCTTCCGACAGCGTGGTCTACCGGCAGGGTGACTGATGTCTAAATATTTCTGCTGAGTTTAGGTGGGGAGGGGGGGCTACCTGGTTTGTGCACATATTGCACTTGAGACGTCAGGGGATAAAATTAAAAGGAAGGTCAAAGTTGACCATTCGTCACCATGATGCCCCCTGTCAACCCCCCCAAGACAAACTGATTGTTTAACAACTGAAATTCATTTTCCTTTAGTTTGCCTGTGTTAAATGTAATTTTCTTTGACCATATTTTTGTGGCTGTCTAACCCCTCATCCATTATTACTTTTCTCTTTTTTTCTTTCAGATGTATTTCTGCATTATATGGCTTTCTTCTTGATAGTAATGATCACAGCAGCGGCTGTGCAGAGCAGTTCCCCTTGTCCGTGAGTGATGTCAGTGAAGTATCGGCAGAACAACAGAACGTGAGGTGACCACATGACTGATGTCCCCCTCCGCTGTGCTCAGTCAGTGTTGACCGGTTAATGTCATTTGTGGCAAGCAGAATTAGTGGAGGCAGCAGATGGGTAAGTGGGCATTAAGGAAGAGGGTGGGGGGGGCTGTGGTAGATGACAGGGGCACACAGCAGGAAGGACTGGGGGGCTTTTAAAGACCAGATGGGTCCATCCTGTGACTCAGCAACCCCACCAACTCTGTCAGCAACGAAATATAGAAAATGCCCTTTAGAGCCCTGTGCAATTTCAAAGCGTATACTGGGGAACAAACAGGCTTTTTGTTTGTGAAAGCTTCAGATTTACCTTTATGTGACATGTTTTTTGTTAACTGGGGACCGTGAAAGATACAAAGTCGTGTTTCAAAACGGGAGGAGTTTGTATATGTATTTCCAAGCAGTGTTTAAAGCAATTGCTTTTAGCTGGGGGGGTCCATGCAGGGTTGCAGGGGGTCTGTGAAGTGCACAGTTACTTTGAGGATAACACTAAATAAGTGTTAAAAACTACTTTGAAATGTTTCTGTTACTACTCATCAGGCAATTCTATATGAAGGTAATCAAATTTCTGCGAAATATATTCGGTGCAATATTTTTTCTCAGTTTATTTATGGACACGTCTCTCAGAGGGGTCAGTAGCGTTCATCAGATGCTTATATGGGTCCAGGACTTGAAAAGGTTAAAAACCTCTGATTTAAAGCCTCGTGTTTACAGTTGTGTTTACATATGCAAAGGCAGAATGGAAAGAGCTGTGAGGCACAATGGGACAGATGCAACAGAAGATCTTGACTGAAGTGAAAGATTTGAACGCGCACTACGAGACGCGACGTGCCAGTCGGAGAACTCTGTTTAGAAGCAGTTTTACTGTGGTGGTTACTATCTCCTCGCGTTGTACTGTGTTTATTCAGGCAAGCGAACGGCAAGCCTACTTTGCTCCCAGCGTGAAAACCTTGGCTCGCTTGGTAATCCCTGTTGCCTTCCATGTTACGTGTGTTCAGCGTGGACGCTGGGCAGCGCATGAACTAGTTCCACCAGCCAAACTGGTGCTGGTGTCAGCAATGCATTATTGGTTTTCCTGATCGCTGGCACACAGTTATTAGCTCACTCCTCTTTTTCCCCCCATTTCTCTTTCGGTTGGATTTAGCAGTGCCAGGTTTACAGGCACGTAAAGGCTGTTTAAATTCAGTCCTGACCTGTTTAATAATAATTCACCTAGTCTTGAAGTGAAGGTGTTCCTGGCTCACACCATCTTCTGCCACTTCAGCTTGATTCCACGAGCTGAAAGGCAGCCTAAGAGCTCTGTCTGTCCAGGTTGCGACCAACCCTGCTTGGGGATGTGTGCTTGCACATCCAGGGAACCCCCCCCCCCGCATATCCTGCTCTGCCCTCGTCTCAGGAAAAGTGGATCCTCCACCTTGTCGTACTTTCTCATGTTTCGATTTGTCAGGGAAATCAACCCGATCCCGACATGTGAGCACAGCGGTGAAATACAGCATCCTTCCCCCTGCCTCTTCCTGACACACTGCAGAAAAGTTCCTTTGGTTCTGAGGCACAACCACAGCGAGCAGAGGTGAAACGTGCGCTGGACCCGGCATTGTCTCTGCATAGTTAGATCACCTGTCACGATAGGGTGCCAGGCTGTTGTTTGTTCCAGTGCTAAGGTCCGTTTTTATTTCAAATTCGGTGGCGGTGATCACGATGTTATGGAGTAGCTGGAGATGCTGTAGTTCGGCGGCTGTGCAGTAATTACAATGTGTGGCTTTTTTCTTTTCTGGAAGTCTGGGAACTTGGCCTTCTGAGGGAGTGAATGGATGTTATTGCCGGGGGCTGTTATAGTCAGTGTGGTCTGATGTGTTATTGTGCTGGTCGTCCATTGGAGAACTTTCCCTGAGGTGAAAGACGTGCGCACTACAAAACTCCCTTTGTTGCTTTACTGATGCCTTTAAAGTGTTTAATTCTAATATCTACATACTTGCAAATCTTTTTGAAAGCACAGAAAGACTAATACCACATAACTGGTTCTTGCTGTGTTTTATAACACACACGTGCTCTTTGAGCTCAGGGTCAGTCACGCACAGTAGCATCGATCCCCTCATTGACAGCCTGTTGACACTTGCAGAGACCGCCTTGTTCTGTCCTACTTTCACTCCCAGCCACGTGGCACAGTCCTCTTTTCAGCTGCCTCTTGGGTGGGAAACATTTAATCTTGTCATTTATTCCAGAAATAGTGATTATTGCACAGCTGTGATTGTCACCCTCAGCTTTCCTGACTCTCTGTGTCTTTCTCGCCCCCCCCCCCGTCTTCACCCTGCCATTGTGTCCCTGTGCTGGGCTTCCTGCATCCTGCGCTGATGTCAGGGACAATGGCGCACTTCAGCTGTATGGCTACCTACAGGATACATCTGCTCTCACAGGCCCGAGGAAACCTCTGTGCTCACATCCCAGTGCCAGACTCTGTGAGACTGAAACAATAAGACAAATAATATAAAACAATTTGCTCTTTGATTTGTCCTGTTAGTAGCCTGACCTCTCTGCAGACCACTATTGTGTTCGAGACACAGGGCTGCATATTACACCACTGCTCCTTTCCTCTGAGCATTTGGTGATGCCGCTGGTTGCTCAAGTGAGAAAACTATTTGCTTCCCAGGATGACCGTCCCTCAGCTCCTCCCCTAGTGGACCCCCCCCGTGTCTCGTGCTTCCTGCCGCGTGACCATTTTGCTTGAAAAATGACCTCCTCTCCCCCTCAGGTCTCTATTATTCCCATCTGACCTGCAGTCTGTCTAGGGAAGATTCTTAAAAAAAAAATAACAGGATGTTGCAGAACTGGCCAGACACTCTCCCGTCATGGGAAATGAAAACGTAATGAAAATTAAAAGGCGGTAACAAGACAACTGCTAACTTCCTACATGTCTAAAAGAAATAAATAAAAACGTAAAATAAAAAAAAAAATCTCCTTTCGGCGCACTATCTGAGGTCAGAGACACATTTTGTGTGAAGTGGAAGGGTGACAATAGGTGCTAAATGGCCTCCCAGGTGCTTATCTTTCATACTCCTTAAGGTGACCTGGTATGTTCATATGCTGCATATAAATCTTGTCTTTTTAATACAAAGTACTTAGCACTGGAAAGACGTTGTATCGTGCCAGAATGGAAACCATCCTGCTGCAGAACGGTCCCCCTCTCCCACACGTCTCCTTCGCCTCTGTCTCTCTCCTCTCTCCAACTCCGCCTAATATGAATTCTCTTGAAGAATTCCACAGTTGGCCTTGCGAAGTGAGCTGCATACCTCCACAATAGCAGCGAGAAGGGCCAGGGAATACTGAAAAGGGATCAGTAACCATATGTTGCTCACATGGCCTATCTGTGTAGGTTTTGGCTCTCAAACTGCTCTCATTTGTCTTTGGGGAAAAGCATTAATGAAAATGACGTTCAAATGGGGTGATGCAGTCGCACTATAGCTGTGTACCAACCTAGGACAGCATTTTTCATCATGCAGAAGTGTGTGAATAGTTATTACTTCAATGCTCAGGCTGTTGGAAGCTGTGGCAGATTAGAAAAACATATGAAAATGTGTTTCTGATCAGAGAATTGTGGAAGGAATGCCTAAGTAACTGCCAGTTCCACATCAAAGATGGAAAGCTGGGTAGTTTTCAGAAGCTCTGACAGTGGGAATGACTTCACCTGAATTAATGAAAAAATGTCAACAAAATAAATGGTGTTCTGTTTGGATTGGATGGACCAGGCAGCAAACAGAGGAGGGCCAGTGGATGTAGCCATCATTCCACGATTTCCATTTCAGAGGAAAACGTAATGAAATATGGAACGTATAGGTGTCAAGTCTACTGTGTACCTGAGTTTTGTCTCACCTAACTTTTGTCTCAGTCAAACATCCTTATCAATAACCGCGCCTCTGGTGTAGGGTCAGAGTGGTCCGCAGCCTATCCCGAAAGGTAGGGTAGAAGGCATACCCCTGAATGAGACGACAGAACAAAGCAGGCTTCCCAGACACATGCATTCCCTCACACATACACACACTATGGACAAACCATAAGGAACCTAAGTTAGATTCCATAAATCACCTGAAACACATGTGTCTGAACTGTGGGAGGAAACCAGAGCACCTGGCTAAACCTACACGGGGAGAACATGGGACCCCCCATATATTGCAACATACTGCTGCTTGTATATTCATGCACAGTTCAAGCATATGACCAGAAAGGTAATTCTAAAAAATGTTCCCCACCCGGTCTACAGTACAAGTAAAAGCTCATGGAGTCATATCTTCTGTGATCCTGAACCTGTCTGAAAGCTGCAAATGCAGCTAATAAGCAACAAAAATTTGCTGTTTGATTTGAAGCCATTTGTGAACATTTGAATGAGCATCTCAGTTTACTTTCAGGCTGTTTCCTCAGCAAGTCAGTCAGAAGGTACAGTGTCTCGACTGGAGCAGCCGACTATGTTTTTGATGATCGCCACCTGTTTAGCTCCTGCCGTGAGGCCCACTCACGTGTGCTTCATGAAACTTTGAAGTGCATGTGTCACTCTGTCCCAGCGAGGAGTGTCAATAATGGGAAACCCTGCACCCGTCCTCCACTGCAGGCCGTCCTTCATCAACCATGAGCCACGACTACAGCTGTGCATTCTCCCCAGATCCGTTCATGGGATAAACCCTTCTTCACAAGTCAACAGCACCTTGGCTCTACTTTGACTTTTTATGCCAAAACCTCTAAATAATACCCTTGGGTCAGAAGTTGCTGTGGTACAGTAGGCTACATAAGAAGTTTATCTTTTAGAAAATGGAAATTAATTTTTGTTAGGGATCATAACACCTAGATTTGTTTTGACACAAGAATGTCTGAATATTAGGCACATTTACATATTCCGTGTGTGGGTGTGTGTGACGTGAAGCTGATTTCCATAAGGCTGCGTGATTGACAGATTTATGATACATGTTTCTCAGCTATAATAAAAGCGCTGTTCTTTTTGGTTTCCCTTAATGAGAAATGATGGAAACTCTCTGCGGTTCTTTTAATGAAATGGCTAGACGAAGCTCAGTTTATAGCCGCCGTTAATTTATACGAGACATCTGCAGAGGGAGCAAACAGGAGCTGGTGAGGTGTGAGCCGCCTGCTCCTGATATGGGCTGAAACTGGTTACGTGGTCAGGAATGTGAACGCTAGCGGCGCAGAGATGCCCAGCCAGATCCCTGTGACTGATGTACGCCTGGATCATCTGGATAATGTTACTCCTTATTTCCCAGAAACGACATTTTTCCAGTTCCAGTTTTAGTGGTTGTGCAGTGATTTTACAGTTGATGGTAAACACATTATATCACGTCCACAGCTGGAATTAGAGAGATGAACTGTAATGTTAGCGTAGTAACAGCTTATTTGGGAGTCTTGTGTAACTGAACCGAACCGGCGTTGAAATGAGGCTTTTCCATGGTATCCTGGCCGCAGTGAAAATAGCGCAGAAAAAGCAGCCGAGAGGAGAACTGCTGGTGCTCTGTGTGGGTGGTGTGTGAACCTGCGGTGGCTGTGCTCAGCCCGCACCCCCACTCAGGTCCTCCATGGGCACCCCTCTCATTCTCCAACTCCATCTCAGCACCGACTCTGCGGTGGATCTGCTGGTTACACAACACAGCGCAGAACCTGCTGCTTCTTCCTGATTCACTTCCCACAGTGTTCATCGCTGATGCTGATGTCAGGGGTCTTTCCTTAACATACGGCGTAATAGCTGCATCTCCCTGTAGGACCAACATACGGGCTTCTTAATAGCCAGTGTCACTGAATGTGTACTGTGTAAAAGCTTTATAGGGGCCACAGATCACGTGTTGTGGGTTTGAATTTGGTCTAGTCTTTGTAGAGTGTGCGTATTCTTGTGTTCGCGTAGGTTTTCTCCGGGTGCTCCGGTTTCCTCCCACAGTCCGAACACATGTGTCACTTGAACTGGTTATTCTAAATATGAGTGTGTGAATGAACGAGTGTATGGAATTGCCTTGTGACGGATTGGTCTCCCATCCAGGGTGGCCCCTGCAACACACCCTGTGGTTTGCATGAGAGATAATGGTTGGGTGGCGTGATGGGTGGATGGAAGCAGGGATCGCGCGCACATATAACAAATACACGCCAAAACTCGGTCAACAGCGAGGCGTTTTGAACTTCTTCAGGGGATATGGCTCGGTTATGGACAGCCAAGTGAGCTAATTCTGCGAACTCCTGACAGGAAGTGCGGCCTCCCCCACTGTGGGACGGGGCTGGAGTGCGGGGGTGCCGTGTCGTCTCACGAGGCGCAAACGGAGCAAACCGCTGTTTCCTGAGCAGTCTGCCACATACACACAAAGAGCCTGTTCATCAGTCAATTGCCAAACAACCTTTGGCTGTGGGCAAAACTACTGATCAAAAATAAAATTTGGGTGAACACATCCTAAAAATATACTACTACATATATCAGCCACAAAGTGTAGAACATGGAAAGATGGCTGCTTTACAATTAGGACGCATAGCCGTAATGAAATGCTCTATTAGTCCTTATTCACGGTGGCTTTATATTGCTTTGAAGAATGGCTGAGCAGAACCTCAGCGAAGCTTTGTTGCTTCATTGTGAGTTAAATTTTCAGTATCCTTTGTAAAAACCCTTAATGTTTCTTTTGTTCGGCACAGGTCCTACGTAGCAATTACGATCATTTGTGAGTTGAAAGCCGGGCTTGTGAGACGGGGGGCAATTTAGCGCCGCTGCTCCCATTGAGTAAGCAGCCCGAGAGACTGATGCCACTGACTGTTTGTCAGTCAAAATAATTTGACTCATTTATTTGGCGGACGGACGACAGCCTCTTTGACGCGGGGTTTGTAATGCGGCGACTGTGTGCAGGACTGCGTGTTCAGCTGAGGTTTTCACTAAAACCATATCAGTAGACGGTACGTGTAAATCAGACTGTAACTCCTCTAAAGACCCATCATACAAAGCTGTTATTGTCCCTCTCTGCCCACCGGATAAGCAGCTCTGATAAATAAGCGGTTGACTTGAGTTGAAAAGTAATAGATCTGCGGGCTAATTTGAATGAACTTGGGAACACTAGCCCACGGTTTTGAGTCTCGCTGTCAAGACGTGCATTTAACTTTAAAATCCAAATGGGACGAAACAAAATTGCAGTTTATGTTTCAAAACATTAATAAACCGTGTTTTTGTCCTGTGCGTTTGCTCGATAACTGTAAGGATGCTGTTAGCGGCCTTTAATAAATCTAGTAGATGAAGTGTGATATTTTGAAAAATATTTGAAATTGTGTGAAAAGTACAATGTGCTTAAGTATGCCTTCAGCTTTTAACTGAAGATGTGGGCACGCCGGACAGAATTTGAGCGTTAGATTTACAGTAACGTTGAAACGAATCAGAGTTTAAAAGCTAATGCATGTCGTCTTTCGCTCAGGATTTTATCATTTGGGCATTTTGTGCCGTGGAAGAATGACCACATGCTGTGTTGTGATAAATGTGTACAGACAGTAATGTTGGTCACAGGAGCTGCGGTCTTTTTTGCGAGGCAGAATATCTCATTTCAAAAATCCTCTCCGCCGCCACGCTGCCGTTCCCCCAACTACCTTGTGCCTAGCAACTGTAAAAATACTGTGAAATTCTTTAAAGTTCATGACAACTCTTACTGTACTGTTACCCTTTTGCCGCTGAGTTGTGTTATGCGATTGAACCTCTTTGCATCTTTCTAGTTCACTGATATGTCTCTATATTGTTGCTTCCAAGTTCTGCACCCCTACTAATGAAAAAGTAACTGTAACTGTTATAGGCATTAAAAGGAATTCTTTTGGTCAACTCTAAACACACAAAACAAAGAATTCTTTGTTTCACAGTTTTGCCTAGTAGTGAAGTAGAACAATAGTTCATAACTGTGATTTTACCATAGTTTTTTCAGGAAAGAATCTGAGAGGGGCCACTCTTGAGATCAGTGCCAGACTCTGAATGCAGCCGCCCAGATTGCTTGTTGTTTTGGCCTTTCGTGTCTCTGTGTTCACCGCTGGGGGGACATTTCAGTGCTTTCCTGAAGTGTGCACTTTGATCTGGCTGTTTATTTGCATTTTTGAACCAGAGTGAGCTCTAGGCGCCTGTGACCAAGCTTGCGTAACCTCTCGGGTCTTCGGGGGCCTGCGCTCGGCTTGGATCGGGCATCTTCTGTCTTGGCTAGTGGGACGTTCACACTGGGCTCCTTGAGCATCCACTGCTCTTGTGCAGACAGTGCTAGCAGGCACTTTCTCAGGGTTCACTGGGTTATTGGCTCGAAGCGAAGCAGAACAATGCAGGTTTTTTTCTCCTCATAGACCTTTCTCATGGGATGCAAGCAGCTGCATTCTGCTGGATAGTTTGGCTCTAAAATGTGTGTGTGTGTGTGTGTGTGTGTGTGTGTGTGTGTGCGCGTGCACATTTTGTGAGACATACACATGCACACACTTACATACACAGTATGCCCACAGAAAAAAAAGTCAAATATTCACTCACATTCACAAATACAAATTCCCTCCCACACATTTACACACAAACATGCTCACATACATACTGACAAACAGATATACAATGAAGCATTGCCCACTCATATGTAGTGAGACACACACACACACACACACACACACACATTATGGGCACGGACATAACCTCCCATCCCACAGAATCCACAGAATCCCGTTCAGGACTCAGTAATGTCGGCCGCCTCATAGTTTCTGGCTTTTGAGTGAACAATGTGTCTTTGTTTGACTGTCCTGACTTTCACAGTAAACAGATTTTTTGACGTTTGAGTGTTTCTGTTGCCATCACTCTTGTTTAGTGGCCGGTGGCTTTCTCCTCGCTGGGGCCAGTCATGATCCATCAAGCATTTTAAACAGACCCGCTTGTCAGTTGTGCTGCGGCCGGAGTTGTTATTACATGGTTAACCTGAGCTCATGTGGGTTCGTGCCATTCCAGTGTTGTTTCTGTGCAGAGAGGCATCCGAACTCCTGCGTCGGTTCCTGCTCCTCTGGTTTACCCCCACAGGCCCCACGCGTTCAGCTGTCCCACACATTTATCTCATGAGGAATGGCCACAGTGACCCTTATTTCTGGGTGGCCAGTAGCTATGAGCACCAGCAGTTCAGCAGCAGTTTCGCTTTTTATTGACCACGCTGTGAATCATAAGACGTTGAACGATAATCTTTCTTTGATCTCATGCAGATAAACCCAGACGCGTACTGGCATACACACATTTAAGCAAACATATGGTTAGTGATGAGTTCTTCTGCCATTAACATTTCGCTGATTTTGTCCAAGACCAAGATTTTAAAAAATCATTCAAGATCCAGATGCTGCTTGTTTTAGCCCTTGTCTTGATTTGGTGTGGCCAGTGTGTGTGTGTGTGTGTGTGTGTGTGTGTGTCTCACGTGGAGCTGCCATTTCACAGACCCCCCCCCCCAGCAGCATGTTCCCTCTGTTCGCTCTGCTGTCACACTGTGTCCTCCTTAAGGCCACATAGAAATGTAATTGCTCTCCGTGATCCCCATTAGGTTTTAGGGTCATGGAGATAAAGGGATTATGTCCCCTGTTATTGGCTCTTTGGGTGCAATCTGAAATGGCCTTGTTGGTCTGTGGTGGAAATAGCTGCAAATTAAGTGGATGATTCTGGTTTCATGGTCAATTTCTGTGACTTAGCAGCCTTTGTGCGCAAATAGTTAGGAGCGACTGGCCTGGAGCACTCACCCCACCGCCCTGCCTGCTCCCCTTCCTGACCGCCTGCAGGATGTTATGTTGCATCTCATGTTTGCTGCAGCGTATCTCCAACCAACACCCACCGGCATCCTTTGTGTGGCCACTTCGCTCTGCTGGTCCCAGACCCCCGATACGCCAAAGTCAGCATATCCTTTCCCGCTACACCAAAGTCATCACATGAGCCAGAGTCTGCGCTGCTTGGCATGTGGTCTCCACATGTCCTTCTCCTCCATCTTTACACGCACCGCTGAGCTGACTGGCCTCCTCTCAGTGCTTCCGAAAACCCGTGTATTTCTCATGAACGCTGCGCACCACTACACCTGAGTTCTGCACGGGAGTTCAGGCGTGTCACACAAAAAGTGTCTTATATCTCCCTATGGCTCAGAGTTGTTTATTGATTCTTTTATCATGTACTTTTGCCCAGACTAACTTACTGTTACGTTCAAATGCTAAGCTAATGACTGTTATTTACCCATTTTTACTGGGTAATTTTTGCTGACACCATTTGGGCTAAGTGAGCACCTTGATCTGGGGTGTTACAGCACTTGCAGGGATTCAAACCTGGGTCCTCTGAGTGCATGGTGACAGTGACAACTCTAACCACGATACCTTATTTCCTAAAACATGGTAAAGTACAGTACTAATCTCCTGACTATGACAGACCACAGTAAATCAGTTGCAGATAACATGATGTTTTAGACTTGCTACCCAGAATGCACGCTGACAGAAAGGACTCAGACACACAGTGTTGTGGGCACCACCACATGGTTGTTTAGTGTCCCTGCTAAGTTTATATGCTAAAGCTGAGTGAGGGATGAGATGTCCCCAGACAGGGTACCTGTACCACGTTTTCACCCTGGCCCGTGCGATCGGCCACCCGTGTGAAATCGGCAGCACAGCTCTTGGCTCTGAGCCGTAATCCAAGCTCTGGATTTGCACACCATCACACAGGGAGATCAGCCGGTTCCCTGGGGCCTGGAGCGACCACACTGTACGCAGTTGTTCTCCGGTTTCAAAACAAACCTCACCCTCCCACCCCCTGGTGAAATCTGTTCTCGTTTTGAATTCTCCCACCTAGCAGGAGACACGACCCAGAGTCCAACTGCCCCCTTCACTGGTTTAATCAGAAAATACGTATCAGCAGCGCTGTGCAAATGTCCCTCCGAGTCTCCTTCCTTAAGAAGATTTGGCCTGATAACGTCAGGCTTTGTGCTTCTTCCAGACTGCCAGGAGACACGGGTGCAGCAGTCAGCCTCTGTCTTGGTGCTGAAGTGCAGTGACTGGACAGGAGGGGCCACTGCGACCCTCCCCTCCCTACCCCGGTGGCCTGTGGAACCATCCGGGTGCCCCCCCCCCCGCCTCCTGTCTCAATGACAGACCTTCCACACCTTCTAGTGCTCAGACATCAGCCCCTTCTAACCTCTGCATAAGAACACACACACAGCACACACTGGTGATTCTGCAATAGGCACAGAAGTGAACCGACAGACGAGACAGTGTCAGCCTGTGCTGCAGTCAATAAGTCCTACATCCTGGATGCCTGGAGCCCCCTGCATCACAGGGCACGCAAACCCACCAGAGTTCAGGCCTGCTGGCACAGGCTCCCTCTGCCAGCCTGCTCTCCTTCCCTCCTCCTTCCTCCCTCCTCCTGCACAGGGCAGCATCAGCACTCAGGCACATGGCTAAAACCTGGCACCCACTCGGTGGCCCCCTTACCTTTGTGACAGTCATGCAGATGCAGAGGGTGAGGAGCCGACTGGTGTCCTCCTGTCGCAGAGCTGTGGAGGGAGAGGGAGGGCCGAGTTGCTCTCTCTGCAGGAGGACGGCGCTCAGTGCCGCCGCTGCCGCCGAAGCCGAGTGCTGCAGTGAAGTAATCGGTGCCTGGTTACTACAACAGGAAGCGTTTTGCTAGGATACCCCTCCTCTCCTGCTGTCTCCTGCCCCCCCTGCCCAACGCACACGCAATCCTCTCTCACTCCTCCCCCTTCTCTGCAATCTGGTTACTGGCAGGACTCGTGGAGCTGGCGGCTGGTGGTGTGTGAAGGACCGGCGCCGGAGCTACAGCAGGGAGAGGCTGGCCAGCCACAAGGGGGGGAGAACCCAGCATTGCTCCCTGGCCACATCCCTCCTCCGCACCCAGCCTGCGTCCTGCAGTCCCCGTCTGTCCACCAGGGTTCCACACACGTCTCCTTTCTTGGACGAGCAAATTTCCGAGTGTTTCCTGACTGAACGTACTATAGCGGACAGCTCTGTAACTCTGCTAAGGCTCTCGTGCCTCCTGCACCTGCAACCAGGCGGGCATCTTATTTTAACAGCGTAGGAGCACTGATGATCCAGTAGATCAGTGATATTACAGCTATATCCAAACACACGTCAGATGTCATTTCTATGATACCTCTGCTTAGGTGTAATTTATATTAATCCTCTGCTTAGCTTATTTATAACCTTTACACATGGCTGTCCGAACTGTTATATAGTGAGGATATGCACTGTGCGCAAACTGTCATGCTGTATGTTTTGTACGATTTCGCCACAGACGGTCGAATTCCTAACACATGCAAACGCATATGGTGAGTAAGCATAATTCTGCTCTCTCCTCAAGGATGCAGCGGCAGGGAGAATCTCGAGATTTCAAATGGTGCATTTCTGCTATGAGCACGAGCCCTTACCTGCCATGCTGCCCTTGAGTGCTAATGTGTGGGCAGCAAATCTTGCAGAACTTTATTTACATAGCACTGTGAAAATGCTCTGTCTCTGGTTTGGATAACTCGACTGTGACTCCAAATGCTGTTAACGTCTAAAGGAAATGTAAAGCACTGAGTAACCAACATTAAGCATTACACACTGAAATAGTTGGCATCTGACTTTATTTTGGACTTTTTTCTGGAAGTGCGCAGTAATGCTGTGGGTCAGGTCTGCTTTTTATGTGTGTCCTGTGTCTGTCATGGAGAGGCTCACTGGGGAAGGCTCTTCTGGGATACTGGGACAATGAGTGCCTTTTATTCCTAGTGATGCAGAGGCTAATTACCATATAATCACCATATTTCACACTGCTTCCATCCAGAGAGGCCGTGTAGGTCGCACGGCAAAGCACTGTGACACTCTGTCCCCCCGTATTTGCGCTTTCACATTTAATTCAGCTAGCAAAAGATTTGTTCCACACTGCATCCCTCGAAAGCTTTTTGGAGTGGCTTTTACAGGGGGACTTGGTTTATTTAAATGGAAAATTGTCCAC
The DNA here is from genome assembly GCA_900497675.1 of Arapaima gigas. Taxonomy (NCBI): domain Eukaryota; kingdom Metazoa; phylum Chordata; class Actinopteri; order Osteoglossiformes; family Osteoglossidae; genus Arapaima; species Arapaima gigas. Next base: position 67,074 of record UFQX01000460.1, on the reverse strand, counting down.
TTGTGACAAACTGGGCAGCAAAATGGCATTTTTAAAATTCCAGATTTTCACACAAATCACTGAGATCTCCACGATGCTGAAAATATAAAATGTTAAAATGTTAAATATTATTCCAGCAAATGATTGTACTGCTCATATTGTTGCTGAACTTGAGCAGATGTCACGCTGCAGTGATTTTTCCAGCACTGAAGAGGTGTGACACTGCCCCCTATTGGCCGCATACATGCCGTGCAATGGCTCCTTCTGCGCTGTCAGACACATCTTACCTTTTACCACATTATTCACTACATTAACTATGTAGTATTTACTATAGTATGAGATGTAGAATCAGCCAGTTTGAGTAAAGGAAGAGGATGTCAAATGCAAATGACTTTTAAAGATTTTGATAGTTTTGACTGTTCTCATTTTTTAGTTCTCACTAAAATTATGGCAAAAATCATTGTGGAGTTCACATTAAATCCATTCACTTCGATCTACAAGAACCATATATTAATATTTTAGATTTATAGCTGATGGCCATATTCAGCTAGGACTGAACACGGGGATCAGCTCTAAATTTATTTTTAATCTGTGCTTATCCTCACGTCTGTTTTCTCTTTTTTTGACATTTTTTCATTTCCAAAGGCGAATCATGAAAAAAAAAATCCAGTAATAAATTTCCCTGTACAAGAATATGTCAATGTGACTTATTTATGACTTCTTAAGTTATTTGAGCTTGACTCAAAGTGATTTTCATCAAAAGGACATTCATTTTTCAGGATTAAATACATGTGCTTTTTTTTTCCTCTGAACATTTGTGCTTTAAAACTGTAAAGCAGAACAAACTGAGAGCAAAAATGAAAGGTTCTCTGGGGTGGATGCAGCAGCTGAGGGCGCACTGTGCCAACAGCAGAGCAGAAACTGCTTCTGGAGCTTCACTGCCATCCGGTGGTGCTTCTCAACCTGCACAGGGGCAACTGCAAAAGTGCTTTCAAACCTACGTCCGCTGCGCATTACAGTAATCTCTGCACAGCAATGCAGTGCAGGTGTTCATTTTCAAGAGCTGTTATGGCAAAAATTCAGACATAGAGAGTTCAGATACCAAGGAATTGCTGTGCGTTGTCTTTTTGAGGGAAGGCAGGTTCAACATGAGCCTCGGTTTCATCTTATCTTTATAACTTATATGGCGGAGTGTCTTTGACAGTTACTGGAAGCTCATGAAGACTTTCACACTTATATCTAATGCATTATTTCAGCCCTAATTGGAAATTCACACATCTTCACTTTGGACCTTCATGTATAGGATGGCAGTGCATTTATGTTCACCAGAATAAGCAGTATTTTTGTTTTCGAGCACAGAAACACTCCTCACATTCAAGAGTTTGATGAGAGTGAAGCGGTTCATTCCCCTAATGTTGCGGAATCTTATTCCAGCAGCAGGGGGCAGTGTTCAGTGTTTCCTCTCCTCCCTCTTTCTGCCTCCCTGTACAAACACACAGGCACATGGCTCTCTGTGCACAAGGCCTCCCCGGCCCTGCCGGCTCTGGCACTGGAACCCTGTGCTCAGAAACCATTTGCTCCAGCGGAACTTTTAATGTGCCCTTCTCCGGTTTCAGCTTCCCGCCGCCTCTGCCGAAGTCTGGACCAAAACCATTTCCTCAGTGGGCCGGGGCTGGGGGCATAGCGGAGGACCGGGGCAGATGGGCAATGAGATGCTTTCAGTGTGGTAATGGAGAGAGACACTGTTGGTTTGCTCAGCAGTTCAGAGCTTTATTACTTCAGAGGTTTCTACTATAAATCCCCCTCACAACAGAGAAAAGCATCAGCTGCTGTTTGCCGATCCTTGCTGCAAAGGCGAATGCGGCTCCACGTCGGATCCGAAAACGCTCGCCAGCCCTTTCCGCCGACCTGCCGCAAAGCCCCGCAGTGACTCTGAAATACTTTCCTTGAGCCGCACCTAATAGATTTTCAGGACGGCTCACATCCAGCGCTCAGTACTGCTGTTTGGGGGGGGGGCGAGGGAGCCCCACGCCCCCCCCTTGTTTTTTCACCTGCCTGTGATACAGCTCTTGATTTATGGCACTGCTGGACACTTAAGGCCCCTTGAAGACTTCACCTCCAGTCCCAGCACAGGGAATGTGCATCTGTATGACGAATTTGGCAGAGCATTCCATATGTGGCATTTTCCACACATAAAAACAGTCCGTTTGCAGACCTGTCACAGCTCTCGCCCCCTACGGTCAGGGAGAAAAACAGTATTATTTTTGTAAAGATACAAGTACTGTACCTGGAATCCACAGGCAGCTGGGAGAAGAGGTCCACAGCTCAGTGGCTGGACTTTGTAAGAGGAGAGCAGAGGGGCTGTGATTGGTGTAAATCATGTGTCACTCAAATTATGTTTGATTTCCAGTAAATACACATAGATTTAATCTGAAACATTAGATTAGACACCTTCATTTCATACTGTTCGCTCTCCCAATATCCGGTTTTCCATTCTGTGATTATTTAGAGCTCTTATTGTTGATCTGTATGGATTCTCATTTATCTGGTCAGTGATATTGAGTCAAGGCCCACGGCATTCAACCCAGTGTTTTAAAAAATCACATTTGACAGTGGTGCCAAGTGGCTGTATGAGAGGATACGGAGTGCACTGCATTGTGGGAACCACACCTTGTGTGTGACTGTGCTTTGGTATTCTAATTTGTTTATTTAAATGTTGCCTATAGCTAACATTTGACTTCCTCAAGCCAGTCCACACGCACACTTTTATTTTATTTAGTTTATAAAATTGTAATTTTAAAAAAACATTATTTTACATATTACACCATTAGTTTTTTTAAAAATTCTATTTAATGTGTTGCACATTTTCATACGTGATGTTAGGGATCATTTAGGACTATTTTGGGGTGATCTTGGGATGTTTTTGGAATGAACTAAAGTTTTGCTTTCCCTGTAAAAAATAATGAAATTAACTGCTACCTGTTTTTTTCAATATTCAGTCCAGTTTCAGGAATGAATTGTAACCAGAAAATGGGGAGAAAGGGTATTTGGTAATGTTTTTAAGGTCACTGTAACTATTAAATGCCATAGTTATTTGGGCCTAGATACTGCACAGTAGGCATGTTCCAGTTAACTGGTTTCATGATTAACCAGAATTAAAAACATCATGGTGGCTGATGGTTTCCAAACCAATGAGAACTGTAGAAACCACAGTGAAACTTTGTATTAGACATCTTAGAAATTCTACACTGAAAGCTACATGTCCAGAGGGGGTTACGGGTGTGTGTGTGTGTGTATGTGTGTGTGTGCATCCAGTATCCCAGGCTGTCTGATCTAGCAACACTTTAGTTATCCTACAGACAGCAGTGCTGCAAAAAACAAGAACGATACAGCATTTATATTCACAAAAAAGTGCCTTCAGCCTCAGCACAGTGGGAGCATTTTTGGATATCTAACAATTGATCGGTGGTAGTAGGAGACGACTGGTATCCGCTTTACAAAATGTGCTGAAAAACGGTGACTGCCAAAGGTTCAAACATCTAATCTGCTTTGGAATCTCCTTGATCAAAATCCATCCCTCTATATACATGCCGGGGTCAAAAAAAAAAAAAAAAACAAATTAACTAACTAACATGACATTAGTTGTCTTAAGTTAGGGCTTGTGCCAGCTGGATCGGTTCACACTGGAGCAGTTTTGTTTCATTTTCATTCGAGTTCATTTTGCAGGGATACCTCTATCACTTAGGAACATTTTTGCTTTAATTGGTTCTCAGGCCATCCGCTGACGGTGGTACTTTTTACTGACAATGACCGGTGGAGAGCGAGAGGTTGAGACTGAACTATGAATATATCCATGTACTTGCTATACATTAATTCTAAGGAGCCAAACTGCGTATTATAAACATTAGGAGAGTTGATGATGGAGACAACATTTTGGAGACATTCTATAACCATTACCTCTGTTATAAATGTTCTGGAATGAATTACACTAGTTATCACGCTTGTTATTTCACTTTTGCTGTAAAACTACCTCTGGGCGGGTCAACCAACTGTTCATTATTTTATTCAAAAAGTAAACAGATATTTTAAGGCTGCTGCAGATTTTTATTTTTTTTCTATGTCTCATTTCTTTTTTTCACATATTTTATTAAGTTACGTTTGTATGATCAGAAGGCAGATACTGTATTTTTGTTTCTAAAGGCAGCTATGGAGCATTATTAAAAGTGCTCACTTTTCCCCGTCATCTTTATTATGTTTTTAATAGAATGTCGACATAAGTTTCATTTGCAGGAGGAAAATAATGTAGGAAAAAGCAATAAAATATTCACTTATTCCATTTTTAAGCGCTTTTCCCTCCAAAGGATCTCAAGAGGACCGAGAGCTTGTGAGAAGCACCATTACTGTGTAAAAGAGAACACGGTGAACAGCAAAAGTGTAGGTACTGTGTAACACTGAGTAAAGCTCTGGCTGCCAGGTATCAACTCACAAACTTTCTAAAAAAATGGAATAAACAACTGAATGTCCAGGCCCAGATTTTGGGTCACCTGACACTGGAAGAAAAGCTCTGTATCCTCCTTGATTCCTCAGCGTTGACTTCAGGTAAGGCTCCTTAGCCTGGTGCTTATGAGGCTCAAAGCTCAGCCTTAGCTTTGTTCTTCAGAGCTCCTTTGGAAAGCCAGGGCTTACAGTGGAAGAGAGTGGAATGTCCCTCACACAGGCGATCACTTTCAGACACTCCTACGTGAATGCATAGAACACTCTCATCCTCCATCACAGCCGGATTTCACGTTCTATGAATACAATAAGACCCAAGCGTACTGAAATGTTTAACATGACCATTTAAAAAAAATCTTTAGCATCTATTTTCCTGTTAAGCCAAACACCAGATTCTTCATGAGTGAAATGGTGGAAAAAAGACTGATTACTCCTACACATGTATTGTGATGCTTTAGTCCACACCTGAAGGTCAGTCTGTAAATATGTAGATGACAAAAATTTTTCATTTTCTTCCCCTTGAAAAATGATCTTCTCATCTGTTTCATAATTCAGAGGAATTCTGGAATATCTGCACACGATCTTGTTAGAGCTGATCGTGATCATGCCTGTGAACTATTGCAACTACTTGCAATTTCTTGGATTTTCTAAATTTATCAGAATTAGAATTAGAATTGCTTTATTCATCAGTCAGCTTTCTATGAATTGGTGGAACATCTGTGTTTCAGTGATGCAGTTTGTGGCATATGGGGGAGACAGAACCCACGCGTCATATCGAGCAGGACCTTTCACAATCACAGAATGCAGGAAACTCCACAACACATGGAACACTGTACACACCCACACATGAATACCCCCACAGGACATCATGCCGAACCTTAAACGTTACCCCCAACAAACACCTAGTTGCCTTAATGCCTTTTTATGCCTGTTATCTTGTACGTTGGTGACAGAGAAACACAGACCTGCCCTGGTCCACTTTTCTTCAACAACTTCCCCAACTTCATAGACACGTGAGCTCTAGAATAGAATACAGGTTCGATGAGGGTCTGTAGAGTTTGCATGTTCACAATACAAAGACGTACAAAGAAGATGGCAGTGGTAATGTAATTCTGCACCCTCCCTTACCCAAGTGGTCTCCACAAATTGAGAACAACAGTGTTGATGATGGGAATGTGTCCCTGCCCAATGCATTGAATGACTTCTACGTTTTGAGGCCCTCAACATGAATCTGGTCTTTCAAGCAAAACCTCCCTCCAGCAAACAGGTAGTGTCTGCATCTCTAGCTGATGTAGCTGAGGCTGAAGGAGAACTCTGGTGAAAGTCAGCACGCTGAAAGCTACAGGACCTGGCACTATTTGCAGTTGCGTGCTAAAGGAGTGTGCCACAAACCAGTTGTGGTCTTCACTGACTCCCTGGCTCAGGCTATTGTTGCTAAGTCATTCAAATCCACCATCATTGTCATCACCTGGTCCACAAAAAATCACCTGTGTCCTGCCTCAGTGAATACTGGCCTCTTACACTCACCCCGGTCATCATGAAGTTCTTCAACCGAATAGTCCTGTTCCGTATCAAGGCTTGCTTCCCACCCTCTACATTATACACCTTAGTATGTCTACCACCCCAACAGATCCACTGAGGAAACCATCACCATCACAGTGCATCTGGACCTGACCTGCCTGGAGTCAAACTATAATGTTAGAATGCTGTTTATTGACCAGTCCAGCATTCAACACCATCATCTCCTAGCAGCTAGTAAATAAATTGTCCTCATTGGGTCTGAACAAACCCCTGTTCAGCTGGATCCTGGACTTCCTAACCAACAGGCCTCAGGCTGTGAGGATCCACAGGGTTGCAGTGTCTACCTTTGAATGGGATTCCAGTCGATCTCAGTATATCTATATTCATATCTTGCTTATCTTTATCATTTATTTCGCTTTATTTACTTTCCCCCCTATAATGCATACTGTGCGCTGTGGACTCAAGGAACTTAATTTCTTTCTCCTGTATACAGTGCTGTGCAAAAGCCTTAGGCATGCAACTTCAGTGTCTGTTGAGAAGTACAGGTAGATTCTTATCTACCATCAGGGAGGTTTCTGGTTGGTCCCAAATTCATTCTACAGTCTGAGAAGGACCTCAAACACCCAATCTCAGTCATACAGAACTGTCTTCAGCAAAAAGAAGGAATCCTGCGACAGATGGTATGTATGGTCCCTACAGAGCCCTGATCTCAACATGACCAAGTCAGTCTGGGAGGACATGCAGAGACAGTCAAAGTCTGCAGAAGAACTGTAGCCAGTTCCTCAAAATGTTTGGAAGAACCTACCAACCTCTACCTTAAACTGCATGCAAGTTTGCATAAGAGAACTGATGCTGTTTTACAGGCAAAGGGTGGTCCCACCAAATATTGATGTGATTGAGGTTTTTTTGTCTCCTGCACTTTTTAGAAGGTTTATTGATTGATAAGTATTCATGGCATCATTTTTGGAACCATCCTCGCTTTATAACATTTTTCCCACAGGTACCTAAGACTTTTGCACAGTACTGTATATCTGTAGCAGCCACTGGAGGGTTAAATGAAATGAATAAAAAACACTCCTTAATGTCACCGTCAGCTAGATTGTCATTTGCTTAAATATAACCTCACTGTTTGGCTGTCCCCAAATTCTCTTATACACACACACAGGCGGGCTGCGTTTGCTGATGTCAGTGATGCACGAGCCACTGAGGTGGTTAGTTTGTGTGTAGGGCAGCAGTTGAGGAGGTGCGGAAAGGGCCCCAGGTGACAGACAGCGGGACACCTTGGTAGGCCACCAGACCTTCTTGTCTGCACACACATCCCTTTTCCATTTACATTTGGCTAAGACTTCTCTAAACGCATTGTTGACACAACTACAGCGGGAAACTGTGTGAAACAGGAAATTTGCTCCAGAATATTGGTCGCCAGCATCTGTGTGTAATGAGTATTGATGGACGTTGGGGTGGGAGTGGCGAACAGTGGCCGAATTCTTCCAGGAAGCCCTCATGAAAAGCAGCTGCAGCAGAATGTTTGGCTTCATCTCTCAGCAGTGGCCCTGTAGTGCAGAGTCAGAGGATTCACGAAAACGGTTTGAGTTCAATTTTAGCGTCCCACGAATTGTGTGTCATGCTGTAGGTCATGTAAAGGCAGACCTAAGGGGTTGTTTCTATGAATTCAACTTCTGTGAATTCAGTTCCCGTGAATTGTTTGAGCTCAGTACAAAGAACAGGTTGTCTGTTCTCAGTAGTACATCCAGCCTGGGAGTGAAGGCCAGATCCTTCAAGCTGTGTGGGGATTCATCATCAATGCAGGCCTATAACCACAGGCTTCCCTGTCCAGCTAACCTTCACCGTGCTAATAAATATTTCTCAGCGCCAGCTTTTTCGAATCAGTTCCTCTTCTGGTCATTAAGAAAAATCTGTGAGGATGCGGAGAGGATGGTGTGAGGACCACACTGGATCACTTGGCTTGCAGAACCAACAGTTTAATCCCAGTGCAACAGGACCACGCTAGGAGCTTAGCTTTTAACGCCTCAACTGGCATTTCCAGCTCAATAATTTCATTCCAGGAGACCAGCTGTTTGGCAGGGCAGCCCTCACGCTCGCCAGCATTATGAGGATATTTCAGTGCCTTTTGTAAAGGTGCCTGGGATTTTTTTCCAGAGGAAGCAAGTCATTTCTTATTTTGGTATCTGTGACAGTCATTATGGCTATTTTTAGTTTCGTATGTACTGTAGAGGTCATAAAAGAGTCCTGTGTTATTGCTGACAAAAGAATTTTCATACTATTTGTTTGTCTTTTAAGACTAGGATAAATAACTGAAACTCAGTCTGGGAAAAATTGTTCCAAGAGGCATATAACATAACATGTGGCATTGTTTAGGTTTTATGGATATTTATAATTTATTTCTAATGTATGTTCATATTTCGTTTACTGCAGCCAAATAAAAAATGAGAATGACGGCTACTTCAGTGAATCACAAATCAGAAATTATTATTTCGTTCGTTGGTTAAAAAGACATTTCTTAAATGCAGTTTGATGATTTGTGGCAATCTTTCACACACACGTTCCCGAAATCTTTTACAAAGGGAGGAACAGTTGACATCCCTATTCATAGCCGTGGCTCAAACTGTGCTGCCCGGCAACACAAGTATGTGGTTTCTTGAATATAAATATTTGTGTTGTCTTGGCGATATCCACATACCTCTTGCAAAAAAAGGAAAGAAACTCCGATTCCTCTCCCACATCCATGTCTGTGTGCTTCTGCATAAGTGTATAAATAATTGACCGAGAAATGTTTATTAATATGTCAACCTTCAAAGTGTTTAAGCGGAAAAACAAAATCTGTTTTTTTTTATATATATGTACTGTATATACAGGCCTACACTGTTTACACCAGGATAATAATGTTACATAACAGAACAATTGTCTGAGTTATACAGACAAGTAAAATAAATGAACAACACTGATTTTAAAAATAAAAGGGAGTTTCCCTTTGATTATCAGTTATTACTGTATTCATTTTTTTTCCAGTCATGACTTCATCCTACAAGTAATAGAGAGAAGTGTTCTCTCCTTTCCCCGCTGTGTTTTTTTTTCTTCCACAGTAACTAAATACTGGTACGCGGGAGGCAAATGCACTTAATCATTAAGTTAAACAAATAATAAGACAGATCCAAGTGAACTTGGTGGGATGAAGTGTTCTTTCCATCTGCATTTGCTATTTGCCTCCCCGCTCCTCAATGCCTGCAATGCTGGCAAGAGGCACATCCCCCAACACATGGGTGAATCCTTCACAAAAAGCAAATGCAGATCTTGACCCCCCCCCGAGGCCCAATCGGTAGCTGTGAAAGAGAAAACACCTCATAATCCCCCTGCTTTACTGCGCTTTCCAGTAGGCTGGACCGCACTACATGCTACTTTATCTCCTGATATGTCGTCATATGGAACGTATTTCAAATCCCGGCTAGTGGGGCTTAACTCGGTGTTTAAGCGGTCAACCAGAAATAAATAATTGCACGTAAGGCTCCCAAAACCTAATAATTACATACAGAAAATGACAGAGCCCTTAGGTTTTCCGTGAAGCTCTGGGAGGAAAAATTGCCATTTAAAATAATTTTTCTTCTTCCAGCATTTTTCCATCTGTCTCCAAAATCGCACAACTGCAAGCTCAATGAAACAAGAGTACGTGTTCCTGTCTCAAAGACATGACGAAGAAGGGCTGGGGTTCACTCGAGACCACATAATAACCTAATAAGACAAATGGAGGCCCTGCCAGTGGGGGCTCCATAGCCATTCCAAGAGGATGTGGGGTCGCTGTATCTGTTTTGTGGGGTCTGTGTCCCTTGGTTGCCCGTGGATTGTGTGTGGGAAGATTTGGCTCCTTCTGTGACTGCTTGTTTCTCCTGAAGGTGAGCCGGGGTCTGACACATTTGCGGCTGCCGTGTTTGTCTGTGGGTCCAGTTTCCAAGGGTTCTGCTGTGACGTGAGTGCAAGCCGGCTGCGAGGAGCGACTGCCGTGGCTTCGCATCCGTGCGCGTGAGCCGTGCGGTGCGAACGCTCAAGTTCGGCTACTGCGTGGCGTGAGCCGTTCCTTTCCCCCAGTTTAACTGCCTCTGTTGCTGCTGGCAACCTTCCCCTCGCAGAGAACAGTGCCAGATATCTGGGAACACATGACTCACTGTGCAGCCTGCATTTATTTCTCCACTTCTTATATTTATTTTTAATTTCACGTAGCAATGGAGTTTTCTGCTGCCATTCTACAAAAATAAATAAGAGGTATCATTTCTCCTTACAAAGACATATTAAACTGCCCCATATCTGACCAGAGCTGGGCTTTCTGCAAGAAAGGGTAGAAGAATTGATTTTGTGAACCTCAGTCTTTTCATTGTTGGAGTTTCTTGGATTCTGTTGAAAATGCACAAGAACCTCTCTTTGCAGTCAGGCTTTATATGGACCATTCGGTGATTGCATCGTAGTCAGAAGGACCTCAGTTTGAATCCTTCCTGCTTCTGTAGTCACTCCGAATTGTTCCAGTAAATGATATCTTTCGGTGTAAACAGGTAAACCATAGTAATCCCCTCAGTGTACAAACCTAACATGAGCAGTTATTTTGGAGAAAACAGCTGAATGAATCACAACAGGGGATCTGGGTGTAGCTGTGGTGTCTTAGAAGATGGGCCATGTCTGGAAAGATGTAAGAAAGGAGAAAAATGAAGCAGATGCTGAGAGAAATCATTTGTTATTTTTTCCTCCCTACTGGTAATTTAAGTTCGGACCACCCAAGATCATCCCAAAATGACCAAGCAGGAGAAGTAGGTCAATCATCAGCGTGTGTGTGTGTGTGTGTGGGTCCACTTACTGCTGTGCTGTTCCTACTGATGGAAGACAGCTTCGTGACACTTCGTCTGAATTAAGCTTGGTCTCTCCGTTGGAGTTTCTGTAGATGCTGGGACAAAAGTACGAAGGCTACAATGATCAGGTGTTTGCTCACCTATAACACTGCGCATTGCAGGAATGTTACTCTGCTCAACAGAGTGTTTGAATAAAATTCAGTCTATACAGCTACACCCTGGTATCCGAGTGTATCTGGTTCCTAGAAAAAGCTTGAATACCACACATCTGAACATTAGGAATCTTTTTCCATTCTTAGTTATGATTCGTTCCAGGTTCATCCGAGAAACCCCAAACAATTTCCCCCGAAACATCCGTAACACTCTAAAATACCTATTGCGGTGTGATAAAGAACACTTTAAACACCAATTACCTAATTATAAAACACTTAAAAAAGTAATTAATATGGATTTGCGGGTTTATATGCGAATGATTTTATATTTAGTGTCATCCATTACATAGTATTCTTTATCATAAGTAATAAAAGCAACAAACACTGGATAGTCAAATTTATGCAAACATGAAGAAATGGAAACAATATAAAGTAAAAAAAACAATAGTATTTACTTACTGTGATGGGCTGTTAGTGTAATGAACTGTTACTGGGGGGCTTACCAGCTGAAGTGAACGAAATCACAGACGTGCGCGCAAACATGGGCCTTACAAGGCAAAGCCTGAAAAACGGAGACGCTGGGCGCAGTTCTGCCACACAGCTTTGCTCTCGTACTCAAAACAATTTCAAATATTTCTCTCACATGCTTTGTCTTCGCTCAGACAGAGCTTGTTGTCCTGGGACTTCTCGACTCGGATACCGGTCCGGCTGTCGACATACGACCGCATTACTGCTCGTTCTCTCCGTGGTTCCGAAACGGGCAGCTTGAATCCCAGGGTTTAGTTGTACTGTCTTACTTTGCAATAATCAGTTTAATCTCAACTCAGGAACTCCAACAAATGGTATTAAATGTTAATACACACTTTCCCCAAAAACATGTTGACTTAGTTCGTGGTAGTCCCAAAGACAATTCTTACCACACATACAAAAGGTTTATTTGGGTCTCATCAACTGCAAATTCCTGAGCAGTTCCAGTGAAATCTGTGGCGTCAAAATGATACTGGTTATTTACTTTAGTTGTCTTCTTCTGGAAACACCAGCTGACACCACAGGACAAACACAGTCTGCTCTTTGCTGAGTGTTTGTACATTCCCACTGTGCTCAGAACTCCACCTGGGCCCACATGCCGTCTGTGTGAGAACCCCAGAGGTTCTGCTGTGGTCTGCTGCAAGTGTGAGCAGGAAGATTCTTCCAGAACCACAGTCACTCAGCTGGTACCAATGCAGATCCTCCTCCGTCCAGGCGTGTCAGCTTACATCTCCGATTCATTTCTTTTCATTGTGAGTTCGCTGGATCCAGTCCTTCCCCACGGCTCGATTCTGTCAGTTTGATGAGCTCCGCTGAATGTCTAAAATGGACAGCTGAGATGTTTTCGATCACGCCGCTGCATTTGGCGGAAGGTTTCCCAGCTCTGTTTATGCAACTGGCAGGCTAAATTCTAAGAGAAGCAGAAATCACTTCTGTGAGTCAAATAAGGTATCTTTATTAAAAACGATGTTATAGGAAAATTCTGTCAGTCAAATAAAGTAGCCATGTCAAGTACTGCCAGGGTCACTTAGACTAAAATCCCTGCGTCAGGGTTAGTGGATGTCAGGCTGCAGTACTGGGTGCTAAACTTGTATTCCTCATCATAACTTTGCTCCGTAACCGGGTTTGATCGCGATGCATACGTCTATGACCCTCGACGTGTGTAAAATGCGCAATTCGAAGGCAGTTCCACAATTTTTAAAACATGTACTGTGTAATGGCTGCTATGGAAGTTTTATATTAAGCTTGATATTTTCACGATTGCAAGTTTAAAGTTATGTGTTTTTTTGCTGCTGTTACTGATTTAGCATTTGTCTGGGAGGCAGGCCCTCTTTTAACTGAAAGCAGAAGGTCGCCTTTGAGTGCTAAGCTACATGATCATTAGGAGATGTGTAACCACTTGGGCTATTTGCATGCAATACTGCTGTTTGGCGGGGAGCGTATGGTCGAGCTCTGCTTGTTGCGGTGAACGCACACAGTCCTGTGCATGACATCGCCTTCATGTTCCAGCTGTAGTCCTCCTGGGAGAGCAGCGTGGTTGCATTTTTTCCAGAACTGCACCTACATCCATTATCAAGTGAGCGGGGAAATGTTCTCTCTGACAGGATGTACAGAGTAAACAAACATTTTCCCTGCACTTACACTGTTTTATACAGTACTGTGCAAAAGTCTTAGGCATGCAACTTCAATGTGTGTTGAGAAGTACAGGTAGATTCTTATGTACCATCAGGGAGGTTTCTCATTCGTCCCACATTCATTCTGCAGCCTGAGAATGACCTCAAACACCCAACCTCAGTCATACACAACTATCTTGAGCAAAAAGAAGGAATCCTGCGACAGATGGTATGTATGGTCCCCACAGAGCCCTGATCTCAACATGACCAAGTCAGTCTGGGAGGACATGCAGAGACAGTCAAAGTCTGCAGAAGAACTGTAGCCAGTTCCTCAAAATGTTTGGAAGAACCTACCAACCTCTACCTTAAACTGCATGCAAGTTTGCATAAGAGAAATGATGCTGTTTTAAAGGCAAAGGGTGGTCCCACCAAATATTGATGTGATTGAGGTTTTTTTGTCTCCTGCACTTTTTAGAAGGTTTATTGATTGATAAGTATTCATGGCATCATTTTTGGAACCATCCTCGCTTTATAGCATTTTTCCCACAGGTGCCTAAGACTTTTGCACAGTACTGTATGTTGCTCAGTTTAACTCTGGCAGAGTATAACAGAACGCCTCTGAATGCAAACGTTCACTGGAGAAAAGTGTGATATGTTGCGGCTTTTCCTCACTCGTGTATGCGAAAGAAACACGCAATAAAGGGAACCTCAGTCGCAGCCTTTGTGTTTATATTTTCTTTGGTTAGTTGTCCCAAGCTCGCAAACTCCAGCTTGGTTACCCATTTAATGACCAGTTATTGACCGGTTAATACCAACAGGACTGTACTCACACGAGTAAGAAGGAAAACTGGTCTATTACATAATATTTTCGTGTATGTGTAAGGAATTCACTCCATCCAGCTGTGTCCAGTGAGACCCAGAGACCAGACTCTTCGGGACGAGTGTCTAGATGCTGCAGATGTGGTTTTTCCACACTGGTCTGAATTTCAGATGCAATAACTGTTAGTAGCAAAAATAATTCCCAGAAAGGCAGTTACATTCATTATCTTGGCACATTTTAATGAAATAGAGGTCCAAAATGAGTTATACACCTCTGAATGTAGTTTCTTTCTTTCTAGTAGATGAACTGAATAATATTTGTAACAACTCTGTCATGTAGCCGTACAGTGCGTCTCTGTCAATACAAGCGCTCGATGAAAAGACTGAGATGGATGCGGAGCAGTGAAAAATCACACTGTGTTATTTTTTAATGGATTTTATATTTATAACCCTCCAACGGATCGGTGTCCTGTCTAGGGTGTGCCCCTCCTTGTCTAGTGCCCAGTGAAACCCTGATAGGCTCTGGATGGCTGAGGAAGACAAGCGGTTAATGAAAATGGATGAATTTACTATTTATAAATTTATTTCTATTTGTAAGCTTTGCTAATCCAAATGTATGGGGAGCTTTTTTGTGATAACAGGACTTCTACAGGAAAAATTGGCAGAGATAATGTGACACAGAGAGATGAAAAAGAAGAAATTATTGATTTTTTTTTTTAGTTAAATTTTGCCAATTTTACCCGCAAATTGTGCCATAAATGTCTTGGTGCACAATAATTTTTTTCATTAGATGTATGTATGTATGTATGTAAGTGTATATGAATGTTCTGTACTATATGCACTAAGTGGAATTGTCCTTTGTGATGAATAAAGGTTCATTTTTTTGTTCATTCATTCATTTGGTCAATCATTCTTTCATTCATTCGTTCATTCATCCGATATTTCATTGCTGTTAAATGGTTTTTGTCGGAGATGTTTGAAGGAAGGAAAGATTTTAAGGTTAACTGGGAAATCATATTACCGAAGCTAAAAGGAATGTTTTCTTACTCGTGAACAAGACCACTTTTATGAATATTTTTTGTCTCGGTACTCACTGTTTTTGTACTGAAATAATTATTATTTGTCCAGCTTTGGTTACACATACGTCCATGACTGAGGATCACTGATCTGTCCTCTAAAGTTCAGGGCAACATCAACCCACCAGAAGGCCATTTGGGAAGCTGTCACCAGCTTTGCTGCAATGCTGGGAGGTCAAAGCAGCTCAAGTTCAGGATGTCCTTTGGGGGAAAAAAAAAAATGTGCTTCCAGGAGGGAAGCAAAAAGTCAACAGCTTCTCCCTGCGAGAGCCTAGTTTCTGGGCCATTCCACACAAGCCGCATCACTGCCTTCACAGACATGTGGTATTAACACGGTGCTCCTTCACAGGCTCGGGTCTCAAACCTCACTAAAGCCCCTTGCAGCAACATGGATCCCTGGCTACAAAGGCAGAAGTCATGAAGAAGCAGAACTCTGGGAATATCACAGAAAGCATTCAGCATCGCGCTCCAGGACTTAATGGCGTAACGTATGGTTTGATACAGAAGACAAGAAAATTACACATTTAACGCCTGTTAAGACACTGTAGATCTATTTGTGGCTCTGTAAATAAACCGTCGCTCTGGAGATCAAGATACTGAAGTTTTTTCAAACCTGTGCCGGCAACTGAGCGAACTCCCGCACTCCTTGCAGCAAGATGGCGCTTAATTCTACACGCGATTCAGTCGCGATCACGCGAAACGTCAACGGGCGCCATGCACTGTCAGTCTGCACTGAGGATGGGTAATAAGTCCGGAGGGCAGCCATCGCTCAGCAGCCCTCGGAGCGCTGCTGCATATATTCCCTGGTGAAAATCAGATTTCCTAAGGCAAAGTTTCCTCAGACCTCAGAAAGTACCCTCAGCTTTCCTTGCTCAATGGTCCGGGGTGTAAAATATCTGCCTGGCAGTTTTGGTCAGCAGAACAGCGTCTGGACATAAGGGTCCCCCTCCAGCCCATCTGGAAATATTGACTGAAGCAATCCGACCCCGGTGCTGCCTTGGCCCTTTGCCGCCATTCAAAGAAACAGACCCAAATTCTAATTGTATGTTTCACTCTGATTTATCATTTGTCCTCTCAGTGTTCTTTTTCTCCCGTTCCAACTATTAGAGGCATTTAAACAACAGGCTAGGGTCCCCAGAACACTGATGAAGGCCTTTCTAAGCCCTGTGGTAGTAGCTACCAAAACCCTTATTCCCTGCTTCGGCACATTTTGATTATTTCCCTTCCAAGGACTTGACTACAAGGAGAAATGTACTTATTCGCACAGTTTCTAATGTAGATTAATTAGTTCCTTTAGGGGTAAATTTTCTGGAAATTTTCTGGAAAGCGTTTCTGGAAACATGCTTAGCAGTTTGCCTGGTGAAGCGATTTGGACATGAGGTAGAATGCAGGTAGCTGCATGCCATCGTGAGCGATTTATTTTGTCTTGAAAGAGAATGTTGCTTTTGTGGGATAGATGTTTTCTCCTGCCTTTTTGTTTGTACACCAGTGATACTGTGCAGGCTCTTGTCAGCATTTCAGTGGGTTAAACATGTTTCAGAGGTTGGGGTGAAGGAGTTGGTGTTAGACGTGAGAACTGGCTCACGTTCAGCTTTACAGTTTAAAGTTTGATAAACAGTTTATTAATTACATAAATTATTGGCTTGAATCCAGCACGTCTGTTGCTGCTTGTTTTACGAGAGACATTATATTTTTGGGCCTGCTTATAATGTCCACTTTTATGGGAGGGATGTGGTAAAAGAAAAACACAAAAATAACTATACAACATCTTCCTTGGAAACCTTTTTTTTTGTTGCAAAATCATCAAAAGAATGCTCCAATGTTTTGCCTGTTGTGAATTTTAGTTTATTTCTGTGGGTTAGCACTTTCCGTTCTGGAGTGTTCTATCAAACTCAGCCATGCCACACATATGGAAACGCAGAAAATGAAAAAGGATCCACATTTGGTCGAACGGGTGGAGAGGTGTACAGACAGTGGGTGGAACTTCTGATTAAAGTAAGGAATGAGGAAGTAGTTGAAAGGCACGTAATACAATCAGAAGTTGGACGGTGCATCAAACAAGCCGAATGTTTAGGCAGCTGCACGGTTTCTCCAGCCATTATTTGATTTATTCCAAAAAACAAATGTTTGTGTTTACCCACGTGTTTTGAGGATATGTAGTTTGTGCGGAGTTGTTAATCATTTCAGCTAACAGAACTGGAGAATTATTTGTGGTTATTGTGTTACAGTAACCTTTCCTTTGCAGCAAGTTGTTCTGTCTAAGGTTTGGGGGCTGAAAACCCTTTGAAGATGTCGTTTTTTTTTTTTTTTTTTCTTGAATTGCTGCACTCGGTTGTCAGCCAGGGGAATGACAGGCTGGAGCCAGACAACCAGTTTCTGGATTAACACAGTTTAGGGGGACAGCCAAAAGGGGGTTACAGTGGTCCAGGAAGAAAATGGCAAGGTGCTGGTTAAGTTGGAAAGTCCTGAAGAATTGGTGTATAATAAGAGCTCCCAGGTGGACATATCTTTAGTCTGCAGACACCAGATAACATTTGCTTGGTAAATGTGGGAATAAAGAAGATCATGTAATACACAAAAGCCAGATGCAATCACGAGGAAGACAGAGGAAGAAAATAAGTGGTCCAAACACAGAGCCCTGGGGAACCCCTGATTTAATAGGTACTGGGACACTATGCCAGACTGTAAAAAATGTTTTAAATGAATTCATCAGTAGATGTCCTTTTTTATTTTAGATAGATTGTATCGTTGCCTTACTGTTTTTCTTAGTTGGATAAGAAATGCTCGAGTGCCACTGTGAAGAAAATCTTAGAAATGTTTCTGATCGTCTTTCTGCTTTGGCAATGATGCAGTTCCATTCTGCACGCCGCATGCTGTCACCCCGCGGATTACATAGCATCAACAAAAAGTTACCCTTCCATTTGCCATGGTGCTGTAAATCCCTGGAGACCAGTCTCAAAGACAGTTTGTGGGATTGTATGGCAAGGCACTTTGAGACAGTGGTTTCTATGTCCATCTCACTGGCGCAAATTGGAGGGCTCCATCTTGGAAGAATGCAGCAGCATTCTTTCAAAACAATTCCAGCCTCCTAGAGCTTCCATGACATCTCACATTCTCACAGCCCTGGTTGCACATATGCACCCAATAGCTTGGTAAGTCACATTTTGTAACTATTTCCATTCCTTTACCACTATAGCACCAGGGGAATTTGCCTCAGAATTAAATATTATTTGGTTATTTATGTCATAGCAGCAATAAAAATAGCTTAAGGCAGTGTTATTCATTTAAATTACTTTTGATGATTTTTATTATGTACCATAGAAGCAACTATTCATGATCGCTTACATCAGCATAGATACAAGAACGCATCAGCAACCTTATTTTGTGACTGCGTAGCAGTTATAATAATCCAATTATGTTGTTTTTACGGCCTGGATATATAAAAATACGATTATAACTAAATGTACAATTGACAAAACTCAGATTACTTAAGAGTAATACATTTTATCCTGAATTAGAACACAGTCTAGTTTACAACCTGTCTTTTTCGAAACGTTTGCCTCTTTATTAATACAAATGGGATTTGTGCAGAAAAATGTATCTGTTCTGCTCAAAACAAATATATCGCGCTCTTCAAAACGTATCACGCAGTCTTTCAAGCTGTACACCGGTGCTGTGGAGTTTTGATCTTGAAACAAAGCATGAAAAGGTATTGCGAGCAGAAGCTCAGGCGAAATAAAACCCGTACAGCTGAAATGAAAACATCCACCGAGCTGTCGGCAGCTTGCGCCTAGACCTGCCCTTGATGCACCACCAAGTGTTCGGCCAACTTAGAATTATGTTTGCGTTCGACGCAGGACTCGATTTAGCAGCAGGAACTGGCCAACTCACAATTACATATACTTATCCCGTTGCTGGATATAGCGCTGGATAGTCAGCTAGCCCCGGGTTCCATGCTTTCGCTCCAGTGCATGATATTCTCACCGAAAACATAAAGCTGCTTAATGGCTGGTTTTACACACTAACCTGTGTTATTTACACATAACCTTGCACTACTGTGAATTACCAATATGAGCTCAGCACTACTGCTCATATTTAATGGTTATGCAGGACAGGCCTCTCCTTCAGTTTCACTGCTGGCTTTCAAAGTCCCACAGCTAATATTAATCACCCTTTAACTAGTTATATGACCAGGGAGCTTAACTAAGCCAAGATAGAGGGGTTGGAAAATGCAGGTGATAATAAATCGTGTTTTATGTACATTTCATATTAAATCAAGCCCCAAATCCACCCTCCCCCCAAGTCATGGTTGTTCCAGCCAACTATGAGGTTTCATAATGCGTCTACCACAATCGCAACCTCAGAAATCTCCATTCAGTTTTTTTTCATGCACATTTATACTGATTACAATTGAACAAACACTAATCGAATAAACAGAGAAGGAAAAAAAACAAATCTGAAAAGAATCTGCTCTAGCACTGCAATGTAAATTCCATTTCCAGCAGGCGATCTGGGTTTGTGAAATGACAGCGATGGACACCACGCACAGGTTGTCAAAGATACGGAGGCACGTCAAGCGCGTTGCGCTCTTGACGTTGCGTGATGTCGTCTGACGCGGATCTTCATAAATACTTTGGCAATTCAAGCAAATGCCAAACAAATTGGGAGGCAATAAATTTCCCCCAACAAGAATGTGTGCTGTAAACACAGAACCCAGCGAAAGGCACCGTGAGGATACTGTGCAGATGTTCGGCTTTTGGTCCTTTAAAGAGGGGATGTCGTGCTGCTGTGCTCCAGTGCTCAGTTTGGCTGAGGATTTGTTTAAAGGGCTGGCTGTGCGGTGCCCTGCGTGAGCACACCTCTGCAGCAGCGACTGGGAGAGAGAGGAAGGAGGCTTTCCTGCCCTGTGTATATGTGTGTGCACCTCCTTTCAGTTTTGCCTCAGTCCCCTCCTACTTCCCCACGATATAGTTGGACTTTCGAGTAGCAGTAGAGTCAATAAGAGCAAGGTCTTTAAAGCTTGTGGTGCTGGGATTGTCTGCCTCGGTCCTCCCCCTCCCCACATGGAGTACTACTGCACCCTCCTGCTGCTGTGGACATGGGCCATGCTGCCAGGTGAGGTGGGTGGGCAGGGTGGGCAGGGTGGTCACTAACAGCACTGAGGTGTCTGTGTATGTGTGTGAGAAAGAGTCAGACCAGGGAGAAAGAGACATCCAGCTGGGTGAAATTTAAATCACTAGTAGAAAACAAAAGGTTTAAATTTTATTTTTCTCTGAGAAAATGGCACCACTACTATACCTAGAGAAGCTAAACCTTTGCTGTGTGCAGTACATGTTCCTGTACTTTAAGGAGTCAATTCTTTATAAGCAGCATGCGAGGAGTAGATGATATAGAACAAATCAGCTGCGGCTTCATTTTTTGGTGTTGAGCAATTTCCCACTTTGCCAGGTGAGGAGATAACTCTCCAGATAGGATGAAGGTTGCAACCATCATTCAATAATGATGATGAGTGCCCCTGTGGATGAAATAGAGAAGGTGGTGAAGCTTAGATCAGGCAGAGCACTGTAATAACTTTTATTTAGTTCTGCAACAGAATGAAGGACACAGTAGCAACAATATTCTCACAGGGGCTCTGCAGGGGGTTTGGCTGACCAGACCTACAGTTTCTAAGGCAAGTAAGAAATCAACTGCACCTGAACTTCATTAACGGAGGTGTTAATGAGCCGAGGCCAGGATGTTGGAATTGATATCACATGTAATGTTTCTCCTTCATAAGCTGGGATAAGGATTATAGCCCTGTTTTCATGTATTTTAAATTATGGCATGTGGTCTGTGCGAGGAGCAATACACAGATCCCCCCCCCCCCCCTTTTTTTTTTTATTACTTGCATTTATTCAGTGTGACCTGCGTGGTGTTTTATGCGCTGTTTAGCCTAAACGTGTTGTTAAAGGTTCAGGCGTTCTGTTTACTTATGGTTATTTAGCCTTGGATTCCTTACCCAGCCCGTTGCCAGTCTCAGCCGAGTTTACTGGTTCCTTTAGGCTTTGTGCTGGAGATCCAGGGATGGTGGAGCGGTTAGGGAGGGTTCTATGTCTTTACTGTTAGCAATAGTTGTCTGGAGGCACTTCACATGTCTGAGGAAGACACTTATGAGTAATCAACCAACCAGTGTTCCCCAGCCAACTTGACCCCCTTCCCCTACCTCTCGAGGGGAAAAATGCTGATCAAGTGGAAGATGTGGAACACGTGTCAACCTTGTGGCAGGTAAACTCAGGTCTGGGCCATGGTTCAAATCATATGACTGCTAAGAAATTAGTGCAGCTTTTAGCTTCTATTTCACTGTATTCCAGGGAAAAAGGTGTCAGATGGTAAACAGATGGAAGGTCGGAAGCAGAAATATGGCTGTGTTTGCTGTCTGTTGGAGGTTGCTGTCAAAAAGTTGTTTTATGTCAGGGAGGGAACAGAGGCCGACTCCATGCGTGCAGATGAACTTCACAATAGAAGAAGTGTTGTTGGCTCAGCCAGGCTGCAACTCTACTAATCAGACCTGAGTCGGTATCTTGTCATCCTTCTGAGCGGAAGATAACTGCGGAAGCCAGTAGGGCATCAACCCGTCCACATCCTCAGGCCTGCAGGGTGAAGTGATGTGATGGGATTCAGACCCTTTGAGACCCTGAGTCATGCTTCCTCCATCCATTGGAACAGGCAGTGTTGTCTTTTAAAGCTGGTCTGCAGCTTTTGACTTCAGACCAGGCAGAAGATCGTGTATCATAAACCACAATGGGAAAGCATTTAGACTTGCAACAAAAAGTTTTGTGGCTCAAGTTCCAGTTTGGATCTTTGGTGTTTTGCCCATGAACTGTCTAGTTGACCTGAAAATCTTTGGTGTCCAGCTGCACAAATGGGCAAAGAATAAAAGTCTGCAGTCTGAGCTGCTTTGGATAAGTGTCTGTTAAGAATCAGAATAACAGCAATAGTAACAATAGCAGTAATGATGATGATGATGATGTCTCTGAAGGGTTTGGAGAAATTTTACTTGGCACTGGGCTGAACAGGCTGACCAGATGTCTGGCACACATGTGGGTACAGTGGCATGTGGAGTCCCACTCGGGTTGGAGGGTTCTCTCATGCCACCAGTAACATTTGTTGAGATATGTGTCTTTCACTGCAACTTTGAAGGCATTTCCACAGAAAGCCCCCAGTTGTAATTTATTTTATTTTTTTTTTTATTTTTTTTTAAAAGGCCAGAAATGTGTCACTTGATTTATGGTCACACTTTCCTTTTTCTTTGTCTGTTTAGAATATTTGTGTTGTTGATATTACCCGGGATGTTTGCCTGGGTCCATTTGGTTTAGAAGTCTATAGATATGAGTTTCAGTCATGTTTAATATTGGGGAACTATTATAGGTTCTAGACCATCCCTTGGAATTTGCTAAATCAAAGTCTACTCTCTTCGCCAGTGTATGACAGCAGTGCTGATTTAACACGATTAGTCACAAGAGGTCAGATGATGGTGGGGACGCGCTGATGGTTTGCCAGGGCATCATATGGACGGCATTCTCTCCTCCCCGCCCCTCGTCTCGCTTCCACTGACCCTGGCCGCAGACAGCTGCTATTCCCCTGCATCGTGTTACCAAGGCGAAACTCCTGCAGCCTGACACGTGGCCAAAAGCAGCACAGTGTCATCCCAGGTCTTTTTGGCTCTGCCACACTCACAGCTGCTGGGACCAGCTCTGTTTATCTAGGCAGGGGAAGCTGTACACATGGATGCTAGCAAGGCCCGACCAGCTTAGACTGCTGTTGATACTACCGAGGGTATTAAACCGCTCTGCCACGTTAGGGCTTTAAATCGAAACCGGATCCCTCTTTGCTTGCTTGCCTTGCCCTTGTTCTCTACTTTTTTTTTTCTAAGAGCTTCAAATGGAGCACAGCCATTCTCTGATCATATCTGGGGTCCTTCGCTTAGCCTTAGAAGCCAGCCAGTCACGTATGTTTGTGTCGTTTAATCACCGTTTGGGGGGGCGGCTAAAGACACATATGGGACAGATTTCAAACTTGCTCTGAAGGAATGAAAGCTATTGGGCAGCCACCCCCCTCCTGCCTTTTATTTGAACTGATTAGTGTGTTTCTTCATTTATTTTAAAGTGCCTCGGCTCATATCGGCAATAAACCGTTTCTGTCGTCCTTTTGTGTTTTTCGCATTGTTTCTTCAGAAAAGGACGACAAGGCTGGACAAGCCCTGCAAATTAACTTCACGTAAGAATGTTTACCCCCAAACAAACACTCGAATTGGACGCACATGGCTGAAGAAATCACTGTTAAGCTACGGAAAGTATTTTCAGGAGACTGCAAAACAGCTTTCAGCAAACCAAAACAACTTCTCCTCGCTCAGGAGCAACGGGAACAACATCGACACACGAGCGGTCTTATAACGCGTGTACACATACATGATTTACTGTGAGAAACGGAATTTTCGGCCAGATGAATCATAGTGTGTGCAGTTAAGGGAGGGCAGTAAATACTGACGGGCAGGAGACACGTAGCAAGGGACATGGAGAATGACTCAAAGTGAGAAAACTAAGTGCAGCCATCGGCAGTTCCAGAGCCAGTGGCAGTGTGGCACATGGTGACTAACTGTAAATCTCAGACCAAAGCCAGAGGTCCATTTAAACAAGGACAAGCTAGAATCAAACCAAACTAAGCCGGGCTTGCTGTGTTCCTCTCCACCTGGGCTTCTCTCCTCCCATCCTGTGGTCCACGCGCCTCCTTGCCAGTGCTTCACCCGCCCAGGCTGGCAGTGCGTGGCTGGCTGTGCCACGTAAGTTCAAACTGTCCACCGCAATGTGAATCATGGAGCAGCAGAACTGGAAACCATACTCTACTGTGTGGTACTGTTTTATGCGCTGAGTTAAAAGGAAACAAATGTTCTGGTGCTTAAGGTATTTAGGGGGTTAGGGTGACATTGCAAGACAAAGGATTGAGGGAAATAATTTAAGATGGTCAAATACTGGTCCTCGGAGACCCAAAGTGGTAGCTAATTGGTGTTGGCGTTTTATATCACTTGCAGCAGTCTGTGCATTTGTTACAGCGGCAAATTGTTGCGTGGTTTCAAACGCATGGATGTCTGGGGAAAATGACTGTGAAATCAATGCAGCAGAATTGCAGGCTTGGTCCTGGTAGATGGACCACACTCCAGCTGCCAGCTGCTGCTGCAGGGCAGTGACCAGGGACATATATTGTATAGAAACATTTATCTGTCTGGAAAGATGTAAATAACATAACACCTTGTTCAGTGCTTGAGACTGCGTTCTTCAGGACTGGAACTTAATGAATAAGAGGTCATTAATACAGTATATTGCCTTGATGGAACTTGAAAAAATTCACATTAAAATATTCCAGATTAGCTGTATCTTTAACTATACCGAATAAACACAGAAAACAGTCCGTCTTGTGAATAACTATAAAATAAATAAATATAAAATTTAAAAAATTTTTGAAATACTTTTCTGAAATCTTTAATAACATGGCCGAAGGCTAAAATGGATAATCGTGGTATTACTGTTCTTTAAAATGTCTCAAATGGCATTTGACAAACTCATTTTCTTTTTTTTTATGTATTACTCCTCAACTTAGAATATAGTTCAGCAAATGCACTTAAACCTGCAGCACTGTTTACCTGGGTTATAACCCCTAATGTACTGTACATGTCGCCAGGGTGTAGTTTACAGGTATTATGCGAATAGAGAAGTATGTGAAGCACCTGTAAAGCTCATCAAGGTTCGCTCCGTGTTTTGCTTCCACAAGAGAATTATATCGCGATCTTGAGTGCCAAACAAAGGTCTGCACTCCGTGGAAGTGTTCTTCACATGGCCCCGTGCTGCCACATGGGTTTTTTGGCAGCCCACTGCACTGCATGCTCCTCTTGCAAAAAAGAAACAATTTCTGTGGATTTTATGGTCGTGTCTGCATGCCAGTCCACATGAACCTTGTTTCCCACCATGCGTCTTCTCCAACTTTTCCCTTTACCTCTGTGGGGGACTGTGGGTTTCCACACAGCCAGAAGGGGTCTTAAGAAGTGTGTGTGTGTGTGTGTGTGTGTGTGTGTGTGTGTGTGTGTGGGTGGGGGGGGGTGTTCCCAGGTTCTGTCCTTTGGCTCCTGTGCACAGGCCTCAGTGAAAGGCTGCAGGAGCTGCTCGGGGTACTGGGGGTACTGGGATGGACCCCTGGATGTTAAATAGTTGAACAGTTCCAGCTCTGTACCAGGGGAACAGGGGCGTGTGTTTGTGCTCCCTTCTCCGCAGAATTTAGCACGCCAACTGCCTAAAGGGCTTTGAATGTGAAACATATACTTTTTGGTGTAATAATAAACCGATACTGACAGACTTGAAGGGGTCTGTATCTTATTAAGTCTGATTACTTCTAAAGCTGTTTCTCTCCCCCTCTCTCCCTCCCTCGCGCAACACCTCAGTAGAACCAGGGCAAAGGGCCTTTTTCTTGATACTATATTTAAAAGTGATTCAGTCTTTTAGTCATAAAACCCCTTTGAACAACTCTGGAAATGGAAGGTATGATGGCTTTGCCTCTGTTGCAGTGTTTTTAGCAATGGCTCCACAGTAGCGTCAATTTCAAGCTAAGGTGAGGAGACAAACGGAGCCAGAATGGGCATAGAACAACCAGAGGAAGAAACTAACTGAAATCAGGTAGGAAGGAGTAGATTTATTTGTGTTTAATCCTGTTAAATTGAGCCTGTCCTTCTCTTATTCTGAACAAGTGAGAAATTATTGCATTATGTTTCTCAGGGTAGTTTTGGAATGGGAGCAGTCTTTATTCTTTGCTTGACATAACCGTGGCTGTAAACCCCTTTATTTACAGGTGTTTTAGAAATGCATGTGTTTAAACCTGTCACTTGCGACAGCTGCGAGATGTACGAGCCTCATTCCAAAGCACTTTGAGATCCTTTGGCAGCTTGTTGAAACAGCCTTTCTCCATCCGCAGTATGAAGGGGCCTGCATATGAAGAGTGTGTCTGTGTATAATGCAGAGAGGAAGGAGAAGAACAAAGCATACAAATCCCAGTCTGTGACCAATTTTCATATTGTTGTTTTGTTCTTTTTTGTCGGAGGATGCCTGTGGGGACAGCTGTGTTTGACATTGCCGTCCCACATGTGTAGCGTCGCTGTGTTGTTTGTTACGACCCTCTTTGTGGGTGCCAGCTGAAATGTATGGCTGTAATGGAGCTTTTGCACACCTGTCATAAAGTACATATCAGTACATACTTCAGTGCTATGTGACCACCTCATTCACCCTGTAGCCACCTGTTCACAGGGTCTTCCCCTTGGCTGTCTTCTCCATACCCTTACTCAAATGCAGTATACCATTTTAAATTTACTCTACTTCATCATTTATCTTCAGTAGAATATGACCTCACAATACAAGGACAAGAATAGAGAAAGACGCTGTTAAAAGTGATATTGTGCAAAGTACACATTTACCCTCAAAGAAGTCGTTCCAGTGATATTTAGCTTGATAAAATAATAGGGTTACATCATTTTAGGAATATATTCTGGGACAGTAGATATAGGAGAAGTTCAAAAGAAAAAAAAAATAAGGGAGTAGATAGATTGCGACCACATTTCTATCAGGGGGCTGCAGATTATTCTCCTCGGATGCCAGTTATCTGAGTCAGGATATATACAGTACTGTGCAAAAGTCTTAGGCATGCAACTTCAGTGTCTGTTGAGAAGTACAGGTAGATTCTTATCTGCCATCAGGGAGGTTTCTCATTGGTCCCAAATTCATTCTGCAGCCTGAGAATGACCTCAAACACCCAATCTCAGTCATACACAACTATGTTCAGCAAAAAGAAGGAATCCTGCGACAGATGGTATGTATGGTCCCCACAGAGCCCTGATCTCAACATGACCAAGTCAGTCTGGGAGGACATGCAGAGACAGTCAAAGTCTGCAGAAGAACTGTGGCCAGTTCCTCAAAATGTTTGGAAGAACCTACCAACCTCTACCTTAAACTGCATGCAAGTTTGCATAAGAGAACTGATGCTGTTTTACAGGCAAAGGGTGGTCCCACCAAATATTGATGTGATTGAGGTTTTTTTTGTCTCCTGCACTTTTTAGAAGGTTTATTGATTAATAAGTATTCATGGCATCATTTTTGGAACCATCCTTGCTTTATAGCATTTTTCCCACAGGTACCTAAGACTTTTGCACAGTACTTCATACCACAGCTACTGGAAGTCCCCTGCATACGAGCATTAAGTGTTTCTGGAAATGAGCTTGTGAGGTGAAATCTTGTAAGTTGGAGGCATCATTACCATCACTGTCGATAAGCTCTGCTCTTGTAACTTGTAAACAAAAATAATCATATTTCATTGTAACTCTGTAAAGGGTATTAAATAACTTCACCCATTCATATGAGAACTTGTAAGTCAAAGAGCCTCATTGGGTTCCAGTATGTGTTTTCAAACACTGTTTTCACTCTGGGTTTATATTCATTAAATGATTTGAACTGACTGAATGACTAAAATGACTCTGTGATTGCAGGAGGCCTCAAATTTGTGTCTGTGTCTCTGTGAATATTTATGTTTGAAAGTAGATGCCTACTATCATTGTGGGTCTGGTTCAGGAGTGACCTTCTGGAATACATATCCTCCTGCCTGGGGGATTTGTGGTACACACTGTGGTGTGCCAGGGTCTGCAAAAGGGCAGATGTTCAGGAGAAACGTCGACGTTCATGACAGTCTGTCAGCACTGCCCCGATGGACAGTTTGTTTCTGTAGGAACAGGATATCACAGTGTTGTGATCCTCAAATACCCAGGGGTCAGCAGGACTCTGCATAACAGTGCTGGCAGGACAAATGTTGTTCTCACAGGGCTTTGCCACACATGGAGCCTCAAACACACGGGTCATTCACTCAGGATTCACACATGGTTTTCATATGCTGGCTGGTGCCATCAGCCAAAGTTCCTATCCAGTCAAGGTGTCAAGCTCAGAGAAGGTGTCTTTTTCTCAGTTTCATGTCCAAACTTTTTGGGCTCAAACACCAACCCTAGATTTTATCTGGAGTAGCAATAAAGCTTTGACAACGGCAGATCTTATTTGAGATCATATTTTTTTTGGTTTGATAGGATTTTAATTTTACTCAGGAGTGGCTCTCATGACCAGCAGCCACTACTATAGGCCTGTGTTTGACTCATTTTATCTCTTCCCAGGGCACCGGCTCTGTTTCAACATCGACACCAGAAACCCCAGGATCATCAAGGGCTCTAGGGCAGCTCATTTTGGATACACCGTGCAGCAGCATCAAGCGGGTGGGCAGAAGTGGTGAGTGGTATCTGTATTCACCCCCACCTGCTATTTTCTACACCTTTCTTCTCCAAAGCAACACGAGGTCACATCATTCCTCTTTATTAATGGAAAGTTTGTGATGCATCACCGAGAGGTTTTCTCCTGCCGTTATGTAACACTGATGAACCAATGAAACTTTGTGAGTTTGTGATGAAGGTCCGTGTCCTCCCGCAAAGTGGAACGCGTTTCCCAGTGGAACCTGTTGTGAGGGGCAACAGGTGGTGTAGTGGTTCGACCCACTGCCTTTCACTCAGCAGACCCAAGTTCAGATTCCACGACCTACTGTAGTTCCCTTAAGCAAGGTCATTACCCTGAGATGACCCAGTAAGAATTCCTCAGCGGAATAAATAAGTAAATCATACTGTAAGTTGCTTTGTCGAAAAGCAAGATGAACGAATGAATAAACAAACACCAGCTTTTATAGACGACAGAGTACCAAGACCACCAAGTCTTTCTGATGGCCACTTCACTTCCAGGAAGTTTCTGCACACATTCCCAGATTGATTGTTTACATTCACACAATAATACTGGTGAATATGAAGTTAAAACAGGCCCTCTGTTGTTGTTCACTTGTCATCTGTGTTGTTGTCTGAGGCTGCACCCTGCCCCTCTAGCATTTGGAGGGGGGATCTGATGCAAGCATCCTCGGCATGTCTGCTGGCTAGGGCTGTCCTCCCCACTGGACCCCTGCCCAGCCCCACCCGCTCCACTCCCCCAGCTCCCATGACCTTCTTTTTGCCCTCTCTTCCTCTCTCCCACTGTCCCTTGCTCCCTTGCTCGCTCGCTCACACCAGCGAAACGTGGCCCACGCAGAGGAGGCTATGACTCATCCAGTCCAACACTGATGGTCAGAGTCATGCCCAGGCTCTTATTTTCTGGGAGAAAAGTTCTTTTCAGGGCAATCTGAGCAGCAAAACAGAACCTTTATGTTTTATTCATCATTCTAATGATTTGAAAAGAATTCCCTTCAGCACTGCAGCTTACACTTCTTGACATGGATATCAGTTGAGGTTAATTCTAATATTATTACAGGTATCATCCGAGATGCGAGTTTTTGACTTGTGAGTTTTTCACATATACAGGAGATATTGTTTAATACCCTTTCCCGAGTTATGACCAAATGAGTAACAAGAGTCGGGGAATTTTCACAGGTGGCGCCGTAATGGTAAATACGTCTCCAGCTTACGAGAGTTCACCTTATGAAACGATTTCTAGGAACGCATTGTGCTTGTAAGTAGGTGGATCCCTGTGTTTCATCCCCTCATAGTCACACACGTAGCATCTCATGTTCAGTGTGCATTGAAGAATATGGACTTCTGTTTGCATAGCCACACTGAAGAATCACTGAGCTACCAGGAGCCTCCAGAGCGCAAGCCTGCAGAATTGCAAGAGCGCTGTACAATGAAGCACTTGTACATTGTAATTCATCCATTCGTTTATTCATGTATTCTCTGTAACTGGGTGTCCTGTTGCAGGGCCGTGGGGGTCCGGATCCTATCCTGAATGCATAAAGTACCCGGACAAGACGTTGGCCCATCGTGGGGCAACTTTAACGTTCCGAGTCTGTAAAGGCAAAATGCACAGGCCTATAATATACTAACCGAATGTGATAAATTATTCATTTGAAACATTTTCCCGCTGCGCTTAACACTAAAGACACAGGACTGCAAATGGGAAAATGACACAAATATCAATATCCACCCTGACCAAAAAGACCACGTTAGACGAACAGGGCCAGAGGTTAGTGCCCTTGTGACCACACTCGTGCACATTCCACTCAGGAGGCTCAGTTACCTAGTATGCAAAGCTTAATTGATAACTTGCTGAGAAATATTATGTTCTGTTCTCAAAGAAAGAAGAAGGAAAGGGTGCTTCTTGGCTGATCTTCATCCATCGAGGGCACACGTTCAAGTGCCCTACACTGGTCCCATACATCATGGTGAAATACGGAAGTGACAGGATTATGTGCAATTTGTCTCACGTTGCATCCTAGGCATTAAAAAAATACGTAGGGTTTCAGCACATTGTTTTGAAATTAAACTATTTCTTTGTGGATTTGTACTGATTTTAGTTGTTTTACAGCACATTCCAAAACAATTCTTCCCTCTGCAGACACGTAATACTCAGCACAGAACTTGATAAATTAAAGGTTTCCATTTTATACTAATTGTGCCAGTTTCCCATGTGGAGAAGGACTCCTGGGGAAGACTGGGGCGCTTAACAGGGGAGCATGACTGATTGTTCTGGAGCCGTGCTTTGTGCTTTTTCCAAAGACTGCAGTAATGCTGAGATTTTTTCATTATTATCACAGACCTTTGTCCCCCAAGGACCTTATTCCTAGGCTACATTTCTTTCTAAAGAATTTAAAAGTAAAATACCACTTTGTTTTATGAAACCACACACCTCCCCCCCGATTATATTTCAAACGGGGATGTGTTTGTCAGCTTATTCGTGCAGCTGTCTGTGTACCTGCCTGTCTGTCTGCCTATCAGCAGCAACTGTTTAAACAGAATTTCCACGAGCTTGGAGCACCTGACCCCTCTGGTGTTTTCGGGGATCTGGAAGCAATTCTCTGATTGAAGGAAACTCGGAGAGCTGTGTGCATATGTGAACATGCGTGTGTTTGGCTGAGGTCCTTTGCAAGGGCTGGTGATGATACTCAGAATGCTGGGGAATCCCAGCTGTATTTAGATCGCTGGTTCATGGTAGCCAGGCCTACGTGGACCTGACCTTCTCTGCTACCCCAGCACTGTGCACATCTCCGTAATTTTGGTTCGGGTCCAGCTCTGTGTTTACACACAATGATCGAAGGCCCAGTTTGTGGACGACCGACTGAAAATGCAATAAATCCAGTGCTGCTGTACTGTCTCAGCTAAAGCACACGTCTGTGTATGACTGCATGTGTGTGCTTGCATATTGTGATGGAATAAAGCTCTTCGTGGGGTCCCTGGGGAGATCATACGCACAACGGAAAATGCCAGACCAGCTTAATCTTTCAGAAGACCGTATGTTGTTGACGTAAATCGACATACAATCACTGACCAAGGCAGTTTGACTGGTCTCTGGTTGTATCCAGGTAACATACTGAAAGATTAGTTCAAGACGTGAGAGGACTTTTTGTACATGTGTCCACAGAGGATCATTAACTGCTTATCCTGAGGGGGGTCACGGTGGTACAGCTCCTATCCTGGAAGCTGAGGCTCCTAGGCTATGAAACAGCCCCTCGGTGGGACCCCAGTCCGCTCTGTACATCTCTCACTTTATTTCAGTGGTATTTCTTTAAATATTTCTCAGCGCTTAACTTGTTTTTTAAGTCTTCATTCTGATTCACATTCTGTCTTTGCGAAGCACTTTAACAATTATAATCATTTTCATTGTTATTGTTCAAAAATCAGTTAAAGTTTGTGTACAAGGAGAGCCTTTATGTAGGTATTGGGTAGATATGGAGATTCCTTTTAGTAGTTCCGTAACCAGCTATTCCCCAACTATTTAGAACAGAACCATAAAGTTCTCATTCAGGTAAATCTAACTAATACAAAATAGACTATTCTATGCTAACTTTTAGAAATGATATGGATTTAAATGTTAATTGCATTATTTAAAACTAGTCTTGATGAGAAATGAAAAGACTTCCTGGAGCACAGCAAGTGACCAGGCCACAGCACAGTGCTCCACACTGGACCCCTCAGCTGAATTTACACCCCACCCCTCCCTTACAGCCTTTTCTCATTAGACAGCCCAACAGGTTACGAGTTTCCAAGACATGGGGGCTGTCTAATGGTGGGATGGGGCGGAAGGGGCTGTAAGCTGGAGATTCCATCCGGATGTAGCTCATAAAGCAAAGGCTCCCTGGCCCTGAGGGCAGTGTACGCCCTCCATCTCCATTCTCTTTCAGTGACCCATTTACTCCACATCAGCTTTCCAGTTCAAACCTATACATCCATACTCGACGTGCAGGAGCTAAAGTATATAGCTGTAGTATTTTTGTGCTCTAGTGTCAAGTGCTTTAGTGACACTACAAATATTGCAAGTCAAACAGCGATCAGAACCATATTCCACAGAGGGGCCTTGTGCTGGCAATAGTGTCGATGCTCAGTATTATAAAAGAAGAAAAGTTTGGAGGGCTTCTGAATCAAAAAGGGAATTATAAAACAGAGCTTTCAGGGCGGGCTGGACTGCTGGGAAGCAGCCTGTGTTTGAGCTGCCCACATGTGCACTGGGATGGGAAATGAGGCTCGCTTTGTATGACAGTGGGAGGCTTGGGAAACGGCTCTGCCGCACGTCCTCCTCCTCCCTTCCTTGTGGACAGACAAGCCGTACTTTACTGTGGGTCTCACAGCCCTCAAATATTGATCACTGGATGACCACAGTGCCTGTATGGTTTTGGAAGGATACAATTGTTACACTATCAAATATGTTACAATATATATATTTTTTTAAATCTAAATGTAAAATTTAAAGTCGGCTGAAGTCATTGTGACAGGGGGTTCAATCCTTCTGCTTGTTGCTGGAGACACACAAGGCGAACGTGCTGATGTAGCCCAGCAAACTAAGTACCGTACGGCATACGGTTAGGCCGTTTTTATCTGGAATTTGTTTGCTGCCGTCTTTGGAGAATTTTGGTCCTGCTTACTTAAACCAGTGTTTATCACACAGGTAAAAGTGTTAGTATTTCTGCCATTTATTTTCTTCACTGATGCTTAATCCATTTAGGTAGTTAAACATATTTTACACGTCTTAGTGGTGAATTTGTCATTGAAATAACTCTAATTGTGTTCTCTGCTCAAGGGGAATGCAGCAGTTCCGGAAATGGGACGAAACAGCCCAGCTTCCGGTTACAAGCACACATCCTCAACCTTTTGAAGTCCCTCAGAAAGAGCACGCAAATAAGAAAATGTGGCTGGGAATTGATAATTAATGTGATACAGAAAATAATTACTGATCCTTTTTACAACGTAAGTTTCAGTGATATAAGCAGAAAAGAGATTAGCTTCTCATTTCTGCTCAACTAGTCAACACCATCTTGAGCTCTGTTTACTACCTTTTGTGCCTCCAGCCCTTTGAGAAACAGCCACTTCTTAACCCCAAGGTATTGTTTAGAGAACTGTCTGGAATAACAGCTTTCTGTCCTTGAAGGGAAAATGGAGAACGTGAAGACTTAAAGGGACCGCAGTCATCATAGCACTACTGCAGAGGAGATGTTCTTTAAAACATCCTGGGAGGCCTTGACCAGCACTTTGTGGGTTTTCACAGACAGCATGTTGCTGGAGGATAGGTGTGAGCTGGAGCTCGGCCTCTGGCCAGTACAGCCACATGACAGCAGGACATGGAGAGAGTCTGTGCGAGGTCATTCCCAGATGGGACATACTACCTCCTGTCCGCACACCAAGCCCAGCAGTTCCTCTTCTCTGTGAAGGTGCCATGTTCTTGCTGCCTAGACTCTTCATGGAGTGTGTAAAACAGCAGCAGGTGCAAAAAAGTGCCAACTCAGCTGGTCGAAATACCGCAGAAGGTCCTCAGGTTCAGGTGTCATTTGTGCAGTGCGGAGTTCTGCTGCTTATAAAGGAGGTGAAACTAATGGAAGGATGACCACAAGTATACACACAGGTTGAATGAAAACAACAAACCTGGAATCCAACCTTTGACACAGCACCATATCTGTGCCCTGCTGAAGACCTGCGCTTCAACAAAGCGGCTGTGTCGGCGTGCGCACAGCATCCCTGAGTCTGCGCAGTCTAAACACAGCCGGTCCCGCGCCGCTGATCGAGGACCCGTTTAACACTTCGGCATTTACACCGGAAAGTCATTTGCACTTTGCCATTGCTTTCCCGCAATCCAGGACTTACCATCCGTATGGAAGAACTGGCTGTGCCACCCTTTCCAAAAATGAGGCTCAGTGGTACTTTAACAGGCGCAGTTC
Organism: Arapaima gigas; assembly: GCA_900497675.1. NCBI lineage: Eukaryota > Metazoa > Chordata > Actinopteri > Osteoglossiformes > Osteoglossidae > Arapaima > Arapaima gigas. The sequence goes on along the minus strand of UFQX01000460.1, from coordinate 32,761 downwards.
TGATTACTTTAGCAGCTGTTTTTTTGCTGACTGTCCTCTGCTAAATATGAGCAAAAACTCCCGGCTGGGCAACACATGGGCAGAAAAAGTAATATTAACAGTAATTAAAATACAATTTCCACAGGGACAATTCATCTCAGGAGGACCAGACACACGACAGCTTTTTCTATTTAGCTGGAAAACGGTCACACAATTCGCTGTAATTTGAATGGAAAAAGGCTTTCTTCAAGGCTTGAAGAAAAGCATCAGGTTAATGAATGATATTCGATGGCAGTTAATTGTGAATGGAGTTAACGGAAACATTTGTTCAGCGTGTAAAGGCCTGAGCTCCTCGTGTGCCTGCTGTTTGTTTTTATTTATACCACCAAATTGGACTGCTGCTTTAAGAGGGCAGCTGCTGCCCAGCGGTGGACCTGTTTTGGATAGTGTTCTTCAGGTTGTCTCATTAGCTTGTCTTTCACAGGTACTTGCTGGTTTTTCTCTGACAGCATCATGCTGGGGGTGGGGGGTGATGGTTAAGGGTCTCGGCAGGACAGCCATGTAGTCCAGCCATGGAGGGGGTGGGGGGTGGGGCAAGCAGAGTGAATCTCTCCAGCTGAAATCCATCCTCCTGTATCCAGGCTCAGCCTGGTTTGTCTTCACTGCGGTGATGGCACTGGGCTTTTGCTCTCCAGTTTAGATCATCTGGCTGTTCATCGACATTGGACAATAAGCAGACAGTTCCATGATTATAATCCCACTCTGAACTTCTGTACTTCATGAACTCACACAAAGCATTTGTCACAGTCATTTTGACACACTAATGTGGAAAGCTCTTTAAATCGATTAAAAAAAAAAATCTTTTAAAGCACGCACTCGGCCTCCGACAACCTTAATGTGGTGAATCTGGTTGGAGATTCCTTCCATTTGATTATTTATCCATTTAACCTGACAATGAGCAGCGTGTTCCTTCCTTCATGATCTGTGGGGTTACAGGGTCTGTCCACGGCTGTCTCTGCCTCAAGAATACAGCACTCCACTCCCCCCTCTTCGGCACAGCTCGGACCTGGGTCAGCACAAGGGATGCACAGGGTCATGGACCATGATGCTCATCAATCTGTTCACTCCTCTCCTGTGGTGCTTGAGTTGTGTTGGCCATGGAGTTAGTACAGAAAGTTGTGTCTCAACCAAGCCGCTCCTTTCAGGTTCTGTCTTCCTCACTCTGTCATTCTTCCTTAAATCAGTGTTTTTTTCTTATGAATTGCAAGTTAAAGGTAAAATAAGGAATAACCCAGGGCCCTGATGTTTGTCCTTCTAGGTTACTAGTTGGAGCCCCCTTTGAAACCAATGGCCAGTACCAGACAGGGGATGTCTACAAATGTCCACTGGGCAAGAGGCCCCGAGGTTGCTCAAAGCTTAACTTAGGTATTTAAATTTGTTTTACTTTTCTTTGTATTTCTGAAGGTCAGGACAACTGGAAATGCTCTTAATGCATTGGTATAAAAGAAAATGTATTTACCGTTGCTATCATTTGGATTTTCCAGCCTGACAGCTCAGAGTAAGCCTGTTTGCGTGTGCGTTTGCTTGTTGGGTTACAAAACTAAATAATTATGTCACATTTTTTAGTTTAGCCTGGCTCAAGAATGCAAAATTATTTACTGTTTATATGTTTCCATGCCAACACCCTCTGGCGTTGTCACAAGCAGTCAGTAAGATGACAGGTGACTGTGCTGTGTAAAGATGGACACCACGATGTAGCTGTAGTGGCCAACCTGGTACATTACTGACCCACTTCAGGACAAGTCCATCAGTGGGGTCCACTGTTCAAATAGAAGCTGGGCTTTAAAAGGTGTCCAAGTAGCAGCGTTGCACACTTTGGAATTTTATAGCTCATGACAGCTGTTTTATGACACTGATTTTTTTTCTTTGCTGGCTTTCCTATCTGCTGTCCTCTTTCCTGAAGGAAGGATATCCCTGACTAATGTGTCAGAGCGCAAGGACAAGATGAGGCTGGGAATGACTCTGGCATCCAACCCTAAGGACAACAGCTTTGTGGTGAGCGCACAGTAACTGCTGCTCGCTCACTGTGGGTAAACAGTGTGGGATGCTACCCTGGAAACAGCATTGCGATAATCATCTTCAGCTGTTTCAGTGACGAAACTGTGCCACTCGAGTTCTTCAGGTCAGCAACCAGCATGTGACACGCAGCCATAAGAGCTCATATATACAGTTTCCCACAACGCAATACTTTGGAATAGCTTCACTGAACAGTATTTGTGGACACCCACATCGAGATGGTAGCCGTCTTCATACCGCTCTCATGTATTTACAGTAGGTCAACCAGCATAAAAAGACTCGAATGGGGCACCCAGGGAGCGCATTGTCCAAAGTCTGATTGGTGAGATGGTCGAGATGTGTGTGCTGTGATCGGTCCCTCGTGGCTGTGGTTGTGCCGAACTGCGGTCCTTTGCTGTGGTCCAGGTCTGCGGTCCCCTTTGGTCCCATGAGTGCGGCAGCTCCTATTACAGCACCGGCATCTGCTCCCGGGTCAACGCCAGCTTCAAGTTCACCCGCACCATCGCTCCCGCGTACCAGAGTAAATACAGCACCCGCACCCGAGCTTCATACGTAATGAGAATCAAAAATTTTTACAAGTCTTTTAATTAATACAAAGTGTCTATCAGCAGCAGAATCTATTGACAACGGTGACCAACCAAAAAGGCTTACTTGGATGTCATCGGTCTCCTCCTTGGCCTCTGATGAGCTTGTCATTCCCGTAGTTAGTCGTAATTATTTTGACAGGGTGTGACAACTACATGGACATCGTGATTGTTTTGGATGGATCCAACTCCATCTACCCTTGGACAGATGTGCAGGAGTTCCTCATCAACATCCTGCAGAAGTTCCACATTGGACCAGGCCAGATACAGGTGTGCAAAACTGAAGGATCATATGTATGTGAATGTGTGCATGTCTGTCCTTTTTCAAAGAGTTTGGACCCTGTTATATAATCTGCAATGATCCTTGGAATAAATTCTAAAATTTCTCATGCTTTTATGCTGTCTACTTTGGCATTTTCCCTCTATTGTTTAATGTCCCTTTGTGTGTTAATGTGTATTTTTATAGTTTGCACTTTGGTGTCTTCCGTGTGTGGAGTTTGAATGCCTTTAGTTTGAATTATACTACATTACTGCAGCCTTGTGGTTGTTAGCCCACATTCTTAACCATTGCGCCACCTGCAGCTTATCTGTGTATCTCTCTCACTATATCTACATATCTCTGCACACCAGTGTGTTAAAGAGCCTTTGTACCTGTCCAGGTTGGAGTGTTACAGTATGGTGAGAAGGTCGTTCATGAGTTCCACCTGAATGACTTCCGCTCTGTGGAAGAGGTGGTGAAAGCAGCCCGCAAAATTGATCAGCGAGGTGGGGAGGAGACGCGGACAGCGCTCGGCATCGAAATGGCACTGTACGTCAGTGCACACCTCCAGGCAACCATCTGGCCTTCAGTACCAAGTGAAACAGCTAGATAGTTCTCTAGTCCATAATGCCTTATCTTCACGCTTCCCTCTGTGCATATCTCTTAAAACGACCCCGTGCAAATGTGTGGCCTTGACAGAAACAGTGGCAGTGAGAAAACCTGTTAAGACTTTATAATTATCAGCCTACCGGTACAAAATCTGTGACTCGCGCACTGTGTTGGACTCTCACAGGTCAGAGGCTTTCAAGCAGGGCGGCCGGCGTGGTGCCAAGAAGGTCATGATTGTCATTACAGACGGAGAGTCACACGACAGCCCCGACTTGCAGAGAGTGATTCAGGAGAGTGAACATGACAATATCATCCGCTACGCCATTGCTGTGAGGCAACCCCCCCCCCTTTCTTTCTTTCCTCTCTACCAGACTGCTGGTTTCTCTACATACACATTCAGTGTGTCTCACTGCAGCACAGCATTTTCATGGCCTTAGGACACACTGTGCTGAAGTGAGGCCAAGAAAATCAGGTGAACAAGTAATATTCTCTGAAAGTGCATTCATACCTTTACCTTGCATCAACCCACTGCAGCAGAATGATTCATTGTGACAGTTTCCTTCTGTGTGCCGTACTGGTTTCTGTCTTGGTTTGGCAAGGGTTAACTGAGGACAGGTCATCTGGAAATGCTGGTCGAGTAAAGCCAGGGTGTGGTCGTCTGCGCTGGAACTCTTTGTTGTTGGTTTCAAGGCCTCATAATGACTAGTCTTAAGCCAGTGTGGATCAGGGCTTAGGCCTCTGGAATATGTGACTGCAGGGATATGGGTTTGCCATTGAGCTTGAACCGCTGAAATGCAGTAAACTTTGCCCAAAGTGTTCTATTTTAACTAAACAGTGGCAGCCTTTAGAGTCATTATGCATGCTGGAGATATGCCAAGAGCAAGACTACCCAACGGGTGTGTCTAAAGAACCGGAAATTTCCTGGCCATCCTAGGTCCTGGGTTATTACAATCGACGTGGGATCAACCCAGAAGCCTTCTTGAATGAGATCAAGTACATTGCCAGTGACCCCGATGACAAGCATTTCTTCAACGTGACAGACGAATCTGCACTGAAGGACATTGTTGATGCACTTGGGAACAGGATTTTCAGTCTAGAAGGTACTGCTCTGGAGAACAGGACCAGTAGATGTTGACCCCCAATGCTACAACACAGAACAATGCTTTGTACTAACACATAAACTATAAATATTGGATGTTAATTGGCAAAACACAGATGGATCACCAGAGCAACGCATTTCGTTGTTTGTTTGTGCTTGGATACATCTACAGGAACCAACCAGAATGAGACGTTTGGCCTGCAGATGTCCCAGGCAGGTTTCTCCTCCCATATTGTGGAGGTGAGTCCCACCATCCTTTCTATTATCCTCCTCGTTCAGTTTTCCATGCCTCTAATTCACAAACCCCCTCCAGATGCCACAGCTGTTCTTGACAGCTTAGGCTTTAAATTCCCATGTGTGCATTCCAAAACCAAGAACAAAAAGATGGTTTAATCTTTTTAGAGCCATGTTGTTTTAATGTAAACACTAAAACTGGACTGGACTGTTTCTAGTGTTCTGATTTTGTTAAACTTACCATCTTCATTATTTATAACCTGATATCTTTGATTCTGTCAGTTGCCGAGTCAGCAAAAAATGGTTCGGCAAAATAGTTTTGACCAAGGGGATCAAAGTCTTGGAAAGCACAGCCGAACTTTCTTAGAGATAACAAAGTCACAGATGGTTTTGTTGAATGCAAAGTTTTCCAGGAAGAAACCTCATTTTGATAATGAGATGCTGAAGTCTCTATATTTTTGCTTGCTTTGCTATATGCATTTGACTCACTTATTGCGGACAGCATCATGGTTTCGCTCTATTGGAATTGTTCACCTCATAAAAACCAGAGAGGTAATTTGAATATGACTCACCTATTAGACGTGTCTGCTCATCGTGTTCCACCACTTCGTCAGGCCAGTATTTTGTTGAATATGAACTCTTTTTCACATCTAGAAATGCTACTCAGAGAAGAAGTTGGAAATCATTGCTGGCTCTGTATGCCCACAACAGTGCTGCAAACCTCTCTTAGTCGCTGCGTATCAGGAATTCTCCCTGCTCTTTGATATGGTAAAACAAACAAATCGTAGGTTTATGGTCAAGATACAAATATTTGGCTACGATGTCTCCGAATATACAGTATTCGCACGTATCCAAGTCACAAGTGCCGTTTTATTAACACGCATGTACAGAGTACACTGTGACAAGACTAGATTGTCTGGGTTATGGATAAACTAAAAACATAAAGTTCGGTCTCACATGCAGTCCTACAGCTAACAACGACAAAACCATGTAGTAATTTTTTCCAGAATATAAATGCAAATGACTTTTGTCTGTTTGGTGTTTATGTTCAGCATGTGAAAGTACAGTATATAAGAAGACCAACATCGCTCGGCTAGCTCTGCAACAGCACCACGCTCTCTCCAAGTTTTATTGTGCAACGGTTGACCGCAGCATAGACATTTGGCTGGCGTCCTCTGAAATTCCTCCACATTCTGCATCGTATCTCCTGAAACATATTTCACTGGTGACCACCATGATCTGTGTGCGACTACAGTCTTGTTTGCCAGCCTGTGTCGACTTACCGAAGATGTCTGTGTTTTTCTCCTCAGCGCTCTTTGTCTTCTGCTGCTCCGTCATGTGTTATCTTTTAAATAGAAGTTGGTGAAATTTAAGTCTAGAAAGTGATTTTGTACTGTAATTCTTTCAAACATTTCCTTTTCACTGCGGAGGCCTCCCTGGGTGGAATCAAGATACAGGTTGGTGCCAGGACAAAGGCAGAGCTTCCCATAGGCTTCCTTGGTGAATCTTGACCTCTAGACCCTTGGCAATGCAGACTGCCTCCATAAGGGCACCATGCTTCACACCTAGGTTGCTTGTCACAGCCACACCTGCGCAGGTCAGGCTGGCCCTGGTGCTGATCTTTGCTGGATCCATGTGTTTTGTGCTGTATCTCCAGGACGGGATCCTGGTGGGGGCCGTGGGAGCCTACGACTGGAACGGCGCAGTCCTGAAGGAGACTCGCATGGGTAGGGTGATTCCTCTGAAGTCCTCCTACCAGAAGGAATTTCCTGAGGAGCTTAAAAACCATGGCGCGTACCTGGGTAAGGACTGGACTGACACAGTGCCGATTTTATCAATATTTTGTAGGAAGTACAATATAGGTCCAAAATTATATCATTCTTTCATTATTTAATCACTTATTTATTTACACACTTTCAGTTATCCAACACCATCTTGTATAACACTGTATAACACATTATTTCCAAGAACTGGATTTTTTTTTTTTTTTGCATCGTGCATAAATAACCATGTGCACAATTTCACTCAGACAACAGCATCACTATTTTGATTGAAATCCAACATGTGTATGATAAATATACGGGATGGATCACTTAAACGAAACCATACGGAATGCACTAACGGATAGGGAATACAGTTATGTAATGAACGCCAGGGCCAAAGAATGATTTCCAGGGTCCCCAGATATTCCGCCATATATTTATCATGATTTTCACTTACGGGGTCTTTTGAAAACATGGTGTGGTCTGAAGTGATTTGTGATGTCAGCCGTCCGGAAAACAAGATTGCAGACACTTTGTGAACTTCCACGGGCTTCTTTATGATGTCGTTTTTCATTTAGTTAGGTAGCCGACATGGTTCTCCAAGGGACAAGCACAGTTACAACAGTCAAGTGTCCTGCTGGTGCGGTTTTGGGATAATACACCTTGATCAAGAGAGACACTGTAGTCCCACTCCTAAGACTTGAACAAGCAACCTTTACATTACTTTAAAAATCCAAATCCATGCTTTTCTGTAATTGAAAGGAGCAACTAAAGAGCATTTTCTATTTTTTTGCTTCCTGCATGTTTTTTTATATGGGACAAATTATACAGTGCTGGTAGTTTTATCAGCTTTAGTTTGAGCTTGGACCCTTTCTCTGTCACCAGTGGCTCATCGAGTGTGGGCTTCCTCTCTGGAGGGACATGTGGCAAGAGCATTGATGCACTGTGGTTTGACACCAGGCCTGTTGCAGTCCTCTGTGTAAACCATTCTGCTGCCCCCCCCCCCCCCCCCCCCCCCCCCCCCCCCCCCCCACCCCGGCCGCCCCCCCCCCCC
>UFQX01000460.1:0-25082 GCA_900497675.1 Arapaima gigas | reverse complement strand
CCCCCCCCCCCCCCCCCCCACCACCACTACTACATCCCACCCTGTCTTTCTGGTTTCCCATCAGAAATGGGAAGGGAAGAATGGAAGCAACTGCTGCATTAGGGTTGGACGATGAACGCAGGGGGTCTGACTGCGTGCAGTGATCGATGTGACTGTGACAGCTCACCATGCTACTGGAGCATTCAGCTTGATGAACTGGCCACAAAAGCACTGAAATGACATCAAACGTCCCTTATTAAAAATAACTTTACGTGGCACATTATGCATATTTATTGGATAGCAAGGCAAGGAAGACATTGTAAAACTGAGCTGACTCAGCTGTTTCTAGCCATCGTGCAACAAAAGGAGCAGGGTGTATGTTTCACTGTCAGGGGAGTTGTGGAGCGGTGTCATCATCGAACATCTGGATAGGAACCAAGTCAGAGTGCAGTTTCACAGAAGTAAGCAGGGCTTTTATGCTGCATAGAAGGGTGTATGGAGACTTGTGTGACCTTTGGTCTGCGTTATCACCGTGTTGACAGGCTACACTGTGACATCCGTGGTGTCTGCCAAGGATGGCAGGCTCTACGTGGCCGGAGCTCCACGCTTCAACCACACTGGCAAGGTCATCATCTTCACCCTGACCAACACTGGCAACCTCACCATCCTGCACTCCCTCAAGGGCCACCAGGTACCGTCAGAAAAAAAGCACACAAAGCGCACACGCGTAAGATCCACACACAACCTTGGACATATGCAAATAGGCAACGTGGCAATTTGTATAAACCTTGACTAATTTAGCCTGGGTTTAGTTAAGCCTCGATTATTCAATGTCTGCAATCGCTTGGCTTGCCCAGCCAGTTCTACCAAAGCGCTATGTTTAGAAATCTAAACTCCTTCTCAGAACCGTTTCCTTTGAGGGAATCAAGCATGAGAAAAGCTTTCTATTCTTAAGCATCCTTAAAGACCCATTTGTTTTGACTTTGTTCTTGCCATAAGAACAATTACTGGCTTAAAGAAAGGAGCCCAGCTGCCATTGGAAACATTAAGATATTCACCCTGTTCGGCACGAGCGGCCGAAGTCGGGCTCATGACTAACAGCAGCGTACCCTTTGTTGCACTTCTCCACACACACGTGTGCAACACTTGAGCGACACCATGACAGTCTAGACTCCACATCCTCCTCGTCTGCCTCCCAGCAGAAGGTCCATGTGCTTCTCATCTGTGCCCCTGAAAAAGCAAGGTTACTAGGTAAACAGAGGCCCCCCAAGCCCCGGAGCTGCATGACTAAACTGGTAAACAAATGCATCACATTAAATGAGGACAGCTTGGGGGGAAGAATCTGGGTGCATTCTTTAGCCACATGGGTTGTTTACACTTAAAAAGGATTCACTGCTTTGAGGAGCCAAGATTCCGTTGTAGCCACCTGCATCACTGACCGAGGAAAACTGTAACATCTAATAAAAATAAGAAAACAATAATGTAGGATGTAGAGGATTGGATATCCTGCAATGCTTTTCTGCTTCCCGTAACTTGTGTTTTTACACGGACTGTGTGTGGTTTTGCAGATTGGGTCCTACTATGGCAGTGAGATTGCACCGGTGGACATTGACGGGGATGGAGTAACCGAACACCTCCTGGTGGCAGCTCCCATGTTCTTTGGAGGCGGGTGGGAGAGGGGCAAAGTCTACATCTACAGGGTGACGGAGCAGGTTGGGCCCCGTGTCAGTGGGGCATCCCCACTCAGTTGTGTTTTCATGCAAAACAGCAAACCCTGCAAATGTGACACATTCAGCCTCTTCACTGGAAATCATTACAACAGCCTTAAGGTTGTTTCTTCCCGGCACCTTCCATGCTTCTGCCTCTCTGTCCTGCTCTCCTTCCAGACTGCCATGGCACAACTCAACGTTGTAGACGCCGGGCACCTGCTGGCAGACTCAGCAAACAAGGGCCTCGGAGCAGACCTTCATTAGACCCAAAGTGCCCGATGAACTCAGTAGGAAAGCATTTGCCCCTCAAAAGTAATTATTCAGACTTCCAGGATAAATGACTCCTAACATGCAGAAACTGCTGGAGAGAAGATTAGGAATTCCTGGCCATTATGGTCCCTTCCAGCCAGCCAGGATGCTCCCCAGCTGCTTTTATAACACATTTCCCAACTGTAGCCCAGTTGACACAGTGGGGACATGTGATCAGTTAGATAGCTGTGAGAAGAAAGAGTATCTAGAGTTTCCCTAGGACCATGGTGTCCCTAGACATGGGGACTGGCATGTCTAAGAGGGTTTGCTTTGTGATGATGGAGGACATGTGAGCTGAAGAACCTTAACTATTGGAGGGCAAAGTTCCCCCTTATTGCCCACCTACCTGAACTGGATCAGTCAGGCCTGGATGCACACCATGTGTTTCGAATAACCCTCCTTGGTGTTAATCGTCTTTTTGTATGATATGCACCAGGCTTTGATCCTGGAGGCTTGTTTTGAGGGCACTGAGCCACTTTCCATAACCTTCAGCTCCCCCAAAAACAGACCAGGATCTCTCCAGGATCCCAGGCTAAGTCAACAATGAATGAAAAAAGTGAGGCTCAGTACATATTTTATTCAGTTTCCGTGGCATTCTTCTGCATAATGCTCAACGGTTAAACTGAAGAGTGAGAATGATTGTATTTTAAGGCATGAATGTTTTCCTACTGACTTCACACAACACTGTATCCGGCACGACAAACCTTTGCCTATAATATTAAGCAGCCACATTTTTCTTTGATCATTTGATACCGCCATTAAACAGACAGGCGTCACATTGACAGGGCTTTGAAATCATATTTCCTTTGAGGTGCAGCGTCTGAGGAAAAGAAACTGGAAAATGGAATCTGAGTGCAGAATATGGTCCGAGCTCAAAAGTGCCTTTGACTGCTCTTGAGCTTTATGTCTGAGATTCCAAATTTTATAGCTCTGCACGGTTCTGTTTTTCTAATTCATCTCGCTTATGTTTGTAGCATTTCTCTGAGTTGTTTGCGAAGGTATTTAAAGTAATTGCAGTTACAAACAAACCCCCGGAAAGACTGGAGAAGTTAAGGATAACTATCTTATCGAGTGCTGTCTATGTGCTGTAAGAGTTGGAATTTCTGGAATATCCCCTATGGGATATCTGGCCTTTCTGAGGACTGTACAGGGAGTGGGATTTCACAATCCTTCTTGGCCAGAGCGAGTGTTGTTCTCAGTCCAAGTCTGACTGGCTTTTTATAGATTTGAACTGTGATTCCAAGTGTCTGTGTGTCCCAGGTGTACCATGCTAAACATTGGACCTAAATGCAAACACTTTTCACAGTTAATGAATTAACCGATCAGCAGGTTCTCTTTAAAATCGACTGCACACAGTTAGCAAAACTCTGAAATGCCAGCTGCTACTAAAAGTTTATTCAGTGTTTAATTTGAAAAATGAAAGTATGTGATTTTCAGTCAATAAAAGTTATTTTGTTAGATAAACAAGGCTGCAGCTGTGACAACACGATACCAGTGAAGAAATGAAAACATATCCAAAGAAAAATCTGAAATTATTCTTTCCTGCTGTAGTCACGTTATGTGCGAGACCTGCTGTATTTTAAGTTTAATACAGGCTACTCACTAAAAGAAGCAATTTCACATGGTTTTTGTTATATTGCATCATTTTATGTAACTTTGCTCAAACTGCATCGTGTCAAAAAATCAGTCTCGTGCTAGTTTTAAAAGCCTGTAGTCACTGAAATTCTGCTGAATATTTAAGCTTCAAGCCTTTAAATGTGTCTGCTTGATGTCTGTCTTCTTAGCTTCAGTTTCTCCTGGAAGGGGAGCTTGAGATTTTGGACAGGGGGCAGAACACTCGCTTCGGCTCCTCGATTGCCCCCATCCCGGACCTCAATGGGGACAGATACAGTGAAGTGGTGGTGGGCGCGCCACTGGAGGATGACCACCGGGGAGCGATCTATATCTTTTTTGGTCAGCACAATGGACTACAGCGACAGTACAAGCAGGTAATACACACCCATTTACTGCCGTGATGCGTGTGGGGAGACAATGAGAAGGTCCTCATATACCCATCTCTCCTCCTCGTCTCTTTCAGAGGATTGGTGCAGTAGACCTTTCCTCTGGTTTGAGGTTTTTTGGCTGCAGTATTCATGGGAAGATGGACCTCAATGAAGATGGACTGGTGGACCTGTCGGTGGGCTCCCTGGGGGCAGCCGTGCTACTCTGGTAGGTAACCTGTCACAGTTATTGTGATACAAACAGAGTTAAAAAAGTACCAGTGTAATACCTGCTGTGCAACATGATGACATCTCTCCCCCCAGGTCAAGGAGTGTTGTCCGCATCTATGTCAGCGTCCGGTTTGAACCCTCCAAGATCAACATTTTCAACAAGGACTGCCAACGGGGGGGCAAGGAGGTCACCTGTATGTCAGCCATTGTGTGCCTCAATATAACTGCCAGGACTCCCATTCTGCCAAATAAAGAAGTGGGTGAGTCTCCTATCTGTCATCAGTTGGGTTTTAGAAATGTTTTCATTAACACCTGTTTAAGCATTTTTAAATAGTTATAAGCCATGAGATCCAGCCCTACTAAGGCATAAGTGTTATTCATGTCTCTGCCCTGTTTCAGAGGAAGAGAACATCCACAAACATCTACTGCTGATCTCCCTTGGAGTACAGTGATCAAGCAGAGTTTATTTAGCGTTTCTGGGGTTTGGATTGAGATTTAATGCAATCCTGAAAACTCATCCAGCCAAACACTCGAATGTTGACTCTGCCTCAATGTTAGCTGTGACAGCAGCGACTCTAAAGTTGTACAGTGGTGGAACAGGGCCATAGGGCCTCTGGCACTACTGCAGGTTGAATTGCATGAACCTTCATCGAACATTACTTCTTTATGCTGCTTGGATGTTCGGGACAGGTTGTGGGGGTGTCTGCCAAACCCAGAAGAACTGGCAGTGTCAGGGAGATCGTGCTACGGTAAACACATTTGGGAATGTAGAAGCAGTTGGCTCTGGCTGTGGGTCCCAGCTCAGGGCAGGCTGGGCTTCCTGGCAGCGTCCCTTTGACAGCCTGACCCCCACCATCACTAACAGTTGCGATAGTCAGTGTATCTTCCTTGTGCTCAGGCAGCGCAGAGCAATGTGAGCGCTTTGAGTCGGCGTGGCGACCCAGCACCACCTTCAGCGGAAGTGTCAGACATGTGAGACAAGGACAGAATCACAGCGAAGTGTATTGTCACCGCTGGAGCCAATCTGCCGGAGAGCTCAGAACACACGATCTGCAGCATTAAAGAACGGAACACATTTATTTCATATTCCGTTGTCGTGTCAGCCCTTAATTCTCATCAGATGTGCTGGGGTAGCAAGTTTGCAGTCAGCTCTTATATAATGGAAACCTTTTTTTCCCCTTAGTGCGGTGAGCCTGAGGGCCTCAGTAATGCTTTATAACGTGTTCGTCTCTGGAGCACTTAGTCAGGCTTTATCTTAAAATGAAAAATAAAATGCAGTTGAACTCTGTCCTTTATCTATCTGTCCTGTCATGCTGTCTCTTGCCTGGTTCCCGTCACTGAATATTAGACATCCTTGCTCTCCGTTGAAATCCTAAATAGGCTAGAAGGCAGACATACCTACATTAGCGGCGGATGTGTAGATTTTCGAGATGAAAGGAAAATTCCATAGGCAGCGTGACGTGCCACATGTCTTCTTTTCTTTTACAATTTTCATCCCTGTCAATAAAGTACGTAACCATAAGTAATAGAATGGAAAGACAATGGAAAAGATAAATAGTCTGTGGTCACTTTAAGTCTGACAGTCTGGCATGTTTGCATTGAAAGGAGTTCTCAGAAATGCACAAATCAGTCCCTTTAATTCAGGCACCAGTGTTTCAGTTTGTTCTGGTGCGAGCCAGTTTTTATTTATTCCTTTGTCCGTCTTTTAGAAATTAGTAAGCGTGTCTGTCTGTCTAAGTTGCCCCATTATTCCAGTATCACTCCAATAATTTAGATTATCTGGACACTAGGACTCAAATGGCCCTTGAGACCTGATGGTCCTTTTTCAGCCCTTATGGTCTTTTCCTCCATCCTCCAGCTCTGAGTTGCAGTTCCTTCATTGAGGATCGGCGCTACACCCCTCGGGCCCTGCTGGACGACAATGAGAAGCAGCAATCCAGAAATCTCACCCTGCTCCCTGGAGCAGAGTCCTGTGACCACGTCTACTTTCATGTCTTGGTCAGTATCCAGAGGAGCATTAATCATCACCCACCATGTCTGAGAACAATGTATAAAACAATATACAGCACAATCTGGAAATACTTTTAAAAAATGATTTAGCTGATGCTTGTCGCAAAAAAAGGCTTACAGTGTTAAGCGACTTATGATCAGTTCCTCTTTCATACATCTGAGGAATTTTTTAGTTGAGGGCAAGTGCTTTGCTCAAGGCTACTACAGCAAGAGTGAGACTCCAACCTGAGGTGTTCAAGTGAAAAGCTGCAGTTCTAAACACCTGCTGCTCTTTATTTACTGGACCGTGCTGGATCATTACCGCGACTCTGTAGTTGGAGTAACTGTGAACACTAGACAGTCCAGGTGGCACGGTGGAGTAGCGGGTGCCACTGGTGCCTCACAGCTCCCGGGTTGTGGATTCTGACGGCAGTTTGAATTTAACTCAGTCCATTTGAAGTTTCCACGTTGTCCCTGCGTTTGCGTGGGTTTCCTCCAGGTCCTCTGGTTGTCTCCCACTGTCCAAAGATGTTTCCAGTGAATTAGCGGCTCTAAGCAGCACTTAGTGTGTGACTGCTTTGTGATAGCCTGGTATCCCATACAGGATGTACCCTGACACCCACTCCATGCTTCTGGACCACAGTGACTCTGCACTCTAACAGCTAAACAGCAAACAAAAACATTATTTTTATTATCTTTTATTACTGTTACAGGAGTCTGCCGACTACGTGCGGCCCATAGTGTTCACAGTGGAAGTAGGCCTTCAGGACCCCACCGTGGGCCCTGTGCTGGATGACAGCTGGCCCACCACGGTCAGGACTGAGGTGAGGGGCACACAGCCCAGCCACCGCTCACCGCTCTAGCATGATGAGGGGAGCAGGACAGCTTCCCATCAACTGCGTTCCAGGGTTTATACATCATAATACTTTAACCACTATGTGTTGCCTCTGTCTGTTGAAGTCAAAAATGTCCATGTTTGGAAAACACAAGTAGTCCAGCATGAGGCGTGATCTGTGAATAAGATTTCTGCACAATCCCCCAGCTCCCTTACTGGAATGGGTGCGATGATGACGACCACTGCATGCCTGACCTGGTCCTGCACAGTCAGTCTGACCTGTTGGAGAGTAGGTGGGTGTCATTTGTGTCTCATTCAGTAAATGACTTGTATCCTCGCACCAACGAACCTAGAACACATGTAAAAGCTGATCATTTTAAAATTCCTTTTGCTCCTGGGAACATTCCCACATGGCTCTTTTTTAAGATGTTCTTTCCTTTGTGGCAGCATCCTTTCCTAGACACACACTCACACACACCTAAATACTCCAAAGCACAAGCACACACCCACACCGGCCACAGAGACCCCCTTGTCACTCTTAGGTAATTTCACATTGAATGGGAGTGTGTGTCGGGTCTTCTTCGTCTTTCCGGACCCAGTGCGACGACCGCAAGTGGGTTTCTTTCTTTCAAAGGCCTATTCAAACACAGCCGAGTCTGGCCCATGGTGAACCGCTACGGTTATGTTGGAAATGCGTCATGCGATTCTGCTACCCTCTTGGCACATGTTTAGAGAGGCCCAGAGTTGCTGCTATTGTCCTCCTTGTGGAAATTTCTTGAGAGTGGGGCGCTCTTTGTTATTTGCTAAATGGATGAACAGAAGCAGCTGGATGGTACAGTATGAAACAGCAGCGTTTCCAGATTCGTGGAACTTCTTAGAACTGGCATGCGCCAAGTTGTAAAAAAGAAGTGATGGAAAAGATTAAAAACATGTATACTGCAACATGAAACCGTAAACGCCAAATAACTCTGGTTTGGTTGGATCTGCTGTGTGGACATTTAGAAAGAACTTGCAGGCATGCAATGCAGCACGTAAAATGTATTTTCATTCTCTGCTCTGTGATGGTGATGCCAGCCCTCTGCCACTGCTGCCCTTTTGCAGGCAGTTCTGCGGGCAGGCGCTGCGCTCTGGGACCATTGTCTGTCGACAGACGTGGGCAGAGAAGGGGTCTGAACGAGTGATCGAGGGCTCACGCAGGAGGATGGTGGTGGATGCCCGCCTGGAGAACCGCGGTGAAAACGCCTACAGTGCTCGCCTCAACATCACCTACACTGCGAACCTGCGCTTCTCCAGCCTCATTGTCAAGGTGGGGCCCTGGTGTGAAGCCTAGTTAGGATCTGTGTCCTCATCAACCTTCACGTCCTGCTGTGAACGTGAGGATGGAATTTATTTGCAATGGAAGGGACAGAGTGGTAAAAGACATTGTCCCTAATGACCCACCTCACGGTTCCCCTGGCAGGACACCTCAGATATCAAGATTGAGTGTCGCAGCCAACAAAGACATGAGAAGATCTGCAACGTCAGCGCACCCTTCATGAGGTCCCAGGCACGGGTGGGTTTGAACCTGTCCTCAACCTGCTTCCAAAATGAATATGAGTTGTATAACTTCAGCATATATGATTTTATTTTAAACCCTTGCCAGAAAGCAAAAAAGACATAAAGATCAGTAAGCCAATAAGATAAACTTATACAATAAGATGAATGCAACAGTAAATTACCATAAAGCTGAAGGTATTGCTTTGTCTCAGTGCTGCTTCACACCACCTGGGCTGGTTGGGTGTGAGTTTGAATCCAGCTTAGTCTGTGTCAGGTGTGCATGTTCTCCTCATGTGTGTGCGAGTTTCCTCCTACAGTCCAAAGGTTGTGTTTCAGGTTAGCCGGTTGCTCTAAACTCTAGTGTGTGAATGTTTTCGTGTATGACCACCCAGTGACGGGACTGGTGTCTCACCCAGGAGTAGTTTCGTAGCCCAGTGTCCTGTGATTCCAGGCTCAGCTCTGGTCCACTGTGGCTCTCTTCAGGATTGAGCAGGTGCTCAAAATTGATTGACGGATATAAAATTGAAAATGTGTCAAATTCTGTACAATTTAACTTTTTTTACTAAGAGGTGAGTACTTAGACACGGTGCTACGGCCCTTTTGTTAAAGTATATTTTATGGTTGTGATGGTTTTTATTTGTCAGTTTTTCCAGACTGACTCTAATTTATTTTGATGGCTTTCTAATCAATCGGAAATTCTCTACATTACTAAAAAAATTCTTAAGGCCCCTAGAGATGTTCTTTTTTTAAAATATAAAAATGGCATAATTGTTAATGAATTTATCCAGTGGATCACTGAGCATGTAGGGTTCTGTGGGGTTCTGCTGAGGTTTTGATGAGGATGGTAGTTAATCCAGTACCTGGGTCCGTTGTGTAACGTGCAGATGTATTATGCAAGAAAACTGGGGTCCGTCTAGTGCAAGCGTGTAGCTGTGACATGGAGATGATTACGGTCTTGTTCAGGATCCAGGGCTGCAGATGTAGATACACGCAAAACTTGGAACCGGGGAGCGCAAGTAGCCCGATGACTGCTTACACAGCTACTGCAACATGCCTCCTGAATGATTCAAACCAAATATACGCTACTTTATGGCTCAGTTTTCATTTTGGATAAACTCACTTTTTTCTGTTTCATTATTACCCGCCTCCCTGTCAAGCATTTTCTCTGTGGGGGGGGTTTGTTTGGGTATGTAATAGAAAGCTGTTAAAATATGTTGGAACTCGGATATTAAATTTTAATCTACGAGCACTGCATTCCAGCAGCTTTGTTGCTCTCCTTACGCCACTAAGAAACCTAGAACGAGAGCTGAATAAATTCAGTTGATTTTTGGCTCTTACAGTATTTTCAAAAAAAAAAAAAATGGCTGGAATGCAGCCCCCAAGACCAAAAATTAGAATGTGAATTACACATTTCAGTAAACATCTACGCCTCAGATCCTCAAAATGGATTGATGGATATAAAACTGAAAATGTGTCAAATTCTCTACAGTTTGACTTTTTTTTAAACTAAGGGGTAAATACTTGAAGTACGTGATTATATGCCTTAATACATCACTTTAAACCCCTGTAGTTGTCCTTTATCTTACTGCTTTTTTCTACTGTCAACCTTGGCAGCTGCGTTGTAGTTTATTGTGAAACCATGTTTTGTTTTAGCCCACTGTAAACCATATATAGTGTAATTTACTCCACTCTCGTGACTCTTCTGTGGATCACTGTAGGACCCTATAGTGCACTATAACTTACTATGCACCCCACTGGCTGCCAAACCATTTCAGCAAAAACAATGCATTTACAGAAAGAGCTTAAGGTCCTGTGGAATGAACCACAATGAAAAAAAAAAAAACATAAAATGATCAGATGTACATTACCAGTAAGCAGTTCTGTGTGACTGGCACATGGAATTGGCACAATGAAAGACGAGTAGACCCATGTTCAAAGAGGCCTCTGTGTAAGTCCACCCTGTCTGGTCGTGCGTGGCCATGGGGGTTTTTAAGGGCAGTTGAAGCGAGAAGAACTCGGTGTGGCGAGGGAGCGTGTGCTTTTTTCCATACTAGACCGTGCCAGGATATGGGGGAGATGGAGCCATTACCAACATTCAACACAACATTTTCCAGGCCTGGTTCACAGGGCTGAGAAGGGACTATTATGGCTAACCCTCCTCTCATGGAGCTCATGTAAACCCAGCGGCACTGAAATGCACATCATTTCGGTCAGGAGCACCGAGGACTAGGATTCCTACAAAATGTCTTAGACTTGCTTTGATGTAGAGGACATTGGTTTCAAAAACATTCTCCCCTGATTCTACAGACTTGTTTTCATGGAAGGAGATACATCATTAGGTATTACTCACCCTCTGGGCATCCAGAAGGGACTGGAAGACGGGGCTCCAATCCATAAATTAATTCATTGGTAGAACCGCATTTTAAAACTTAGTATAATACACCATTGGCTAAGAAAATGAAATTATTTGATCTTTGTGAGCTGTTCTGCTTACATGTGGAATGTGGTTGTTACCACCATTTCTGAGATGGGGGTCTCATTTTTAAAATACAGATATTCTAAAGCCAGAAACCTATTGCCTAATATTATTTATGAATAGAAAGTAAAGACTTGCCAGTTGTAACCCACCGTACCCCTGCAAAGCATCACCAGATTGCTTTAAAAAAAAAAAACCTGGATCAGGTCCTTGGTGTAAGTAATAACTGAAAAGCACACAATGCTTAGAAAAGCATTAGATCCAGTGTCAGATTCAGCAAATTGACATTGCTGCCTCCAGCTACTGTAATGAACCGCAGGGGTGCTGTCTGTGGAATCAGCTGTGCTGAGTGGGTGTGCAGCAGCAAGAGGACACATCTGAAAGTTCATCCATATCCAAATGCATCCATATGCTTCGTCTTAGTCCACTTTGATTAACTAGAATGGATCTGACACAGTTTGTACGCTAGGTACCTTCTGTTAAATCATTCTTTCATTTACACCGCGGAATGATGTAGTGCCCCCACTTGGGGCAATTTAGAGTCACTATTTCATCTGAAATGTATGTGTTTGCACTGTGGGCTGGAAAAAAGAGCACCTGGAGCACATTGAGGCAAGCACCAGCAAACCCCCCAGAGGCCGAGTTGGATTTCAAGCCACGGTTCCAGATCACGAGCAGCCGGCGCTACCTGCTCTGCCACCATGTTGCCTATCTGCCCTGTACTGATCCAACAGAGAAAAGCAGCAGATACGCTTAACTAGGATAGGTTACAGTTAACTAGGACAACCCAACTGACAGCTGAGGAAAGGACGACAAAAAACTCCCAACTGAAAAGAAGGGTAGAAAAATAAACATCTGGGGGACCTAGTAGCATTAACTGTCCATCCATTCTCTATCCTACTGTGGTGGCAGGTGACCTGTGTGGATGTATCTAGTACAGTATGTCAGTCATCTGCTGTTGTCCAACCCCATAGTTACTAACCCGGTTGGCAGTCACTGGGAGTCGACGGCTTCCAGCTACAAAACCAGGTGGTTGCCGTAGGAAGTCATCAGTTCCCAGTCCACAGGGCAGCAGCACACCAGTACCACTGAGGGCCTCGCTGGGGGGCTGGTGTTCCCAGAGGGGCAAAACACTTCAGGCAGAGGACAACACTGCGAATACATCAGTTTGGATTTTTGCCTGTTTTTAATGAAAGCAATAGAGAAGATGTGTTTCACTGTAGCAGGCCAAGCATTCCACAATTTCAGGGCCTGATAGCTAAACGTCGTCCCTCCCAGATTCTTTGTGAGGGTCTCAGGGGTGCCAGTTATGGATTGCAGCTCAGCTCTCTATGACTGCAATGTCAAGTTGCTGAGGTGCTGCACAGAGGAAATGTGTGATGAGATGCATGTTTAGAAAGCATGTCTTGTTACTTGGAAAGTAAAGTTAGACAGGCAAGTAAAGTTCTACCCACAGAAGCAGGTGGAAAAAGGTCAAAAACCATATAATGTTTGAAGCCATGGACTTATTACAGGTTATTGCTGGCTCTCCTCCGCTAGTCTGTTGTAAATCAGCCTGTATTTTTTTTGGAAAGAGTCCTTCAGAAAGATTACTGCAGTTCAGTGAAGCTCCGTCAGTTGGTTTCATATCTTACCAGTGTTCACTTACACATTTTATTCCTGTTCAACTTTCTCCATGCAAAGTTGTTATGACAGGTATGTGACCTCTGTGTGTCTCACACCCCGGCGTGTGACAGACAGGTAAAGGTCTGTGTCCTCCTCATCTGCCACAGGTGCTTTTTCGGCTGGAGTTCGAGTTTAGCCGCTCAGTGTTCCTGGACCACGTGCACGTAATCCTGGAGGCCACCAGGTAAGAACACATGTTTTGAGCTCATAAACCACACAAACAGGATAACATTTTCACATCCATTACAACACTGACAGATGTATGAGACATTTTCCCAATGATTTACCAGCATACACGTGTTTTGTGTTTCACCTGTGAGTTGAAGCCATCCGGTTAATTGTCACCATTCGTTTTTTAAGTGCATTA
This sequence comes from Arapaima gigas, assembly GCA_900497675.1. NCBI lineage: Eukaryota > Metazoa > Chordata > Actinopteri > Osteoglossiformes > Osteoglossidae > Arapaima > Arapaima gigas. The sequence continues at coordinate 12,007 of UFQX01000460.1, read as the reverse complement.
CTTTTGTGGTGGATTTTAAATGCAAAAACTTTCCATAAAGTTTTACAAGCATTTGTGCTCTGCAGCGAAGGGGAAGAAGTGAATGCAGCTGACAACTACAATGACATATTTCACCAGCTGAAATATGAAGCTGACCTCCTCTTTACAAGGTTTGTCCCGTCTTACATCCGGAGCAAATGAGATGTTTGCATTTGGTAAAGCTCAAACGTGAGGCCCATCGGGGCTTGAATTTGGCCAGGGCCACCTTGCCTCACCCACACGTTTGCTTCATCTCTGGCTTCAGGGACTCCAACCCCTCTCGCTGTGAAATCAAAGCTGAGCGCTCGCTGGATAAGCCCACCAGTTGGAGGCCACCTTTTAACTTCACTTTCCAGGTGAGTTCACCTGCTCTCCAGGTGTATTGCTGCAGGAAGAAGAATAATCAGGTTTCACTGGTTGCTCAACACACGCACCATTTCTTACCAGCTTTGACTGTGACATCTTCATATGAACCAGCATATTGTAGTTTGATGTTAAATTTAACAATGAGAAATTCCATGGTTTCCTAATTTCCTCATTTAACGCAGATACAGAACCTTGGCTTTTTCCCTGTGAGAGATTTGCAGCTGAATATCGAAATTCCTGATATGACGAAGAGTCTAAACCAGGTCCTACAGATATCGGACTTCTATATCGATGAGGTGAGAGACCAACGTGATGTTTATTCGTTCCTAAACAACAGTTCTGCACTCAAACCCTGCTGCTCGCTCAGAGTTGTGCCACGTGTCCTCCATACATGGTAAGGGAGCTCCTAGTGACATTTACAGGGTTCCCACAATAGGGCACAAACAATGCAAATGTCATTACCACTGGCTTTAACAGTTAAAATGAAAAATCCGCTTGCATTCGTCTGCTGCCATGGCCCATAGACCATTTCCCAATAAACCAGCATCTTGTTAATCAGTTCCAAGTGTGGGAGCAAAGCCCATACTGACAGCGGAGGATCTCTCGTGGCCCAGTACCAGTGTTGGTGTCCTTGCAGAGTGTGAAAGCAGGAATGTGTGAGGGTGTCTTGTTCTCCATCAGTCAGACGGAACGCACTGCATCCCCAGCCTCAACGTGACTCAACACCAGGATTCCGCCGACGACTTCGCACTTTTCCCACAGCTGGTAAACCCTCTTTCGTGGGTCACTATTGCGTTCACCGGCACCCCTATCTGGTAACCTGTGGACTGCCGAGTTCTACCAGTCGTCATATATTAAAATATCCTTTCACAACTATTTCCTTTTTTAGTCCGTATGTCCAAAATCCACGTTTCAGTCAAGCAATTCTTGATAAAAATGGCACTTTAAGCAGCTGCTGAAGAGCCACGAGGTTGTGAGTCAGCCTGTCCTCATTAGCTGCTGTGTGTGTGTGTGTGTGTGTGTGTGTGTGTGTCTGCGCAGAATGTGTCCAGCAGCATCACGGTTCCTGTCCAGTGCAGCGTCAACCTGCCACCCTACAAGACCATCTCAGTGAGGATCAGTGGCACCCTGCGCATCGACACCCTGAACGCCGTGAGTCCGCCGTGTGACCATTTACACCATCGTCATCTTCGGCCCCCAGCTGGGAGGCGGAGAGGGAAGTAACGGCTTGGTTTCAAACATTATCTTGCCAGTTGAAGTTCAAGACCCTGGAAGTGGTGACGACGGCCTTCATAGAGCTGAGTCCATCCAGCCCCATGTTCCTCCTGGAGGAGAGACCCACTCGTCGCGTAAGTGGCAGAGTGATGGTAGATCCCACTGAGAGCAGAAATGTTACACAAACCAATAACCCACAGGCGCCTTTACAACAGTCACACACAGTGTCCGAAGAGTCACTGTCACCAGTACAGATCTGGTTACTCTGCAGGGCTGTTCAGCTGTCAGTATCACAGCTCAGCCAGGCATCCATGTGCAGCGTAAACGCCACTGAGCTTAAGGACCAGGAGGACCAGTGGAGCGCAGTCGGCTTAAAATACACAGGCCTGTGCTGCCCCCTACTGGCAGTAGGTCTCACACTGCAGGCTTGAACGAGACCGTTGCAGTGGGCTGCTCAGTTTCTCGCTCTTCCATACCAGGTCCAGCTTACATTTATTAAGCTGACATGTCTCTGCAGTGACTTACGGTGTTAATCTACTTCCAGCGATTTACTCATTTATGCAGCTGGGTGATTTCTACTGCAGAAAATCAGTAAGTATCTCACTGTTCTGCAGCTGGAGATGCAATTTGAACCTAGGTGCAGAAGCTCCATCCAGTGTTCTACCTTCCCCTCTGTATTTTAATACTTTGGATTTTATAAAAATATGGTATCTCCTGAATTTAAAGGCTGAGCCATATTGTAACAGAATGACTGGTACAGTTGGGTTACTCACATAAATTGGAATAAGAAGATGTTTTCTGTCAAACATTTGGCCAATTACCACAGAAGCCAAGAAAAATGTGACTATCTCTGATTCCCATTTCTTCTTTTAATTTGCCCAGATAATCTTGGAGGTCAGAAAGGAAGAAGATTACAGAATTCCCATCTGGATTATAATCGGGAGCACGTTGGGGGGGCTCCTATTACTGGCTCTGCTCATCCTGGCCTTGTGGAAAGTAAGTTAAGTAGAATCGCATGTATGTACACTATGATTTCACGGTTTTCAACTCTGCCATTGTTTTCTTTCGAATGAATTACAGCACCTCGCATCTATGTCGCCTTCATAATAACGCCCATAGGCACCATGTAAAGCACTGAAGTGGCCTGTTTAGGATTTTAACACCGTCCCCCTTCCCCTCCCCCCAGCTTGGGTTCTTCCAGCGGCAGAACCGGCACCAGGAGTTGGGGCACGAGGCAAATGGGAAACTGGCGGAAGAGCGGTAATGTCGCTTGCTGCGGCTGGCCCAAACTCAGGGACCATCAAGGAAGGAGGCCACAAACAGCTCTGAGTCAGTAAGAGAGGGACAGGCGCTTTGTGTTGTGGGAGGTCCCCCAGCAAGATGAGCTGCCAACCCACAACCAGACACGCACAGCCCAGCTGCCCAACCAAATCTCCTCGGGACCAGTCTGCTCCCATCCTTCCTTCACGCTCCCAGCGCTGCGTTCCTCTCACCCACACGGCGGAAAGCGATACAGGGTCCTCACCCCATTCGCTTCTTCTAATCAGTTGAGGACTGAACTTTGACTGTATTTGCCAATCAGGAATCGACTACCAAACATTGCTGATCCCATTGCTGTGGCCTCGCTCATCGCAAACCTCCGGTCCCGTTTTGTACCTTTTGCTTCCCGTCATCTTTCATTTATGCAAGCGGATGTCATCGAGCCCGACGACCCCTGTGCGTCGGGGACCGAACGAGGAGCTTGTCGGAGTCAGAGCGATGGGATCGGCGGGAGTCGGCTCGAGGGACGGCGAGGCCTTGCAGCCGGGGGACTGAACTCAGGCACTGGACAGATCAGCTCAGATCTCACGGCGGTGGCATCGGGAGGCAGTTTCTTCAGCACACAAGAAACTGCATGAAATTGCTGATATTTTTGCCATCGACCCCTCTGAGGAACTGGTATCCAGATCTAGCTTTATACAATAACCCATACTTCTCTATTAATGAGGAGGAAGAGTTTCCTAGTTTTTTATGTATTATTTTTAAAGTTATCGCCCGTTTTTTTAATAAACTTTATTAATAAACTGCAAGTATTTTGCAGACAACGTACTTCGTCCAGATGCACTTTTATGTGTAAACTTGAAATTTGTGAATAATCAGTCAAGATGATTGTTTTGTTTCCATGATTTACCTACAGCTATGTGAGGAAATAAGCGTGCACTGAAAAAACAAACAGCCTTCGTGAGAGGGTGTGCACTGTAGAGCTCTGTCAGCACATTTCTCTCTCTGATTGTCTAAACTAAACCAGAGCTTCTAGAACATTCCCAAGGTCGTCAAAGAGAAGTAACTGTGCAGAAGCCACCCGGCCCCTCTTCCCGTTACCTTAACCTTGCACTGTTAGCACAACACGCAGTGGATTACAAATGTTATCTTAAGGAAAATGACATTAGTTTGTTCGTGAGCTGATTTATGCAAAATCGTACCATCTACAGTTGTTCAAACACCACTTTATGGAGTGTATATGACAAAGTATGCAGTGATTTTTGCTCTGAACCTTCAGTATGCTTTTCTTAGGGGTATAATCGGAACATACTTTGGGCTAACGTGATCCTATACTAGATTGTAATCTGCAAATATCTATTTGTAAAATGCAAAATGCTGTGGTATCCCTACTTCTTTACTCAGCAGGACAAGTAAATTAAAAACAAAGACAGAACATTTCATTTTCACTTTTAATTGCTGATAAATACACTTGTAAAAACCCCTATGACACAATGTAGACAGGCTGCACAATGGGAATAAGGGCCTGAAGGGAAAGCGCATACATTCGAGTGCCACTCGGAGCGCACAGCCCCAGGGGAGCGGAGCCCTCTGTGGCAGATGTGCCGAGCTCCACTTACACAGATTGCGGGATGGAGGAAGACAAAGCAGTGTGCAGACAACACACCAGCATGTTGTTGCCTCATGCTCGCTGCAAGAACAGGCCTGAAGCTCCTCCTGCCCAGAAATTCTCTGAGAAAAGGGACAAACACCACTCAATTTTAGGGCACTGGCAGTTAGGTTTTTTTTTTTTTTTTAAATCTTAACTCAGACCCACACATACAGCATTGAATTAAAAACAGGCATTTTACATGGCTTTAACTGCATTTTTTTCCTTTAGTATTTCAAGAATTTGGTTCCAAAGTATACCTGCTATCAACCATGATTCAGATTTTTTTTAATGTTACAAAATAAAGAAAAAAATAGTCATAATAAAGTGCAAGATCCAAATGTAGGTCAAGAAATGGTCTTTCTGCAGCTAGTACTAAAAACCCAAATCCCCCCTTTTGGGGGGGGGGAATCAGCCATGAGTACTTAAAAGTACTGCAACCTAAAAAAGTTCTACTGGGCATGTTTGTCCAGAATGGGACAAGTCTGTTAATGCCACCAAATTAAGGTTTTAACAACACTGTTTTAAAACAATACAAGGGAAAAAAAGCTCAGAGGGAGACATTCTCTGTACCCATGGTTAGCCATTTAAACAGTGAAATTTGAACAGTAACGTACACAAAAGTGATCCGTAATCATACTGCATTTCAGAGATTATCGAGAGTATCGCGGTCATACAAACAACTCACTCATTCTCTCGCCAAGGCAGAACGGGAAGCCGTCCCATTAGACCCAGCTCACACAGCTCAGCCTAACCCCATGACACACACTCTGCACTAAGCTCAGTGTCAAGAGGAACTTGCTCTTGTTCCACTTTCTTCTGGAGTCACACACCTAATTTTAGTAACAGATCAAAAGAATATAATTAAAAACAGGATTCTGTAAAGAGCTTTAGTGTAGAAAAATTCACCCCATGGAAAAATACAGAGGTTTTATCCTGCAACAGCAGCCTTGAGAGCTGCCTTTGTTAGTCAATATTTAAGCACACTCTGGAGATACTTTGTTCACCACGAGTCGGATGGTAGACTCTATAAGAGGCGTTTCTTTGGGATTCGATACCATTGAAAACATCCAATATCTTACTGCATTAAGATTTGCTTTGAGAAGAGTTCCATCACTGAGATTGTGATATCTGCAACAGCTGGTCATTGACTTCATAATAACAAGGGCCCAAACCTTCATAAACATAAAACATGTTAAACTTTCTAAGTTTCAATAAAATGTTACTAAACCCAGCACCATTTGAATTACAATTGAGAATAAGGAGTCCGTTCGCTGTCAGTGGAACTCGACAAATTCCTCCAGCGTTTTGGGGATCTGGTTGCGGTAAGTGATCTGGTGTTGCTGCACTGCACGTGCTGCCAGGCACTTAAGACTCATCTTCATCTGAGTTTTGAGCAGGATCTCTGAGACGCCTGTGGTGCTCTTGTCCAGAGGCGTTTTCTTCTGCTTGTTGGTCATGTCTGTGTGAGCACCTGCTTCTACCAAGCTGATGATGATGGCATGCAGCGTGAGGAAGTCGCTGATGGGTCGGTTGTACTGCACAATGATGTGGAGGGGGCTGTTTCCCTCGTTGTCCACGCCGTTCACCTGGGCTCCACAGTCCAGCAGGAGCTTGGTGACCTGTGCATTGGGGAAGCTGCAAACATCGTTGGTGTGGAAGTCGTCCACAGGTGTATTGGAGCTAATGGCTAAGTGCAGCAGGGATGAGCCATCCCGCGTTCGTGGGTCCAGCTGGATGAGGTTGTAGATCTGCTTGTTGATGCGTCCCCGCTCCTCCTCACTGCATTGCGTCTTGGTGGAGATGCACACCAAGTAAAGGAAGGTAAAGATATTGGACTCGTAGTTGTCCATGGCGGAGTGCAGCTCGGACTCCTGGGCGGTCTCCACCCGGGCCATGCTCCGCTCAATCTCCAACACACTACAGCGCAGAACCTGCTCAACATCCCGTGCCTCCACTGGCTCGTTCAGGTGGATCATCTGTGAGAAGACCTGAGCGAAGCGCAGCAGGTCCTTGTGGGTGTTACGGTTCCCTTTCTGTCGCAGATTCAGAGCATGCAGCCACAGCTTGATGCACTGATCAAAGTCCATGTTGTCAGCGTACACGGCACCTCGGTAGATGATTGGGTGCGACACATCGATGTTATCGGATCCCAAGATCCGCTCACGCACAATCAGCCCCTCCATGTGTAAGGCGTGATAGTCCTGCCGAATGGCCTCCAGCTCCTGCGGGGTTTGGCACTCCCTCCGCCCACCATAGGCCTCGACAGGTGGCAGCACCTCCTTGGTAATGACGTTTGATGGGTCTCGGTAGCGCTCCAGCATGGCAAGATACAGGTAGTGGTATGTTTTCAGAATGTCATAATTCTCACGGTCATTGGCAAAGGAGGCACCTAGTAGCTCCAGGGCCTCAATGCGACTCCTAGGGTCACAATCCACATGGGAAAGGAGCAACTCCACCACGTCCGCTTTGCAGCTCTCAGCTGCCACCTTCAACGGCGTCATGCCATGCCCATTGACCACCATTGCAGCCTGGCAACGCACCAGCTCTTTGACGATGTTGAGGTGACCGGCCTCTGCGGCAAAGTGCAGAGCGGTGGCTCCGCAGTGGGCCCTGGCATTGGGGTCCGCCCCATGTTCCAACAGGAAGCGCACCACATCTGTGTGCCCCTTATAAGCAGCGATCATCAAGCAGGTGTTGTCGTACTTGTTGGCAATGCTGATGTCCGCGTGATGCTCCACCAGGTACCGGACAATGTCTAGTCGCCCATCGAAGCAGGCTGCCCGCAGGGGGGTGGAGTTAGTTACAGTCGTGTGGTTCACATTGGCATTGTGCAAAACCAGCAGATGCACCACTTCAAAGTGGCCTGCCCCTGCTGCACACCAGAGAGCAGTGGCACCATCAATAACATACCTAGAGAGACACGAGAGAGACAGGAAAGAGGAGTGACCAATGACAAAGCAGCAAACATGAATGGACACTGTATTCCAAATGCATGTCAGGAAGCTTATTAACATTTATACCTTGGAGGCTTTTGTCCAAGGCAACTTTCTCTGCTAGATAAACACCTTTACAGCAATCCCCCCATTGTATTTTCAGTGTCAATTAAGGCCCTTCATCTGAGGGCACTGCTAGAGCAATGGGATTCGAACAAACTTCCAGGTTACAAAAGCACAATAGACTACTTTACCTACTGAATAATGAAGCTACAAGTAAACCTTTCGATGCATATTGTTTATTGTTTAATTTTATACGTGTGTGTGTGTGTGTGTGTGTGTGTGTATATATATGTATACACACACACACACACACACACACACACGGTAAAGGTGTCAAGGTGTCATAATATTAGAGTTTCGGGGGAATGGTGAAATATACCACATTACACGCAAAAAGTGACATTGCCGTTGTACTATAAGGACATGTCGTGTAAAAAGGACGAGGAGGCTGTACAGACCCGTCGAAGCGCACCGTGCCCGTCTGCTCCGTGTCCACCCGGTAGTGCTCGAGCAGCAGCCGGACCACCTTGGCGTGTCCATTGCGGGCCGCGATGATGAGCGGGGTGGAGCGCTGCCCACTCTGCTGGCTCACGTAGCTCAGCAGGTAGCGGGTCTCGGCTTCCGAGTGGTTGAGCAGCAGGGCGGCCAGGGTCAGGACCCGGCCCTCGCTAGCCGCCTTGTACACGTACCCGGCCAGCGACTCCATCGGGGCCCGCCGCCCATGAACGGCTCAGCGCTGAGTGCGGGACTCCCGTTGAACAGGGCAGAAAGCAGCCCGAAGACTGACCGGCGGCTCACCCGGCGCCGCTATCGTACATAGAACATTAAAACTAATCTTAAAATTAAGAGAAAAGTCGGCTGCGCGCGGTTACCCGGGGATTTAAAAAAAGGCCCGCCGGACCCGCGTATTCCTGTCACCAAGGTCCGTAAAAATAAAACACGAAAACAAATCAAACTGACCGCTGAAACCTAAAACAGCGCTGCTCTGCTTCACTACAGAACATCTCTTCGCAGCTCTCTTTTATAGTTTGGCAGGCATAACGAAATTAAAATGCCTGTTTCTTTCTCTTTTTGACGTTTCCAGGACACCTTTCACCTTTGCCACTTTGCCCAGGATAAAATGCAGGAAGTGGTTGTGTACCCAGGAAATGCATCCGGAGGACAACCCACGATGAACGAAACAACATCGGAGTTTATTCCGAACCCTGAAAAACGTTACACACACCGGAAGTCAGTGGTATTAAAGTTACGTTAGAAGTATTTATATGCAGTTGAAGCGGCATCTCTTTTGTACGTAAATAAAAATGATTTGCATATGAACAATTAATGTTTGTAAATGAAAGTTTACAGTAAAAATTTAAATCAAGTGAAATTAAATTACGTATTATAATAAAAATGCATAACTGAGCTTTTCTCGTAACTGCTTTAAAAGTATTTTGTAGCCGCTCAACTTCCTTTCGAATTGTAGAGGACCTGTTAAGCATTAAAAATATTCATCACTGTCATTCTTCTGAAGCCACGAACAATTAAGAAGTATATATTTTATGTGTTATATTGTATAAGGATATATTATATATTTTGTAATAATTAGCAGCCCTTTTAACTTGCATGTGATTAAACAAGTACAGGATTGGGAAAAAAACACAGTGTACACATAAGGAGAGGAATGTAAACAGTTTGAACTATGTTTTATATTCCCAACTTAAAAACTTTATGTTTATTGATTCCATGCCAGTTCTTTAAGGAATACTGTTTTTATTACTTAAGAATTTGATTGTTTTAAGTAAAAAATAATTCAATACTATGGAACTTGTTGTTGCAGTTAACAGTTTACTAGCTGAGTTACCTGGTACTGCCTGGGTCAAAAAGGTGTAGTAGTTGGAAGGTAAAAAGTAAAAATACAGTATGTAATCACTAAACTGTTTCACCATTAAAGTGGTTGCATTTAGCACACAAGTACTGTTAAGTGCTGTCAGACAGGCAAACACTACAGAGTGTGATCTTTGTGCCACTCTTAAGTAAAAAGGGGGGGGACAATTATCAAACTTCACCTTTACGTGACAAATGTGTGTAGCACTGCATGTGTGTCATGTATAATTTCATATTAATTTTTACATGTTCATTTGATAACATATAACAGGTACTGGTTTCTATGGGCAAACATGCAGATAGCACTGACAGCAACTGTAGTGACATGCACAGAGTAATAAGTTATATATCAAGAAACCTTATTACCTTTAAACTGTTCCTGGATATTTAACCGCTCTACAGAAAAGTAATGTCAACACATCTTAAACATTGGTTCTACTAAACTTGGAGGGACCGTTTTTCATATGCCATGTTTTTGAATAGATAGGCTGTTTTTTGTCATTTATGGATAGTGCGGACTTGTGTGGTTCAATATGATTTGCTTAATTGTGAGTTGCAAGTGTAATAAACCCTGTAATTCCACTCACTGCCTCTCCCCTTGTGTCACCATGAACCATATTTTCCAGCGTGACTTAATTTGTTCAGTTTAATTGCACCATCTAAATTTAAAATCTGAAAGTCCAAATATCCAAGAGTTCATGGATCTAGCATTTCAAAAAAAATAGGTGTGATAAAAAGTTATGTTATATCCTCAGCTCATCAGTGTCAAATTCTGTTCACTGCTGCTTGCCAGAGGGGAGTCAATTCTCCACAAGTAGCTGACTATTGAAAAAAATATGGCATAGCTTTAAATTTGGGTTTATTATGTTCTTGTGACTGTGTTTTATCAAACTAAATCATCTAAATCAAGAATGTCAAAATTCAGTATGCATTTTACACTTAGGCCTCAATATAATGGAGGTGCTGTAAGTGACATTAGGGTTTTCCCAACTAGCTATACCTCCATCTAGATAGCTTTGGAAAATAATTTTTGGGATACAACACTTGGGCAGTTCATGCTTGTTTGAAATATATTATACAAACAGAACTAGAATTTATTAGTTCCAATTATATGTTACTGATGTTTTATTTTTGCGGGACACAACTTGAAATGAGTTGCTTCTGGTAGAACTATCCCTCCAGGTTTAGAAGAACTTTGGTTTAAGATTTGTTGGCATTTGTTTTCTTCACAATGGTTAAATATCCAAGTACCATCCATCCACTTTCAGTAACTGCTAGTCTGATTCAGAGTCAAGGTGGTCTGGAGAGCATCCTGGGAAAAATAAGGGCATGACTTCAAGGTACACCAGTTTATTACAGGACAATCACACACACAGATCCTGAAGGCAAATTAGTCACTCTTCACTCATTCAACTGAAAGACATATCTTTGGACTGTGGGAGGGAACCAGAGCCCCTGGGAATCCCTTGAGACTCAGGAAAAGGACGTTGTTCCCACACAGACCGAGCTGGATTCAAACCAACTCCCAAACAGACCAGGTGCTGGGAGGCACCAGCACTACCTGCTGCTCCACCGAATGTAGCACATAAATGAAGCTAGCAAAAATTCAGCTTTTTTTTACAGTTAACAATAACACTTTATTATGCAGCTGTATTTTACACTTGACACTTCTGTCGTCTTTACATTCGTTTTACTCTTTTTACAGATTCAACACGCATTGACACATAATGCATTTAAGACACAAACTGGCCTTGTGTGAAGAAAACGTCTAAATATATGAAAAATATACAAAGATACAGAAAGTAACTCATAGGTTTCTTTTCAACAAACACGATACATGGTCATAACAGAAGGACAGCGGCAGAAGGCAAACATCAAGCCTGCACCTTAAAATGTTTACCACAGTCTGAAGTGCAAAATCGCGGGAGATCAGCGGAAGATGCGTAAATAACAAGGTATTTATAACCATGATAGGTTATATGAGGGTGAACTAGACGGGGAGACCGGTGCGCTTATAAGTTTTAACATTCAGGATTGCACATGCCTTCAACTGCGTTTAATTGCATTTTCTTTAAATGCAATCGTATTTATAAGTGCATAGACAGAACGAAATGAATAATAATTTACACGTTTATTTCTAAAGCTCTGGACAGCCAAAAGGCTTGAGAATTTTTGGAGTGAAAAATATGTTTTATTTTGTCCACATTAACCGCGTTTAACATTCAGAAATAAATAAAGCCATTCTGTCACGTAAGTAAACTAATGAACTATGTTTTGCTTTTCGCGGGGTTCTGCGGGGTGCGCAGGCGATGTCCCTCCCTGTGCGTGGATGGTGGACAGTCTGCAGTGTTCCGTACCCAGGATATTGACGGGAATGTCTTCGTGCGTTTTTACGCAGTTGGGTCTGAAGGTGTTGGAGAACCGGCGAACTGGACAGGATCGGGAGATAACGGGCGAGGAGATCTTCCAGAACAGGTCCTTCAGCATCTTTCTGAACTCCCTTCTCATGAGGCAGTAGAGTACCGGGTTCAGGCAGCTGTTTACGTGAGCCAGACACACGGACACGGGGAACACGTACGTGTGGATCATGTAGTAGGACTTGTCCCATCGGACCACGTTGAACTTGACCAGG
>UFQX01000459.1:565687-648264 GCA_900497675.1 Arapaima gigas | reverse complement strand
GGATGACGACTGAAAACAGAAAAGAAAGTTCCTTTCTGGAGCAAAAGGTGTGGAAATCTGTTCCGAGATCTGTTCCAAGCGAATGTTGTACAAGGGAGGAATCTCTGGAGACATGAGGGGGTTCTCCCACGTCACCAAAAGCGCCTTCTCACAGCTCACTGTCACATCCTTTGGAGGATCATCTCTTTTTATTTTCCTTCATTTCAAACAGTATAAACTAGTACAGTCCAACCGAGTTATAAAATCAAATATAGTATAAACGCCTGGTATAATGTAGAATAACTACAACAACCATAACCCCCTAACCGGCTAGTCATGACGGCCCGCCCCCACGTCAGCTATTCGCATCCTGAGCAGCCGAACTATCCTTATCGATACAATAACAAAGATCGCAAACAAATGCTCAGTTTTTCGGCAGATATAAACGAAATGCGCTCTTAAATCTTCACATAGAAACTCGTTATTCAGCAATTTCACCTGTAATTCTGCGTGGCACGAGCAGCCAGTTTCAGTCGCATTTCGAGAGGTGACGGTCTTGGGCTCCTGCGCTGCGAGTTATCCAATCATAGCAAAATCATTGGTTTTCGCAGCTGTCAATCACTCCGCTGTATAGTGCATCTCCTGTCGATTCCCGTTAGTCCCCGCCCCTTTGGGAAAGCCGTGAGTCGAGAGCCCGAACAGTTCAATGCGGGTCAAGGACTCGATAGAGAAGAGCGGGGGTCTGTGGTTCATTTTTAGACACCACTTTTAATACGAGCTTTAAAGTATTAGAATTGGTTCCATAGCAGAATTGGAAATATATTCTGAGAAATTAAAAATAACTTCCGTGTCAGAGCAAAGATGTTCATTTTGTTAACGTGAGTTTGGTATTATTTGGTTATTTTTAAAAATACCTGACTGATATAGTCATATGTTATCCTGGGTGGGCCCTAGAGGTGCTGCGGCTTTTGTGTTTGTCAGACAATGATGTAAAAGTTGAGATTCTGGCTACAGCTGAATTCTGAGAAAAATCATGAAAATAAAACAAAATTGTCTTTGCGGCGTGGAACTCACCGAAAGGATGGTTTTGGAACAGAAGCCCAAGGGCTTGTGAGGTTAAAACAAACCAGTGAGGTGAACAACAATATCCTCCATAAAAGGGGAACTAAAGCAAAAATCAACCTCTCCTCCTTGTTTCACTACATATATCACTCAAATGATAAAAATGAAATACCTTCATTCTCTTGTGAATGAATATTGCTTTTTCTTATGCATGAACTTTGTGGCGTCTTTGCATAGCATCCAAGGATGGTTTCATTTCGGCTTTAATTCAGTTTATTTTTATATAGCGTTCCTGTCATTACAGTGAGGCAGAGCACCGAACAAAGGTCCAAGGGATGGACAGCAGGAGAATGCCGTGACATAGATTACCTGCTGTTGGGACTTACAGAAAGTTAGCTGTAAAGTCAGCTGGCAACTGAGGAGAGGAAAACAAAAAGCTCCAAACAGCAAGGAGGAGGAGGAGGAAAAACCTCTGGAGGTCCAAGTGCTGGGGGGGGGGGGCTTGGTGTCCACATACCCTGGGCATTGAGGTATGTGCATGTCTCTTAGTTGAAAAAAGCACCCAGTTTCCTCTGTTGTAATTCTGTCTGCTGTTTACCCCCTTGGACCGAGAGAGGTGACCACCCTGTAAAAATATGAGTAGCTTCTGGGCTCTTAAATGTATTTGTAAACAAATTGGGTTTCTATATTTAGGCTTCCTTGGGAGGAACGTAAAATAGTTAAATATTAAAAAGTATTACGTTAAATTAAACTATGAAGTACAACCTTGTATCATTGTAAAATTTTGTTGTTAAAAAAATTAATATTTTATTCAGTTTCTGAAAAAAACATGCTGCCTGTTGAGTTAAAAATAAAAAAGCACAACTAATGAAATTAGCATATGGCCAAGAATGAAATTATTCTTTAATTTTTTGCAATCACATTTTTATGTTTTTCACTTTAACATGGGGAAACCTGATGTTACAGACATTGTCATCATGGATGAAGGAGAACTTACTGATAGTTTGTACATAAGTGCAGGACATTTTTGGGGACATGTGAAGACCAGGTTGGACTACCACACACAGCACATTTTTAGATATGAACTTGAATGTTAGAAGCAGAACATTTTCCACCAAGCTTGATATGGAGCCAAAAAACATCTAATGATCGGTGAGTAGAGGCTGGTAACTAATGTGGTCAACAGAATGTGGTTTAGGTTTCAAGAGAGTTAAGAAGAAGACCTCAGAAGAGCAGCTTCAAAGTGCGGAAATCATCACTATTGTATAACGTTTTATTTTTATCACAAAGCAGAGTGAGTGAAAAATAAACCCTTGTTGTACCTTAATAGTTACAGTTACAATGTGAGCAGGAGACGGTTGTGCAGATCCAGAGCATGAAAGAGGACAGGAACACTTTGAACATCTCAACAATTGGCTGAGATAATATCTAGACTGAATACAGTAACATGGGAGGCCTGCGGTATTTTACACTGGACTGGAGGCATACAGCCACGTCTGTGTTACTTTCATTTTCCAAATGAAGGTTGCAGTTTTCTATAATCAGACACTTGACAATTCCTAGAACAGGAGCAGGGGGGAAGTCAGCAAACTGACAAGTGAAACCACAGGTCAGGAAGCCTGCAGACGGCGCCCGGCAGAGTCTTCAGAAACAGCGTGACGGTTTTTGTGGAAAGCAACCTGGACAATGAACAACTTCTCTACTTCTGAACCCTCAGTCAGTGTGACAGCAGCTTTAACCAAAAACTGATTGAAAGATTATTGAGAAAGTAGTAACTAAGCAGGGCAGCAACTTACTTGTAACTAGGAAGGCACTAGTCATGTGAATAGGAAGTCTCATGAGCTATTTTAGAGGCTGACAAAAAATTCCAGTGTTACACCAAACACCCTTTTCCCAAAAGATACGCTTGACAATGTTAGCAAAATAATGACGTATAAATGTTGAAAGTTAAACGGTTTTGCATTGTTTGGCAGCTTATTCTTACTGAACCCGTTTATGTAAAACTAGCAGGCAGTGAAGGTGTAATGATGTCACAGGGAGCTGCGACACACTTTGCTGAAGGGCTGTGGGGGGTGGAGGGGGGGCAGCCCTGTCACTGTGCACTGAGCTCATCGACCGCTGCAGGCTAAAAGTGCTGCTACACGGGAAGAAAGTTCCTGCTCCCACAGTCTCGTTTCCAGAGTTCTCAGTCCAGGCAGGTCCCTACAGTAACTTTATAACACAAAGCAGTAGGTCTTCCTTCACCCCAGGTCACAGCAGTTAAAAAGTCGAGGTCCACTTTGTCGTTCTGCACTTACCCCAACAGGTGAATTGAGGTGGGTAGGTAATATGGACAAATAAGTAGGTAAATAGGTGCTAAAAGGTAAATCGGTGGCTAAATGAATAAAAGACAAGAAGATGATAAGTGGATGAATAGAAGGACGGGAAGATGATAAAAGGACAAGAAAAATCAGTGTGAGTCGGTGGTGGCGGCCATGATCTTCCAGTTGGTGAAAACGATTCAAACTGAAAAACTCATTTCTGACCAAATCCTACAGGCGTTTTGAACACCGGTTTGCTGTAAGTACAGTGCACACTGCTGAGGAGCTGCATCCTTGAAAGTTTCTCTCTTTTTGAACCCTGTATAAAATTCCATTTGTCCAGAACCCCTTTGTGTGAAATCCTCCACTCCTTGTGCACATTTGGCAAAAACTCATCTGCAGCAACCCAACCTTTGAACCTGACAAAACCCCCTCAGCACAGTTCTAAACAGGCGGAAATCACAGCTGTGTAGTTTGTCACAGTCTTTATTCGTCCTGTCAAAATCCACGAGACACCCTAACGTACAATTTAAATACGGAAACATGACGTCAAACGAAACCATAAGCAGTGCGCGTCTTTAAATGCACAACATTGTTCTGTAAAAAAATGCAAAAATAAGATATTATTAACAAACAAGGGTTGGCTCTGCAGCAGCAGAAAATAACGGGCATGTTTAAGCGGAAATTTCCTTCTCGCGCCCTGAGCGTCCGTACAAGCCACAAACAAAGGACACGCAGATATCCCAGGTACGCAGAGGAAAAGATAGTGAGGCTCTGCTCCCTGCGAACCAGAAAAGTGCAGCCGGACACAGCGAGGTCTCATCGATCACCCGTCGCCTTCCTGCGGGATGCAGTTTAGGTCCGGCGAAGTGCTCAGGCTTTGGGTGCTGTTCTCTGAGTTGCAAAGAGCTGCCCGTTTGGGCTCAGGAGGGGATGGACTGTGTCTCTTTTGGGACGGGATGGCGGGTAAAACGCTGACGTTGCGCAGGGGATCCCCCATCTGGACAGGGAGGAAGGAGCAGAGCGACTGGCTCTGCGGGATCCCGACCCGCAGGGACTTGCTGGCTGTGGGCCCAGGGCCCCCCGCCAGGCTTCGGTTCAGGGAACCGAGAGGCAGGGATTTAGACTTCTTTACCCCCCGAGAGACCTGGTCTGGTGGCAGCGAGACTGTGGGTGTAAAGCGAAGGTTTAGCACATCTGAGCTGCAAGATACGATAAACAACATCTATAGCGTTGGCACCAATTCCTCTCTCGACACATATTTTGGCAGCATGGAATGCAGGTGCATCCAACATGGTATTCAGATATACCACAATGGTGTGTATAATATAAAAGCCAGGTGAGAAGATGCTTGTCTGATTCGCTTGTGGAGAAGAATCAGAACACCAGTACTTCAAAAACCAATATTTGGTTTAAGAGGGAACTGGAAATGATCGGTTACATGTTGTTTACAATTTTATCAAATGCTTCTTACACCTCTGTTGCCGCTTCTGCTTTCTTGAGGCCGAACTCTCCTAAAACACACTGCACGTCCGCAGACACGACACGAACAGCGAGCGGGGTTAAGCTGTCGTTCCTGCCGTGTGACCTTTCAGAATCGAGCCGAGCCGCACATGTTGTCGCTTTGCTGAGCGCCTTGTGACGCTGTCACATCGGAGAAGGTGATGCCGTGCATGACAGAAGGTGTGTGTGTGGGTGGAGGGGGGGTACGGCGCACTTACAGCGGTGCGTACAGTGGCCTCGTATGGGAGCCAAGCCGTTCCGCGTGAGGGCGGCCTCCCGCACCTTCAGTCTGTCCAGGGGGAGCAGGTGTGTGTTGGGCACTGAGGATGAAGAAGAGAGGAATCCTCAGCACTGCAGTCCAAGCAGCCACTTGCTAATGTCCCCCAAAGACACGTCCCTTTTTCTCCCCCCCCAGTTCCAGACACGATAGAAATAAGTGCACAGCATTTGAGAAAAAGGGCTGTAACCATTCATAGCGCAGCTGCAGCTTTTCCAGATGTCCTGAAACTGGAAACAACCTCAGAAGCGAGAAAGCGGCAGTAATTCAATTTGGAAAATAGCTGTTTCGGTGATCGACAAGAACATGGCCGACCGCCCAGGACCAGGGCTCAAGGGCAGCAGGAATTTGTTTAAGAGGTTCAAAGGTAAGGAAAAAAAAAAAGCTCAGTGAACTTATTTTTTTCCAAATCAATGGGCGCATTTAAATTTTCATGTTGTGAAACACAAGAAATGTGTTGCAATTCTGGAATTTAAGAACAGTCTTAAAATTGCAAAAAACAGCACCTGCCCAGTAAGTTTATGATGTTACTTGCTTACTTCAGAAAGAAGTTCATCACCTGGGAAGATAATAAATAAAGTAGATGATAAACAGCCAAAATGGCCTCCGTTCAGGGAGCCTCTCGGTGCGGGCGAGCAGGGAGGGGGCGGCGTTCGGGATGTCGTCGTTCTCACGCGGCGACTGGGACGCGGCTGATCTTTCGACCCGACGCAGTTCGGTGCCCTTGCGCTGGGCACCGGCCGGAAACAGCGACGTGGCGTCAGTGCTGCAGGAGCGTTTTTCAGGCCAGCACAGGGGATGTTCACGACCCGCCGAGCGCGGCGACAGTGCATCACACCCCGGAGTTTGATCTTTTCCTCCCAGCCTTTCCGGTACACGGCTCCGCGCCGAACGATGCGTGTTTTCATTGCACCTATGCGAGCTGTAAAGCTTGTTTTCAGACAAGGTGTTAAATTAATGGTCACACACCATTTTCCCCACACAGGATGTGGGTTAAAAAAATCTGCTAGGTGTCCAAAAATACCCCCCAAAAATTCCAGAAAGCTTGATATGTTAGTGTACCACGCAATGTCTAACAGAACTTGTATCAATTTATTGTTTTTTGTCGTAAAACCTCTTCTCCAGATTAGGTGTTTGAATCCACAATTTACACAAGGACCTTTCTGTTTGCTCAGCAGGCGCAGAGGCTCAAAGTCGACTTCTCCGCAAAAGCGGCTTTACCTTTGTGTTTGCCAAACAGAACAAATTCCACGTGGTCCTGCGACCCGACTCATTTGCACAGCAGGCCTTAACTTGGTCCTCCTAATATTGCTTTGCGTCGCCGCCGAACCAGGGAGGTGCGATTCGAGCGGCCGCGTAAAAGGAGGGAGACGTAGCTATTAGCCTTTTCAGAAGCACCGCGGACACGTCATCTCGTCGGCGTCTTTAGAACGTCACATGAGGATCAGGTTCCCTTTGGGAAACGTTTTCGCCGCTGCCGTTTGTCGTGTTCCGATGTTTAGACACCGAGTGGAAGAGGGTCTGTGTTCCTGCCTACTGAGCGCAAAGGTCCACCCAGACATCTGCCACAGTGCGGTTTTCGGGCCACACTTCGGCAGGAAGCCGATTGTGAGGGGGAAACGTACGTAACGCACAGACTCGTCTTATTCTCAGTTCTCTCTACAGCTAGAAACAAAGCGGCCACACCTGACTGACAGCTATTCGAAGAGACACATTTTGCACGGACTTGAAGATGTGCTTCAAAGCCTCGCTAAATCGCGGCACTTAGCCGCCCACGGCGATGCTACCGTCCTTCTCGTGGCCACGTTCAACCAGAGGGACCCAAATGAAACATCTGCAGTTTCTGACTCTCACTTGCATCACAGTGTTAAAGTGATGCAAGTGTTAAAGTAAAGTTCTTACTTCCTTCGTCAAACAATAGAAAATAACTTGAGGAACTAGCTTAAAGGTGCAAGAAAAATGTGAGGGAATCTAGTTCACGTTCCATAAATGTGTGTTCTACTTTTGTAGTCAATAAGTCTGTCGGCATAGCCTTCCGGTGACCTCCAGATCCATGGCCTCTCATAGCCGTCACGTCTCAACACTCGCTTTCTTTGCCTCTGTGTCAAATCTGGATCTTCATCTCGACGCCTAAATGTATTAGATAGACCTGCTACCCGCAGCTCGCGTTTCCCCAACCTACCTTGTTCGTGTTTCAGAACGTATGGCGCGTGCCGGGGCTGAAGCACATCCAGAGGGCAACGCTTCCCCTGCGGCGACGTGTCCAGCAGTTTTCCAGACGCCGGGGCCGTCCACGCCTTGTGAGAAAGAACTCGACTGGACTCGGACTTCCACGGGTAGCCGGCGAGGGCCTGGCCTTTCGCCCTGCTGTCAAACAGGTCGTGTTCGCTCTTGCTTTTCTGAGACCCGTGAGCAAAGTGGGGGACGGCCTGGCCCGTCAGGTTGCCCTGCACCACGCCCTTGTTGCTGGTCAGCAGAGAGCTTCCCAGAGTGATGGGCGGGAGACTTTGCGTTCTTATAGGCGGGAGCCCACCGTGCTCCTTCGTCCCCCGATTCTCCAGCAGCGGAGGTTTCTGGGTCTCGCTCGGCATCCTCCTGCTGTCCGAGCTTTCTTCCGGCTGCTGTTTTGCAGAGGAGTCCAGGATGCAGTCAAACATGGTGATGATGTCGTCCACCTCAGAGGTCTCCTCCCTCGGGCTCCGGTCCCTGCCGTTGTCTCTCGGCGGGTGCTCCTTCTGTTTCTTGCAGGAGAAGATCTGGTTGAAGACACTGAACTTCCCCTCTTTCTTCTGTGCGCGGTCGCTGCTCTGGGAATGCGTCTGTCTGGCCGATTCAGATCTGTCAGGGAGACACGGGATCAGATGCTTTCGCCGGCGCCGAAGGACACGAGGAAGCGTCTGAGGGCCTCGTCTAACTTTGGGTGCGTTAGCTAAGAATTAGCTTCTTTAATGCTAGCTAGGGAGCGTGGGTCAATGGTGCTGTTTGCAGGGGGTGAATTAAACACTGTAAGCACTTGCAAGACGCAGTCAATCGTGAGATCGGTTAGAGTTGTTGTTAACTGAATTTTTTTGTCATTGTTTTGGCGCGGAGGCGGCATTCAGGTTATAAAAACACCCAAACGGCGGACCCCTCGAGGAGGACCGACCGCAGGGCCCCCTTGGCACCTGTTCTCGGCAGACAGCAGCTTGATGCAGGCCGTGTGTCCGCAGTACATGGCGTACGTGAGGGGTGTGTTCTCATTGATGTCCCGCGGGTCGGGTTCCACACCCAGCTGCAGGAGCGCCTGCACACAGTCAGCTTTCCCGGCGGCTGCTGCCCAGTGAAGGGGGGTCCTGGGAAACAAAGCCACAGCCTCACACACATGTCACTGAGAGCTCTGGGCTCACCGTACACTACTGCCCCCTAATGGCAGGACCAGCTCCCCAGAGGAGTTCGGATCAGGCGGCGCGTCTCAGTCTGTGGGAAACCGGACGGCAGCTGACCGTACCGCTCTTCTGAGAAAGCCGGCTCACTGCAGCCACCGCATTTCCATCTATAGCAGAAATACCGTAAGCTCAATGACCCCGGCTGGCGTGTCGTAAATAAATCGCAATGAGCCGTAAGCAAATGTGACATGGAGGAAGGGTGGGAGACACGCGGAGCAGCGGCCTGTACGCCTGTCAAAAAAGTCTATACCGTGAGTTACATTGCTGGACTGCTATTCCATTAAAATAATTCCAGTTGCACGTCCTTGTTATGTAATGGGCCACCGTGAGGGGATTAACGGGGGCTAAACGCAGTAGCCATCTTGCTGTCTTTGGCTCCGCGGTGAAGCAAGCGCAGGCGTGTTCTGCGTGCTTCGGCGGGAAAACATGCCGGTTTACCTCTCGTCCACGTCAAGCGCCTGCAGGTTGGTCTCCGGGAAGGCCGCCAGCTCGTAGATGATGTCGCCGTAGCCGGCGGCGGCGGCGATGTGCACGGACGTCTTGCCGTTCTCGTCGTCGTAGTTGATGACGGAGGAGCCCAGGTGATGGTCCAGGATAAGGGAGCACATGAAGCGACTGCCGCTCTGGGGGAACACGGGTGTCAGCGTCACTCAGAGCCGAGGGACACGGCAGCGGCGGCGTGAGGTGGGCGGCCGTCAGTCTCACCGCGTGTTTAGACTAAATGCCTTCTGACATTTTTCACTGATAGCTTCCCCATGTCCTTAAGCTTAGAGGTTGGACTTGCACACAGGACTCTGAGCCACTTTCCACTGTGCGTTTATTTACTCCCCTATTGCGTCTCACACAGTGGGACGATTTCAACCAGAGCAATTCAGGGTTAGCACCCTCATTGAGCCTTTCAGAAGGAGGCCGGCGTCCATCCCGGCTCCTCACGCTACAACCGCAGAACCTCGAGCCGACATTCCGCCCTCGGCAGGGAGAACAGGCCTGAAATGTGATCCTGTGCGCTTGTGCTCTATTGTCCCAATCTACAAGTCCGAAATGTTCCACGGATTTTAGGGGACACTTTTGAGGGGCCTCGTGACAAAGCTGACTGCACAAGGTGCGACTTCCCCACCTGAACAGCCCAGTGGAGGGCGGTCTTGAAGTCCTTGTCCACGAGCGTGGGATCGGCTCCTTTCTGCAGCAGGGCCTGGACGTGCTGCGGCCGGTTGTGGAAGGAGGCCCAGTGGAGTGCCGTCATCCCCTGGCCAAACGCGTGAGGAAGTTACGGGTTTTTTCACGAACGAGAAGGAAGACGAAATGCAAAGCTGGTAAAGAATAACTCAGGAATTGCACCGGCCATCAAGTTTTGGTTCAGCTGCCTCTCTGCAGCGAAGCACAAAACATCTGCTTTCAGAATCGTAAATATTTCAGAGTTTGAATTTAAATTAGCAGCTCATTTGCTTCTCTGTTCAGTTCACGTTCAGGCTCGGCTGTGCAAGTTATATAACTGCAGAAAGTTTTAGTGACGCTGTTTTCCCTGTGTTAACTAGTAAGCCAGCTTGGGTCGGTTTACAGGCGGCGGTGCAAAGGCTGTGCGAAACGCCGTTTTTTTACCGCAGGAAGACACTGTGTCCCCACTGTCCCCATGTGGGAACTGATCTGTCGGTCTGTTTTACCTCGTTGTCCTGGTGGTTTATTTCGCACAGCGTCGACTGCTGCAGCAGAACGGCCATAAGTCTGTAACACATGAAAGCAGAGGCGAAATTCGTGACTAGCGAGTAGTTCACCCACATCCCCGTCGTCCAGAGCGCATCCCCGGAGCACACGACACAGGGTCCCGCAGCACGTGCCGCACCCGAATTCGCCGGAAACACACGTCTTTGGACTGTGGGAGCAGATCAGAGCCACAAGAACACAGGGAGAACATAAACTCTATGCAAACTGAGCCAGACTGACTCCGATGTCAGAACCTGCAGCCCGGAAGCTGCGAGGAACCGGCGGGACCCACGCGGGCCGTGTGGCACCTCACAGCTCCGGGGGCTGTGGCTGCCAACATATTAACTTAGAAGGAAAGCGAAAAGGCAGCCGTGTTTGGATCAGCACCGTCACACGCGACGTGTTTCTGCGTTACCGTCAGAAGAACACAGGCACAGCTCCACGGCACGTGCAGCACGGCCATTTGCTTTTGCCGGTTCTGATAAAAGAGCCGAAACGAGACTCCCGGGTCTTTGGCTCAGCACCCGGTTCGGCTTTGAATGGGAAAGGCGGAAGGTGTCGAGCGGCAACGTGTCGCGTTCGTGCAGTTGTGTCGAAAAGAGAAGACCGACCGTCCGTCCACGCAAAACAGAGGAGACACACAGGAGCAGCTGCCACCCCTGCTGCACAGAGCAAAGGTCTGCAGTCACCATGGGGACTGTGCCCCGCCCCCCTCCCCCCTCCCCCCCACACAGCATTCAGCTCTTCTTGCTGGAGTAAAGGGGGCAACGAGGGGGAAGCGGGGCCGAATGAGCAGCCGCCACCCTGAGCCACGTTGGCCCGCGGTCCCAGGACGTCTCCGACTGCGGCATCAGCAAGTCGCTCGTGGGAGTAAACATGCACGTTCATTGTGGCCTGTCATTCTGTCAGCACTTAGCACTTCCCAAAAAATACCCCCTGTGCTGTGTGTGCGTGTGAAAGAGCAACAGAAATGTAAAACATTATACGTTCTGGTCTGCAAAAAGCAGAAGAAAGGAAATAATTGCATTACACGCCCATAAAAAACTGGGCCTCACAAAGGAAGCGACACCTTGAAAGTTACCAGCACTGCCCGGAATCCAAATACCTCTCAGTTTTTTCACCGTCAGCTAATGTGCTCTGGGCCAAAATGAGCTGTTTGCCTGCGGATATTTTTTAAAAAATGAAAACGCGAAACATGCTGCTTGTGTGAGAATTCAAGCCTCAAAAAATCTGTGGTTCTGTCTGGCAACCGTGGTCTGCAGGTGTCACCCGACCAACCGGACAGACCTGCTGCACATCTGCCAGCGGGAATGGAGAACATTAAAGCTGTTACTGCAGCCAAAGCTGGTCCCACCACACACACACACCCACACACACACACACACACACACACACACACACACACACACAAAAAACCACAACTCCACCATGTAGATAATTGTATGCATATGATGCAATTATTCTCTTTTTTCTGCTTTTTTGTTGCCAGACAATATTATGCTTTACCACTATGACCTTTTGTGACTTTCCTGACTTTGTCTCGGTTGTCGGAAGACAGGACTGTACCTGAAGTCGGTCTCTGCGGTGGCCGCGTGCAACGGCAGACGTCCGTTTTTGTCGGGGATGCTTTGCTTGGCCCCGTGGCGGAGCAGACACACGCAGCCTTCGAGCCAGCCCTTGGGAAACAACGCGGAGTGACGAGTGATCCGCCTGTGTGCAGCTCTGCATTCTTGGAAATAAATAAACTTTAAAGATTTTAATATAGAGCCCTGAAACGCCCTCCCTCCCCCAGTGGCCGGGAAGAGTCCACTCAGCCAACATGAGTTCCTTCGTAAATTCAAGGTAAGAGCAGCAGGGTGGCGAAGCAGGTAGTGCTGCCTCATGCCTCCCGGGTGCGGCTCCGACACAGGTGTGTGCAGTTCGCGTCTTCACCGCGCATCTGTGTGGGTTCTCCTCTAGGTGCTCTGGTTTCCACCCACAGGTCAAACGTATGTTTCAGGTGGACTGGTGGCTCTAATTTTGTGAGCGTGTGAGTGAGTGTGTGTGTGTGTGTGTGTGTGTGTGTGTGTATGGACCTGCCCGCCACCCCCTTTCTCTGGAACAGACAGAGCACTACAAGTCAGCAGTGGCCAGGTGGTTGGTGGAAATGCTGACGTGTACCAGGTACGTAGCCAGAGAGAGGGAGGTTCTTCCACAGGCATCCTGAGTGTTGATGGACGCCCCCATCTTCAGCAGCAGCTTCACCGTGTCCACCTGCCTGCCCGACACAGCGTGCATGAGGGGTGTGGAGCCTGCGGGGAGTTGGCGACAGCGAGGGATGGGGGGCACATCGCAGCGTCAGGAGCGTCACGGTGAAGGACGGCTCACTCAGCACTGAAGCCAGAATCCGCACAGTTACGAGATGCTGTTCGTCAGGAAAAAATGTGTTATTTTTTCACCGTGCTCACGTTATTAAAACACTGTTTTGCCCAGTTAGGGGAAAAGACCTAACAGTCCCCCAGCACCTGACTAAGGCTCTGGTCTCGTGAGAATCTGTGACCTCAATGAGACTCAGGTACAGAAACATTCGGTGACTCTGTCGATGTCATGGCTGCAGGTTCAAACCCACATCGTCCTCCAGGCCTTTCCGAGAACGTATGTTAAGACCAAGGTGCTTGTACGATACAACTTGGTGGATTCTAGGGAATAAATATTAATCAGCATCTGATTCATACCTGAAACAGGAGATAAAACATCTCAGCTCATTACCTACTTGGTCACACGCAGCCACCACCGAGAGACAATTTTGGGCACCGCTAGCGTGATATAAACGTCTGGGCCGGGAGCCTGACGGCTAAGAACGTCGCCTGGGGACCACCGCCTCATCATCGTCTTCGTCTCTAACCTCCAGATGACACCACGATGGCTGTCACGCGCTTTAGCGCAAACCTGGATCTCCAAAGGAAGCTGACGAATGTTTGCTGATGTCTTAACACGGTACTTTATGTGAAGCCACTGCTCTTGAGAAATAAACCCCCCTTCATACTCCTCATGCACGAATATAATAGCTCCAACCAGCTGGATGAACCTCTTACACGGCAGGGTTAGCGTGTGAACGGCGTCCATTTTGTTACATGTCACGTGTGTCGAGCTGCTAACTGTGTTCATGTGAGTGAGAGTAATTTTGTCGGAGGCGTGATGGATGTGAGGTGGTCTTGTTTTGCTGCTGATGTGAGGGCATCACGGGCATCAGGATGGCTGGTTCTGATCTACTTGCTGTTTGTCAGGTTGAGTTTGGGTCTTGGTCTGCTTGCGAGGAGGCCGGTTGACTCCAGAGCTCCTCCCTACCGCCGCAGTGACACCGGCGCACCTTCGCTGTCACAGCATTCCAGGATGGAGGGGTCTTCGCGGATGATGGTCGTCAGCGTGTTCACGTCTCCGTTGGCTGCTGCCTGGTAGACGACGTTGAGGTCCACCTCTTCCGGAGAGTCTTGCGGCAGAGGGAGAAAAAAAAACACGGTTTCATTACGTCTCATAGCAGATTCAACCGACCGCCAGTGCGTTGCGCAGCTTCCATGAGCCCGGGGGACAACTCTGCTGGTCGGAGTCACCTTCCTACTCACATTTTCACTCTCGGATCAGTTCGTTCCTTTCCACCTGTATCTCTCAGCTTTGGCCTTTCGCTTCATTTGCATCCTCCTCCGCTGCCATATGGTCAAACTGACGGGATTTTTACACGAGGACACATCACAGCCGTCTGAAACCTGGGATGCTGCTTAAAAATTTCAATTTTCATCCATCCAATTTCATCAGCAGAAGCTTCATCGATACTTTTGATCATTAGTTATGCTGTTCAGACATGCTGAACGTGGGTGACGCGTGTCAGGAAGGCCGACCCCGACGCTACGACTTTATAATGCGGATGTGCTGCTCCGGGTGTCTTTGAATGTGTGATCAGTCCCTCAAGCATCATCTGTGCAGCGTGGGTTTGGGTGGGGGGGCAGATTAGGTGCTTTTTGGTGGGAATCTACATGGGAGAAGAACCTTTGCTGTACAGTGTGTGAGAGGGCGGTGGAGGAGCTCTGGCCTGTTCCCTGCAGGTCGCCGGATCAGACGGAATCGACACAAATACAAACGGGAAAAGTTACGAGCGGCTTTGGCTGAAACGCAGTGTTTACTGTGTCGGGCTGCCGCCTGACAAGGACGTGTTCTCAGAACCCCAGCGACCGAGTCTGGTTCTCACCAGCGTCTTTATCACCTCGTGCAGGGGCCCAGTTTAAAAACCTAAGTGTTCTGTTGTAAAAGGGTTTCGGACGCACACTTGTAAAAACGTCGCCAGCTGAGCTACGCCGAAGTTGCAGCACAGCTGTCGGGGGCAAAAACGGGAAACAAGCTCAGCAGCCGTGTTTTGTGACCTTTGCGTTTTTTTGGCTGCGAAATGCGAGCGGCTCACAGGCGGATCAACACCGGAGTCCTCAGCTGCAGCCCATTTCAGGCGTATCAGTTCTGACCTGGGTAATTCCGCGCCGCAGCGACGAGCGACGGCGTATCGCACAGCCAGCCGTTTCCATGGCAACCCCGGCAATAACGCCGGTCTCCCGGAGCCTCCCTGCGCTCGGGATTTTTAGATGCATGGCGCCTTACCTTTATGTTGATCAAAAATGGACGACGAGCTGAACTCCATGGTGGTTATCGGCCACAGACGAGCGCGGTCGCCACGGTAACCTTCATGCCGCCGACACGTACGCAGTCTGACTGGCCCCGTCCTCCGCGCATATGCTAAGATGAAGAGAGGCTGAGGAGAACGTAGTCCATCCTTCCAGGCCGAAGGGAAAAAGGAGCCGAAGAGAAGACGGAACCGGCCGATGGGCTGCGGAGGGTGCAGGAGGCCGGGAGCTTGTGCGGACGAGTGGGGCTGCGGGCCCTGGACCAGGCGTGTGTTGGCAGAGCAGGCAGAGGGGAATCCGCAGAGCCTGGAGGAGGCAGGGCTGCGTGTGTGTGTGTGTGTGTGTGTGTGTGTGTGTGTGTGTGTGTGTGTGTGTGAGAGAGATATGTGAATGGGCTGTCTGGGATGCCACTGAGCATGTGCAGCACTACAATGCAGCCTGGTGGCTGTTGTTTTCATTGCGACGGGGAGGCGGCACACGGTGGGGTGGCGGGGTGAAGAAGCCCAGCCAGGGGCATCAGTCCGCACCTTAGCCACTTGTCACTGTTTCAGGGCTGCTGGAGTCAGTGCTGATGACCGCTGTGCTGCTCTCGGCCTGGTAAAGTGTCGAGTCCTCAGAGAGGTTCATTCATAGTTCTGCCCCCCCCCCCCCCCCCCCCGTGTGCATGAGGGAACTGCGCAGGGGACAACAGGCAGGGGCCACTTCATCTGAATATGCAACATGCTGNCCCCCCCCCCCCCCACCACGTGTGCATGAGGGAACTGCGCAGGGGACAACAGGCAGGGGCCACTTCATCTGAATATGCAACATGCTGAGTTTTCATCCCAAAAAACTGTAACCTGCTGGCAGCTCGGTAGAGGTTCAGTTTGACGGGTGACAAAGTGCTGAATTATACCAGCAATTTTTGGGTTTCCGCGTGCGGTTTCGAGCGCTTGAGAAAATGAGCCGTGGAGGTTCGGCACGCGGCTGTCTGCAGCGGCCGGGAAGCTTGACGCTCGAGAAAAGACACCGGGAGACGACTCGTCGATGTCGTATATGTTTATGATGCGCGGTGTTGCCACGGCAACTCAAGGACATTATTCTCATCTCCTTTAAAGACACCTCACCGTCTTTGAAAAACATGGAATGTGAGATCCGTAAGACGAGAGGTCTTACGCAGAAACTTTCCTCTTCTGAGCAGGCGATGTAGCCGAAGGGTCCAGGTCTGAATCCCAGCTCCTGTTGTGACACCTGTTTGGTGTGGATCCAGTACTTTTAAACGCACCAATAAAATTACACAGTTGTATATATGGGTAAAACACGGTAAACAGTTTAACATCACCAGTCGTTCTGGAGAAAAGTATCAGCTAAACTGTGATGGCTGCGAACCCCCCTGTCGTCCTGAGGGCCACACGGCAGTGGGGTCTGTCCCTCATCTTAGCGACAGGGGAGACGATGTGCCGGATGTGGCGATGATGTTGCGCTGGAGATGCTGAGATGCAGCGCCTCACAGGGCTGATGTTGTGCACGCAGTGAAATCTGAGTCGTAAACAGAAGAATGACGGCTGACGGACGAGGGAAAAACGCGGGACCCCAGCAGGGGGGTCAGGTCGTCCATCCCGAGTGAGTTGAGCACCGCCCTGCTGGAGGGGGTGCTGCGACCTTCTGAGGTGCCACCCCCTCCAGGCACGTCTCCTTGTACCCAGTTTCACGGCCTGACGTCCGGCGACTGCAGGACAGGAGCATCTCGACTCGGCCAGAATAAAGCGGCTCATGCCGACAGATGGAAAATCTGTACATGGTTAGATTTCTTATTGGTGTCAATTTCCTTCACATATTTACATACCAACAAATTAAACATTTTTACTACAATTGCTGTTAAAGTCATTACTGAATGTTTTCAGAGGCGAAAGGGCTGTTCATGTAAATAACGTCTTACTTTTAGAGCTAAGACTGACATTTAACAGCGTGAGCAAAAACCAAACCTGTTTAAACATTTGACATTTCTTATAAAATACAGTTTATCTCTGGAACTGTTTATAATGTCCCAATGAGTTACAACCTTTACAATGTTTGTGTCGGTCATAAATATCCATCCGGCCAAGATGTCCCATCAGGGTCACAGCGGTCCGGAGATCTCCGAATTATAAACATTCCTGTCAAAACTTGTTCTGAGCATTTCTAACAAAAATGATGTTTTCTGGTCGTGATCTTCAGTTGCCTTGGTGTGAACAGGAAGGTTTGCAGGATGGGGTGTTTTTTTTAAAAATAAATTTCTTTTGTTTTGACATGAACCCCATTGTCAGCATGTGAATAACTGCAGTGTGAAAATAAAGAAAAGAGGCGGTTTAATCCCTCTGGTCCAGATGGGGTTTCGCTCGACTCTCCTTTCTGCGGTTCTCCGGTGTGGCCACAAGGGGTCAGTATTTCGCTAGACCCCCTACAGCGGCGTTGTCTCCCCAGTTGCATCCGGAAGTACAAAAGCACGAAAATGTAAAGAAGTTTAATTTACACCAGGGCAAATGCTGTGAAAAATAAGCAAAAAATGTAATTTGTTCAAGTGAACTCTAGGAAATGTTATAAAAGGTATTTTCATGCTTACATGAGATTTCACAGCCCTGTAGTTTAAAGAGGAATTTAGTCATAATAAAGGTGGATGAAAATGTCAAAAGCTCCAAACAGAAGTGCAGCCATGCTAATAAGGAATGCAATACAAATCTCCTCTCCTGTTTCTTAAATTTTTTCCGAATTGGAATTACGGTTTTTCACATACTCCTAAATGGCTTAAAAAACACCTTAACATTTGCCAAAAAAACAACAGCAAACCTTCGCCAAGGAGCCCCTTGATTCTCTCGACTGGAACCTCCAGGCGCCTCTTCAACTATCACAGCAAAAACAAAATGTAAACACGACCTGTGTTCAATGGCAACCTGCAACTTAACTGCAGGTTTTTGGTCATATTGTCGTTTGACAAGTTCTCAATCGGTCGGTTGGGTAATTTAAGGAAAATTTTGGCTGGATTTGGGCAAAAAAAAACCTTTGCATTGTCCCTGAGGGATAAAAAGGGACTGACACCATATTCTGCTGCTCAAAATGCCTGATCCCCTTCATTTCAGCGGATGCGCCCGCGTCTCGGCACCATGTCTGCTGAGAAGGAGCTCAGTACACAGGTGACTTAGGACAAGGTGTCTTGGAGGACAGTGTTTTTTCAGGTGGAGGAGAAATACAGTGGCCAAGGCGATGACCTGCCACACATCACCAGGCTGGAGCTGCAGGCGTGAACCTTGCAGGCTGGAATCTTCACTAAATTCCACTTTGCCGGCTGGAGTGAGATTAAGTCCAAGGTGACGCAAAACAGGACCAGTTGACAGTTCTGTGTCTGGAGGGGCAGCGAAATGGTTGCGGATTTAAGTGAAACCGGACAGGGAAACATGGTCAGAAGCTCAGATCCTGTCAATTCTGCAACTTTCACCTGTTTCATGTTGCTGTGCCTTGTGCACATGGTCTTATTCCCAGTCTGGAACCAGCATTTCCAGCCCAGCTTCAGGTGTGATGAAGGAAAAATTTAAAAAAAAAGAAACACGGTGACACAAAAGAATTGCAGATGTTCAGCGAAACAGTAACTTTTTCACCTGAACCCCAGAAAAATCTGAACGTTTCACGTCGGCTGCTGTAATTTCAGTCGGAGATGTGAACTTCACCTTGACCAGAATGGCCAAAGTCGTCACAGTGAAGCAGCTCCTAAAACCCTTCCTCGGTTTCCTTGAGTGTTAACCCCCCCCCCCCCACCCCAACCCCTATGTGTCGCAGTCCCCAGACACACTTCTAACTGCAGAAATACTGACAAGAAGCCCCATGGTAGATTTGGCCAAGTCTGTTTTCTGTCAAGGTGACCTGGTGGCCCTTTGAAGACAGACCAGGAGGGACGTGAACCTTAACAGCCCGTTTCTCCTGTCTGTTGGAGAAGGGCGTCCCCACTGAGAGAGCGGGACCTTGGACCGTGGAGGTGTGTTTGCGCTCTTTCTCTTTTTTTTATCAGCGCTCCTTTCATCTCCACAAAGTGAATTATTAACACATTCCATTGAAGAGTCGGAGGCGGGAACCGCCTGGGACTCAAAAAAAAGTTGAGCTTTTAGAAAAAAAATGTATTTTTTGTACAGTTAGTGGCTTCTTGCCAAGGCCCTCCAGGCGCCCAAAACACTGTAGGCCGGTTGTTTGTGTCCACGACCCCGTGGGCAGTCGCTTTTGTGCCAAGGAATTCTGTTGTGTGGGAGATTCTTGGCCTCCCTGGGGCTGGGGGGGGGGTGTGAGGAGGTGCGGCGGACCAGACCCGAACCGGACCCCTCGCGCTGGCGGTCGGGCTGCCGGTCGGGCTTCGATAAGCCTTAACGGGATGGGGTGGGATGCAAAGCCTGGGAAACGGCTGATTTTTATAGGGGACATTTTAAGTGTTGAGCCATTTATAGATCAGGACTGAATATGGATCCAGAGCGATAATTACTGTGCAGGAAATCTTCATTATTTTAAAGCCAAAGTCCCCTTAAAATAATGGTTCCCCTGAACCGTCTGCGTCGAAGCAAGTAGGCAGCTCTTATCTCCACCCAGGGCCCATCGGTGCTTTTTGGGAAAACTGAAGGAAACCACTGACTGACAAGGGGAAACAAGCGCCATGTGGTGGCAAAGGATGGAGCAGAAACAATATTGTGCTTTTCCAGATCGTTCCGGCAGTGAGATGCCGGCAGCCGCGATGCCGCTTAGCCGTCACTTTTTGGACCTCTGGCCCTGCAGAGGACGTCATCCCAAGACGGGCCGACGCGCACGGTGTTTTCCCGGCTGCGGCGAATCAGCCGAAACGATTTATCGGGACAAACGGAGCGAAAAAGTCTGCTCTCGTCGCTCACGCGGGCCTCCTTTCTTCGACATTCCGGGCTCGTGGCCTTCGGCACGCGTCCGAGAAAAAGCGGCGGCTTCTGCTTAAAGAGCGCGAGCGGAAGCGAAGGACAAAACAGCGACCCGAAAGCAGGCCTTCGTGTACAAAATGTTTGGCAGGGGAACTGGGGTTATTAAGTCCCGCGGGAAGGTAGCGCTCAATAGGCCTCTAAATGGTGTGGAAGACCCCCCCCCCCAGAGGCCCGTGGGTCTCTGGCAGGAACCCCCACCCCTTTCATTGCCTCCAGTTTGTTAATTCAGGCCGAGTCAAGCCGGGGTTCAACTTAATGGAATTACTGAGGGTTTGGCTCAACTCGAGCACAGCGCTTGGCAAACAATTCAAGGGAGTCTTTCTGTGCCCCCCACACCTCCCGTGTGCCCCTCTGCCAGTGCTCCTACCTGTCTGCCGGAGGGGGCGGTTGAGGTCATTGCTGGATCGGACGGTTTTACCCTGTCTGGACCAGGTCGGCGCCGCGTGGCTCAACTTTTGTGCCGTTACCAAGAGGTTGAAAATTCCACTGTTGCTGCCCGTCGGGAAGTGCGGACGGGTCCCGTGTCCCTGTGTGAGTCTCCGACCTCGGATTCGCGCCTCAACCGGAACGCAGATGAAGCGGCAGGTGTGAAAGGTGGCCTTCGGTGAGAAGAAAGAGAACATTTGGACGCATGTGTGTGTGCGAACCGCGGAAAAGTGCGTTTCACCTCGGGGGTTTACTGTAAGCACACTTGAAAGCGGCTTTGAAGGGGATCCCCGCGACCACAGGACGGGAACGTTCGGCAGACGGCGCGTGAGAGAACGGGCGACCCGCAGAGAAGCAGCGCCGGCGGGTTGTCGGCCCGTCGGCCGTCGGTCGTGCTCGTTTTCCAGGCGTTAAGCAGAGAGAGGAGCCGGACGGCGGGGGGTAAAGGGAACCCCCCGAAAGCCCAGCTGACAGCACTAGTCACCCACCGCGTTCAGGCCCGTCCCCCTCTGGCAATTTTAAGGGTAATTATCTGACAAATGCAGCCGCACCCTGGCCTTCCCGTGCTCTCTGCCAAAACAAAGACGGAGCCGATGTTCCCTGGTTCTACATGACCTGACCCGAAGCCGTCGTGTTTGTGTGCGCCGGTGCGAGCCGGAGGGGAGAAACGAAAAAGAGAGGGAGGAGGGAGGAGGGAGGGGTGTGGGGGAGAAAGAAAGGAAAATACAAAAGGGGGCTTTGAAAAGGGGCCCCTTTCCCCCCTTTCTCTGGCCACGAGATGATTTCCAGTCATCGGAGGGGCGGATCAGCGCAGCCGCACAGAGAACAAAGGCTTCCCGGCTCAGGCAGAAAACCTCCTTCTCCGGCTCGACGTGGGCCGCACTTTAGAAAGCCCACTTATTCGACGTGGACCTGCTTGCCGACGGGCATCAGGCGGGGGCTGCGTGACCCCCTTGTCCCCAGTGCAGAGCTGCGTCCTCCCTGCCGATGTGACAGTAGTGCGGCGGGGAAGGTTCTTGGTTCGATAATATGTGTGCAGGTGAGGAGTCGTACGCAGGTCAGCCAAACATCTCGCATCCATGCTGAGCACAGCGCTTCGCTGTCCTGCGCAAACTTGGTTTGGTCGTTGGTCGATGGTCACTGTTAGCACCTGACGTCTCTTTAACTCACGAGCCGTTTTTAATGGCATTTTTACACTGTCCGCCTCCATCGCCGCACCGCCGCTGCTTCGCATCGAGGCCCTGGAGGCGCAGAGATGGAGATTAATGGAAAATTGAACCCGATGCGAGACTCAAACTGTGTCCCTTCCTGTCTTGTGAACATGAACGTCTTCTTCCCCTTCCTTCTTCTTCCTCCTTCTTTCTCCTTCCATCTCCCTTGCTTCTACCTCCATCTTCCTTCTTCTTTGCTCCTTCCCCCTCTGGCTTCAGACACTACATGGGGTCCCTCAGTCTTCTCAAACAAATAGAAGACTAAGCGACTCAGTCAACCGTCTTCTCAGGGAATAATCTGTTCACTGAATACTTCAGGTACCTGAACTGTGAAAATAGACACGGGTGCAATAATTTCAGTCTGTTTAAAAGATCTAGAAAATGTAAATCTAAACTCCACCTCAAGAGAATCGAAACCCTTCCCTGTTCCTCCCAGGCGGCGCTTGACTTTACAGTTTGCAGTTATTAAAATCCCCTCTAAAACCTTGACCTTTCGCTGAGGCCTCATCTCACCCGTTTAGTCCACGAACCTGGAAGCCACAGAAATTATGTAAGGCATATTTTTCGCTCAAAGTTGTTCTTTTTTTTTTAATATTCCACTGCAGCGCCAACTCGCTCCGCAGCTGGATAAATAAAAGCGTTTTTGTGTCGTGTGGGAACCTGAATCCGCAGTTATTCATCAACGTCCCATAAAAGCAGGGCAGGTGTTGTGTTACAGGCAGAAGGGCAACTGCAGGCCTTTCCCTGCTGTAAAAGCCTGGTTTGAGCAAACATGTCAATCGTGCCGCTTATTTTTAGCCGGGCGTCTGATGCGGATACGTGACGGCCGAATGAACAGGTGACAACAGCTTTTTAAAAGTGTCTTAATGTTCCTAAAACCTCAACTTTCCACACAGTCGCTGCGTTGACGTTTACGTTTTGTCTCCTGCAGCTCAGAGGTCCTCCAAGTGCAGCCCCCCCATCCAGTCGCTCCGTCCAGGGGATCCACCGGCCGCACCACCGTTCCCCACTGAGCGGCAGACAGGAATCTTCTCACAAGTTCAGCCTTTACAGTCACCGTATAAAAGCTGCAACACATTTGGTTTGAGCCCCCCCCCCCCCTCAGCAAAACTTAACAAATATTCACCTCATTCCCAGAGTCTCACTGTAAAACACAAGCGTTTGCCCACAAAGCAGTAACTGTCACAGAGGGAAGATGGTGGCGTTACTGCCGGTGTCAGTGTCCTGGCAGCGCGCTGCAAGGTGATGCGTGACGCCGGACAGTTCGAGGCGGATGCCCGGATCCCCGTCCAGTAGCGGAACCGAGAAAAAACCCCCGAGAACTGATTTAATAAAGATAATTTCACCAAGGTGGACGGGAACCGGAAGCCAGAATGTTTCAGCCCAGTGAACAGTGCATGACTTCACGGGCCACATGTGCTGTGGAGGCAAAGAATGAGTCAGAACCTGATCCCTGAGCAGATAGTCTGATGGCATCGATCGGAGAACATGGAAGTAAACAATTACAGGAGAAACTGGAAACCCTCCCCCCCCCCGGCGAGAGCGCTACAGGTTCCAGCTGTGCATCGGATGCCGTGGCCGTCACGTCGGGGCTCCCCCTGGCAGAGAGGTGGGTCCCTTCTGCTCACGCTCCCCACGGGCCTCATTTCCTCCTGAAACTGGTCCAAAAACTGGCCCTGGTGCCCTCCGCTAGCGCTCTTCCAGGATTTGAACCCTTGGGGAACCAACATTTCGTTGTCCCCCGTGGAAACCCAGCTCCCACAGTTACATAGACGCAGGCCTGCGATCGGGCGCCGCCGCCCTGCAGAACGCGCGGTTCGGGCCTCGCCGTCACGGTGGCTTCGTCATTCACGGTAACGCCGAAGACGGATTGTTATAATTTAATGAAGCGCTGCAGGTGGGGCTACAGACCCACCACAGTTTGTTTTACCCACCATTAAGAGCAGACGCCGTTGTCCAGGCGCTGAACCGGCGGTAAATCCACGTTATAAAAGTGCGGACGACGGTGGGAACGGGGGACTCCCTCCCTAGCAACTGTGTGGTGACAGCGGGCTCTGTGCCACTTTTAAACCGCATTGTCCCTGTTTCCGTCATTTTTTCGGGACGCTTGCGAGTTCCCAAAAAAACCGATTCCTTCGCTGCACTTTCATAACGGTAAACAGAGAAGAAACGGCTCCGTTCAAACGACGGCGGGACAGTCGGAGGCGCAAAACTGCCAGTTGCTGAGGAAGCGACAGGATCGGTTTGCTACAATAAAGCAGAGGGTCACAAAATAAAATACGACGTGGGTGGGGGGCAGCAGAACTTCACTTTGGCCTGCAGGGTTTATTCGTCCCCCTGTTGCTCCGAACCGAAGGTGGTTTTTTTACACCTGAGGTGCCGTGGGACTCCTGTCCTGCGCACTGGGAACCCACGAGGCCACGTTGGATGTTTGTGGTCCTGCTCTTCTCATCATTCCTCTTGTCTGCCCACCTGGCGCAGGAACACGAACAAGGCGGGAATGCCGTTTGTTTGACCATGTTTTTCACCTGCGGTTTGGTAAAATGTTAAGATTAATAGGTCGCCTGCAGCGGTGAAGGAAAATGTAATGGACTTAAAAACCGAATGGTTTCCCTCGGAGAGCGAAATATAACACACAGCGGTATGTCGGTTTCATGCTAGGCTGCCACCTTTCAGAAAGTAGAAACACAGAGAATTACCACGGTGTCCAGTGTGTGTGAAATACAAGACACTGCAAGTTCAACTCAGACTGTCTGTGACCTCAGCTGGTTGTCGGTTTAACGCCTCTGGGGGCTTAAAACGTGTGACGAAAGGGATAAACAAACACAGTCGAGCTTCAGTTTAATTCCATTTTCTTTCCCAGTGAGAATGTTAATAGTGGCAGAAGAAAAAACGATATCAGTAACTAGATCAAGAGGCAAAGCAACGCCTGTCCCTCACAGCAGACCTAATCTGGCGATTTGGTTTCCATCATGTTCGCTTGCCGTTACAGTTAGTTGTACGGATACCTGGAAGAGCTGTAATACGTGACCAGTAAAGTGCGATAACACCCCCGCGGCAGCGACACACTGCACAGAGGAAGCAGAAATCGGAGAAATATTTCAGCACCGTGGATAATGGATGACTTCGGGGCCTAAATGTCCTGTGAAGGTAAATAATGAGTCAGAACTGGATTGTTCGGCGATAACCCCTTCGCACGGGAAACACTTGGCGAAGATCCTTCTTCACAGCCATCGGTCTGCGGAAAGTGCCCATCAGACGACCATCTAAAGAAGGGCAGGCGTGCGACCGTCGCTGTTTTCCACAGTCGCTCTCACTCCTGCCTCGCGGCTTCGGTTTCACAGGCGGACGGACCCCCGACCGCCGACAGCCGAGTGGATCCACACGGTGCACTGAGTGACAAACCACTGTTTGTAACTGGCGGGTTATAACGGCACATTATTATATCCATAAGGAAACACGGTGTGAAAAGCATCTTTTGAAACTTATCAGCAATTTGGAAATCTTAAAACAGGAACGCGACAGGAGCCTCCTCTGCGTTTAATCTTTTTGTTATATTCGTATCTCTGTTATAACATATATCACTGGCTAAAGGCGCTAAACATGTCATATGTGCTCTTGCATGTATGATGGTTTGTATTGTTGTTTAAAAAATGGTAAAAATGTGCTGCCCAACTGGCCGCTGAATTTTCATGAGGCGGAAAGGTGGGTAACGGAGAGCTTGGCCCCCCTGCCGGCTGCGTTCTCGCCAGACACGTCGGCATTCCTCGGCAAGATAACCCCCGGCGAAGCGGACGGCGTGGATTTCTGCTGTGTCGCCACGGAAAGGCAAAGGTCGCTTGAAGGATGCCGGTGCGTCTACCTGTTCAGAACAGGTCATCGGAGGGGTTCTGCTGCCAAGCGGAGGACCAAATGAAAAGAGGATTTTGGAATTTTAAATTTACAGATCTGAAATGCTGGGACTTTGAAGAGTCGCAGAGTGAAATCTGTCCCGGAAAGGCCGGGGCGGAGGTTCGGACCCCAGACGGGAAGCCAGTCCGCCACAAGCTGGCCTCGCACGTTCACGCGCTGTGGGCAAGTTGGAGTGACCAATTGACCTGAAACACATGTGTTTGGACTGCGGGAGGAAACCCGTCAGACACGGGGAGAACACGGACTGAGCGGGATTCAAAGCCACCCCCACCCCCGATGTGGAGCATCGGCTCTCCCCCTTTTCGCACTCGTCAAAAGGTTAAAAATCACCTGTAGAAATACAGGTTACGCGACTGAGCAGCGGCAGCAAACTGGACACGAGGGCGTTAGGTCACCGTTTTTCTTCAAGCACGTCAGCATTACAAACACAGGAAACGTTTGCAGTGCAGCGATACTATTTCTACCTGTAACGGACTGTAAACCAGCTGATGAAGATGGGAACAGAAAGTCGTTGCGCAAAGAGGAATATAAACTATTTTTATTTCCGGCTCCACCACGTGAAACGGTTGCATCCAATGAAGGACATGAGGAAGTGCGCTGAAGTCTCCAGCAACGTTCCAGCAAGTTCTTTTAAAAAGCTGCAGACCACCTAGGGAAAATATGGTTTTTAGGAAAAACTAAAACATTCAAATGTATAAAGTTTCTAAGTTGGACTCTTATCCCACTTAAGCCTGTGTGCAGCTACCGGACCGCAAAAACTCACACAGTTTATGATGTCATGTCACAAATACACGTGTATCAAAGATGTGGGCAGCTGAGACTGTAAACACACAGACCCCACCAAGTAAGTGGGCAGGAACAGTTGATCTAATTACGTTTGTCCCGTGTGACTTTGAGATCATTTTGGTGGCAGCAGTATTTACTTTTTTGGGAGCTGGAGCTCAGCTTTTCTTCAGTCTGATTTGTATCAGGTGGTCACACCCTCCCATTAAGCTTCTCCTTCAGTGTCTCTGAGAGGTTTATTTTTGCATCCCGCAGTTTTCTGAGACACACACACACACACACACACACACACGCCGATTCTTTTTACGCTTTTCCGTGCAACAGGTTTCTTTTCATTTTCCTGCTTGATCCATCTGAACTTGACTCACCTGCTAAACACTTTTAAACTCTTTCCCTCCAAGGACAGGTACCGAAACACCAAACGGGCGTGAAGGTCGGTTAGGGGTAGGGTTAGGGTTAGGGTTAGGGTTAGGCAATAGCAATATAATAATTACATCTGCATCCACATTTAGGAATTTTACAGGTGTTTTTCTCCAAAATGATGTACAACTGAGTAAACAGACATACCTGCCGCAACCAGCAAAGCCGAGACATGAGCGTTATTATCACCGGGAGACGGACCGACACTCGGAACCATTGTGCTTTGGAAGGAGCGGACGCTGCGGCCCCACAGTGTGTCCTACCGGTTCTGCCTCAGTCTCACACCTGGGACACTGAACCGAGGTGCGTCACTAACACCTCTACCTGGGCGTGAAGGTGGTGGTTAGAATCCTGCTTTCTGCCCTGTGGCGTTTGGAGGACCAGGAGGGTCTACAGTCCCCTGCTTGTCTGTATAAAGTGAAAAAGAAAAGGAGACGATGCATGAAATGATAAAACAAACTGAGCAGTTTAAAAAACGTGTGATAAACTATACGTCCATGTTGAAGTGTACAAGATCAAACGAAAAAGCTTCCGCCTGAAGACAGATTTATAGCCAAATTAAAACTGTTTTCAAACCCATGTAAACCCGGATCAGAGGAGCCGACGTCGGTTTCACCGACAGCGACGGAATATTAAGTTTAACTTTGCGAATCCAAATAGCGATTCATAATCAATGATATGACCAATGAAAGCCCTGCAGAGGCGGGCCGAGTGCTGGTTTCTGACCGATGGGGTTGCGAATACAAATACGTGGCGGCAAAGGAATGTGCTGATTTGACAAGACAGCTTTCAGTCGCGTTTTAAGTTGCGTGTTTATTTCGCGCGGAGGAAAACAATGATTCGAAAAGAAAGTTTAAATTTGCGTCTAAAGTTGCCGGTTTTCACACGGATTACAAAAGAGGGTTTTATTTAATTCCACGTCGATTTTAAAGTGCGGATGCATTTGGCCGTAAGTATATATTTACATATGGATGAGTAGTTTGTTTGTTAATACACCGATTATTTTCTGTACTTTGTTATTCAAACGGTCACCAGATTATACTTTGTTTTACCGCGGATATCCTCCTTCGCCTCATAGTGGCACTACGGATGTTAATGTTATAGTTGCTCTTTTAAAACGGGGAAGCGACCGCAGCCGCTTATCCCGCTGGCAGCGGTGGGATTCGAACCCACGTCTCCGAGGAGACTGGAGCCTAAATCCAGCGCCTTAGACCACTCGGCCACGCTACCTGCGCGGGAGGCCCTCTCAACACCGCCCCACGTCGGCTCGCCGAGGAACGACAGCTGTCACGTTCACTTTTCGACGGACCGACCCGACTGAAGTCACAGTGCAGGACCCCCCGCTAAGACGAGTGGCGTCTGGACCCCCGCGAACACGAGTGGTGTCTGGACCCCCGCGAAGACGAGTGGGCGTTTCCCACAATGTTGTCAGCTGTGTTTGACAAGTCGCTGGTCACCTGGTCCCTGGGGAGCCACAGGGGCAGCAGACAGCACTGCCACACTGTGCTGTCTCTGGAATGTAGTCACTGCAGGGGTGGGTCTGGGGGGGTCCTTCTTCCTACTGCACTGTTTACATCCCGGATTATGTCTCCTGCTGACTTTAAGATGTTCACACTTTATGGAGACACTGCGGGCAAATATGAAGATGATGGCTTCTTCCTGGTTCCCTCAACATCTTTAGCTTGTTTATGACATCTATTCAAACCCACTGCCCTGCGACACACCAGGTGCCCCACACTGGGTTTGCCTGGGGGTCACCGTGACAGGCAAATGGCGGGGGATCGGGTTGTCGCCTCAGTCTCGGCGTTCTCTCTGAAACTTCTTCCATCAGAGAACATTCCTGCACCAGATGTCTGTAAGATCAGCCAGGTGTACGAGGAACAGGTACCCTGGTCCAGACTAGCTGTGTTTCGGGGTGCCGACTCACCTGGCATCTTTGTAACCAGGTACGTGCAAAACTGTGCTGCCCCAAAGGTGGTTCCTCCCTGTCCTCCCTGCTGTTGTCCGTCACCCTGGATACTCCTCTGGAGAGAAGCTCTTCTCCACACGACTCTCTCAAGGAGCCCGTGAACAGGACTCACCTCAGTTTCGGGGAGGGTTCCGAAGAGGAAGGCGGAGTCAAACGCGTGATGTCATTTGTTGTACTGAGATTTGAACGAAAACAAACAGCTGTTGCGGTGAATTACACTGTTTCCATGGAAACATGACGTGGCAGCGATTTACCCCCCAGACATCTGTTATACAGGAGGAGTAAAAGAGACGTTTTGCTTGATTTAGGTAAACAGTTGAAAGTTGTAGCACTTTTTGTTTGGTCGACTGCATTCAGTCCTCCGCAAAATCACATGGTCATCCTCCTTTTAATGTTTGTCTCAGATCTTCAGCATGCAGGCTGCGTATGAGAAATGAGAGCAGGAAGCTGCTCTCCTCTATATGGGGGGGGGGGGGGTCCAGCTAAAGGGCAAAAATGAATTTATCCCTCTTCTGAAGCCAGTGACGACAGTATGACACAAAACAAACTTCTTTGCCTGGAAAATTATTTGAGATGTATTTATAGTAACAGGTAACCACTGAACGCTTTATGTACATCGTGAAGGAGAAGGGGAATCTGAAGTGATTTAAAGAAGTCATTTCCGGAACATATAAAGTGACTTGTTAAATGAAGGAAACCTTTGAGCCAAACAACTGCTTTCACTGTTGAGTCAAATAAGGTGCTTAACTGTACTTTTCAGATGTCCGGTAAATGAAAGAGCCGCATGACTGCAGAAAGGCATGAGATTTTGAGTCACATTCTGGTCGATTGACTCAGATCACTGCTAAAGACCACGTGGGCAGAACGTCTGACAGCAGGGGCACAAAATCCTATTAACCGTCCTTCTCTCAGTCAACTCTATAGCAAAGTGGTAGAAACTGCTTTTTTTGCAGAAAGCACATCTTCCCGAAGGAGCAGCCATCGGCTTTCCGATCCCGCTTCCACGTGTTCTTGCTGGGGAGCCAAACACTCGGAGAGTGACGACTGTACAACCCGGAGGAAAAGGTTGGAGATCTGCGATAAAGCGCTTGTTGAGTTTAAAAATACCCCAAAATACAAACCGGCGCATTTACCGAAGACGAGTTTCAGCAGCACAAGTACTTAAAAAGCAGAACTTTAACAAAGCTGATCCATCCATCCATCCGTTAGCAGAAGCTGCTTTGTCCTGGTCAAAGTCGCAGTGGTCCGGAGCCCATCCTGGAACGAATGGACACTGGGTCAGGACCCAAACCCCGTGTGGGACGCCAGTCCATCACAGGATTAAATTAATATTTGAGCATAAAATAATGCTGGTCGCCCCCGGTCTATTTTGCCGTCAGCATCACCTGCCAGTTGAGGCGCATTTCAGCCCGGGTTTTCAGGACCTGCAGAGTAACAGACGCTGGACAGAATATCTGCGACGCCGTTTTTCGCCACCCACCCGGCACCGAGCGCGTAATCTTCAGGAGACGAGTCCACGTCCTTCGCCTTCTGCTTCCTCCTACTTGTTGCACACAGTCAAATGGCCTGACATGACATGACCGTGTGCATGTGAAAGGGGGGCTGTGCCGGAGCACGCAGGACAGAGGTGGTGCTGCACGTGTGTTTTCACTCGGATCCCACCCTGGTTGTTTTTGGCAGCGCGTGTCCGACATCCACCCACCTTCTTCCCAAGTACAAGCAAGAGGATCACAGCGCCAGCAAGGAACCCGGGGGCCCATGGAGCCGTTTCGAAGGATCGACGGATACCGAAGGCCCGGACACATCAGTCGACAGGAAAAAAACACGAGCGCTGAGCAGGAGCCCAGAACGTTAACCGTCTCTTCCTGAAATCACACACATTATTTCAGAGCTCTGCTATTTCGCCGCAGGCCGAGCCAGTGATATCTCCTCCGCTCTTTGCGGCACCTGGTACAAATCCTCTTGTCTTCTTCCTGGGATAACACCCTGTTGCCCCCGCGCTCCGGGACCCCCCTGGGGGCCTCTGGAGGTCAGCTTTCCCTGTGCGGCCGGTCGAAGCGAAGCGGCAGCACCCCGTGCAGGGAGGACTGGCCAAAAACTTTGGAGACACACCCCACTCATATAAAACTGGCCTAAAAAATATCACGGTGGACAGAATTCTCTTTGTTCTGGTTCTGCGCTTCGACTGCCTGCGGTGGGAAAAAAAACAATCGCAGATTTGACAGCTGTTTTTAAAAAACATTCTCCTGTGATGAATTATACCGCAGACCCTGCAGCTGTGAGCTTCTCCCGTAAAGGCGACCACGGAGCATTTGATATTGCTAAGCTAACCGCCGATAACCGGCTGTTGAAATGTACCTCATATAAACATGTACTTTTGTATTTGGTGCGTATGACTAAAGTGGGATGACAGTTACTGTTTGCAACACGGTGGTCCTGCTGTCATCTGGCACTTTGAGTCCAGTTAATTTATTCGCTTGACGGATGTGTTTCTCCATAGGAACGTACAGTTCAGAAGCTGTGCTTTCATCTAATAGACAATGGCATGAAATAAACAAAACAAAGAGTATAATAACGTACAGTATGTTAATAATATTTGCAGCTATAGAAAGAAAATAAGATGCAGTGCTAAGTTGTGGCAGCAGTACAGCTGGGCTGATGGGAACTTGATGGGATTCGAGGAGTTTTCTGAAGCTGTGTGAAGTCCATCAGTGGTGCCAAAGTGAGGTTTTTGCTTGAATGATGGCGTTTGGAGGAGGCGCCTCAAGCGACGGGGAGAGCGTGGCAGTTTGTCCTGCATTTGCCAGTGAAGCGTGCTTGCAAACACCCTCAATGCCGGTCGTCCCGAAGACACAGAGACGGCAGTGTGCCCCCAGCAAGGCAGCCCCCCGCTAGTTTGTAAAGCGACTGTGATGTTCGGGACATTCAAAACAATCCACGTTAACTGAGGCTTCACGACCGCTTAAAGGCGTCAGAAGGATGGGTTTGTACCTCACGGCCTCATAGGTCTGCAGCATGTTGTTGCAGCTCACACGGTTGACAAGACAATACTGCGCATGTAACAGACACCAGGGATTATTCGTGCTGCAGGTTTTTACCGGACCAGACCAGGTTGAGCGTATCAAATGCCTCCCGCTTGGTCTGCGACATTTGCTGTTTGTGGAATGTT
This sequence comes from Arapaima gigas, assembly GCA_900497675.1. Lineage (NCBI taxonomy): Eukaryota > Metazoa > Chordata > Actinopteri > Osteoglossiformes > Osteoglossidae > Arapaima > Arapaima gigas. The sequence goes on along the minus strand of UFQX01000459.1, from coordinate 616,541 downwards.
TTCTCAAAGCTCACAGCACACGTGCAAAATTCAACCGTTGCTTCTTGCACACATTAGAAATCAAGTTGTTTTATTCCAGCTTCTGTTCCTGATTTTTCACATCTGCGGCAACTGCAGGTGCCCCTCTGAGTTGATTTAACCTGGCCAGTTGTACAGCGTGTTGCTGAAATAAAAACACATTTTTCAACAGCACCTTTCAGACAAATAGAATCTCTTTGTGAGAAAACATCAGCTTGGAAACTGGACTCTCAAGAGGTATGGTTGGAAATACAGCAACAAGGGGGGGGGGGGGCATAGTTTGTATTGTTCTGCCATAAAGCAAAGGATCGGAGAGTTTGTTGGCAGCCGCCGTGGTTGGAGGTGTTGTTTTAGCTGCAGAGACAGAGACAGCTGGGATTTCCTTCTCCTTCGCACTCATGAAACGCTGAAGCCACGCAGGCGGCGGAAACCTTATCCTGTCCAAAAATAAAGCAATTATGAAGTTCACGGGTTGTGTTGGAGCATCATGGGCAGCAGGTGGGAAGCAGTTTAGTGCCCAGTTGTTGCACTTTGGAACCCTGTCCTTACCCTGTCCTCAGGTCCCTTCTGGATCAACGAGAGCCGTAATAAACAAGATCTAGCAACGTCATCCGCCACTCTCCTGGACTGCTAATTTTGCTCAGCATAATTCTTTTTTTGCAGAAATTTAAAATGCACACAACTGAGGGATAAATAAAATATTCATTTGCTCGGGGTCCAGTTTTGGCTGTTTTTAAAATGGCCTTTTGGGTGTGCGGGGGAGCGGGATACTCTACCGCGTGGGTGTCCCCTGCCTGGCACCCTGTACGTCAGGCTAGGCTGCGGACCACCATGATGCTGAGCTGGACCTACAGCAAGGGACGGTCTTTATATTTTATGTCAATTTAGAGTTAATGTTAAACTGATCAAAACCCAAAGGCCAAAATCCTGCCACCCACAAGTGAACATTATAGCCCGAAGGTCAAAGTGAAGCTGAGGAAACGAAAGCTGTGGACTGACAGGGACTCGCATTCCACTACCTGAAATTACTGCACACTGACGTTTTCTTATACATTTGCATGAGGTACATGCAATAAACTCTGGCAGAGTAAAGTTCTTTTTGAGCATTTTTTCAGTTCAGGTCATGTACTTTGCAGAGTCAGCGAAAATCCTGCGAATTCCCTTGTCACAAAGCGCCAAACTCCCAACTCCTGAACGCTGTTTTTCTTGCGTTCTGCTGACACGGCATGTCGGGATTTCGCCATTTTGACCGGTGCTGTTTGGCCCCAGTGGGTTGTTATGTATAAAGGCTGTATTGTGCGCAGACTGAAACTGTAGGCGTTGTTTGCCATCCCTCTGACCCTTGACCCCGGCACGGCTGGAGCAGGAAGCAGGAGCTCCTCGGCGGTCCGAAAGGAAACAAGCTCCCCTCGACGAGAAAGACGGAGCCCTTCGCTGTCACAGCCGGTGTGAGAATCTCCAAAAATCACATCTGCGTTTCTGCGTCTATTCTCCTTGAGAGGATTTACATTCAGCGCACTTTTCGAAAAGAATAATAAAATTTGAAAAACATTTAAAAGAAAAATCACTGCATTGCACAAGGTAAATTATTCCGATGCACATTATTAGGACAATGAAAAAAAATCTGTATAAATGGTAGATGGAACTAAAAAAAGGAAGCCGGCAGAGTGGGACTGTGGTGTTTTTGCTGTTAATGGACTTCCACAAAAACATGAACATGAGGAAAATGCATTTATAAAATGACAACTCCGTTTAAGGTGTGTAAAAATGCGTTGTCTCCCTGAGAAGGCCAGCTCCTTTGAACGGTGACGGGGGCTTCCTGACGTGTGCCCTGAAGATCAGACATTTCCACTTCCCTTTAAATTACATTTTGCTCTTTTTTGGTTTTGCTCGGCAGACAAGGCCTCCATTTCACTGGTTCATGTTTACAGCACAACCGCTGCACAATAGGAGTCTAAAATAGTCACATATTGTACGTGGGTCTTCAGGACCCCTCCTATAAATAAAGGAGAAATAATGGCACAATAAAATGGAACATATTGTTTATATAGTAGCTTTAGTGTCGCTTTTTTTAGCAGGCAGACCTCAGTTTGGCTTTACGTTCGCGTTGACTTTATCAGAACATGTCGTCCGGGTGAATTACACGCGTGTGCAGTGTTTGCGGGGGGCGCTTCACAACGCCTTAATATTGCGCGTCCAATAAAAATGTTTGGTCAACAATACAATGTTTTCCACGGCGATTCTGGCAAAATGGAAAAATGATTGTAGAAAGAACATCGATTTCCACATTTAAGTAAAACAGGAAACAGCCTGGTGGAGCGATTTCATTGTTTGCATTGAATGAAAGGAAAAGTCCCCGCAAGAATACAGTGATTTAATCTCTCTGTGGATTAAACAGAGTTATTGTGCTGGAGCAAAGGCAGCTGGAAAGGTGTATTCATGCCCTTGATGAGTTTCCTATGAGTGTCTGATTTCAGGAGGGGAAACTCACACTCAGTTGAGGCATTTTGAAGAAAATGCTGGTGATGGGGGCTCATGGGTGGTGCACAGCACTGACGGGGGTCCTGGAGCTGACCAGCGATAAACCTGCTGAGTGACACTAATATACCGACTGCAGTGCTAGATTTTTCAAATTCACGTTTCGGTCGAAACACTCCTACAGTTTAAACACCTAGATTTTTATACTTGAAAGAACATCTGAACTGAATTTCCAGTTCTGTTACTCCTATTCACTCATATTTTTCCCATATAATAATAATAATAATAATAATAATAATAATAAATGTGACAGCTCTACTTCACCGTCCGCAGGGGACTGACACACTACTAAGGGTCTTGCGTTCAGTGTAGCTGGTTAGCTGTGCACCACGGCTGGTTGTAACTGACAGATTAAAGGCTTAGCATATTTTACATTTCAAAAACATACAGGGCTAAGAGGCCTAAAAATAATCTTTCCAATTCCACAGGGGGCTTTTGGCCCCACGATGCTTGACCCCCTAATTATGACTAAGGAAGTAAAGCAGCCTTCGTGCGTCGGGCCTCAAACAAAGGACATTCTGTTGGAGTATCTGCCTCCCGCGTTTCCTACTATCCACAGACACTCCGTTTAGTTCATTCTCACTGTTTTTTGGCACAATTTGAAGGCCAGAAAATTAAAATTTGAGAAAAGCTTTTGACTATGTGAACTGAATACAAATCTGTAAGAACTTTTAACCAGAACGCAGTTTTGATTTACAGCTTGCGAATAACAACATTCAAACAGCTAAACCTCGCAGATGAATCTTGCTGAGCTTCTCTGAACGGCGAAACTGGCAGATTCGTTCCGATGGTTGATTTAGCGCCGACGGAGACGGCACAGATTTAATCGGCAGCACCTGCGGCAAATAAACTTCAGGCCCGTAATGAAACGCGGCTCGCAAATCCGGCAGTTCTCAGAAAGCCACTTTAGCGGATGGACGTGGCACAAGGAGCCGAATCGGCGCTGAATCGGAAAAGCAGGCGGCTGAGACCCTCCGCCTTCGACTCGTCGCCCACACGCCTCGGCAGATAGTAACTGCCTTACGCCGGACTCCGTGATGGTTCTGTGTTTGTTTTCTGGTTGCTTTCCGTTCAGTGTTCCGCCGTTCTGCCCTCTGTGCCGAAGAGTACGTGAACGTGAGGGGAAGCGCACTGACTACAGGGTCTGCGCCTGGATGCAATCCGACAACTTAATGCCTCTTCACACAGGTCCCCCCAATGAGAGGCCTTGGTCTATGTGGTTCTTTCTACCTTCGTAACCACAGATGTACAAGAAATAGTGTGATTCGTGCGATGAATAAATATATACATTTAAATTTCAATTCATTTGCTGCCTTTTAATATACAGCGTGGAGCAGGCGAGACAGCGCTTGTTCCCCTGAAAGAAGAGAATCATGTGTTTGGCTTTAGCAATAAGAACAGGGATGGGATGAGGAGGCCGTTCTTCTTGTTTGGAATATCTTCTCAGAAGGTCAGGGCAAAGGCACTCGATCCCCACTGTCTCCGACTTACAAATCCTCCCGAAGTCTCCGCGTCCGGAGCATCTTCCGGCGTCGCACGGCGTCGCGTGGCAGCTTTGCGACGGAAACCCTCGTGTATGGAAAACACACACTGAAATAAACAACTTTTCTGTGAGCGTTTCACCAGGGCGCACGAGTTCTTCTGCTGTTTTCCACAGCTGCTTGGCGGTAAGTAGTTGTTTGTCAGAAATCCATTTCTGTGGTGAAGAACATCATGTTCTGACAAATAGCCGCTCTTCGCAGAGGCTCAACAATCCCTTCTTTGTTCCTCTGATTGTCTTCATTTGCAGAGCCATTCATATAAAATCATAATCATAAACCAAATCCAATTTGCCTTGTTAAAAAGAACTTTTTTTCCTCCCCTAAATAATTCCTTCTAACAAAATCACATTTCCCTGGAAGCTCTTCCAACCTTGGCTAAAACAAGCCAGACGCCATGAGAGAAGAAAAAAGGAGATAATGTGGACTGAGCAGAAAATCCGGAGCGGAAGTGAAAATGCTGGAGAGCAATAGCGTGATGTGCGAGGAGGAGGTGTGGAGAAGGTGAATACGCCAGAGCTGTAACTAGGACCGATCGCAGGTTATGAAAAACCAGACAGTTGATAGTTAAATCAGCCCAACATACCTTATGTACCGTGTTTTACTTCATCCTCTACAGTCTCACCACAGTGCACGGAATAGTAACCTGACTTTGACAAAAAATAAATAATACATAAAAACTAACAACCGAGTGAGCCCAGGAACCAGACCCGGGGGGGGGGGGGGTCACCTGGCCTGCGGTCCTGGCTCGAACCTGAGGCGCGACACCCAAATCCCGCACGAGATAAGGTTCACAGGTCTTGGACCACTTTTAAATGTGGTTTAATTATCTGATCCAAATTCTTAAAGCTTGACACGAGACTTTATAATACCGACTCCGCTAAAAATAGCCGATGACACGATTATCTGTTCCTGCCACCCGGCGAAGAATCTGCCTCCACAGGGCTGAGTCCTGCTCCCGCGGGCGGGAGGGAAGAGAGCTGCACCTGAGTGACTTAAGACGGACGCGATGCAAGACTAAGATCTCAAGAGCCACCACACGCGTGCAGAATGTGGGGAGCAGATGCTCTCCTGCCATTATTGGATTCTCAACTTTTGTACGCGATGCATTGTTCGTGTCATACGGTCCTCAGAGCAAACACGGGCCGCTCGCAAAGCTCACGAGGAACCCGCTGCTCAGCACACGTGTGACGTTCGTGCTCATTTAACTGGAATCGCTTCATTTTGAGACACGTTTTGCCGGGACCCTTCTGATTTCTTGGCTGAGCGAAAGGGCTTCCAGGAACAGGGTCCTGCTCTGAATGCCTTACCTTCAGTACGCTTGGACCGCGCAGAAGGAAAACCACGCTGATTTAGAAAATGTTTATGTAGAGATTTATCGATGCTGACATGTCACATGAGAACGGGAATCACACGTTGTGGACCTGGGATGAAGCGCGGCACTCAAGAGCGCGGCGGAGAACACAGAAACATTCCTAAGGATGTGATGCCTTGAGTTCTGCAATACTGGAACTGAGATACACTCCTATCTGACTCCCTGGGGGATCCTTTAACAAAAGCTGCCCCCCTTCGACCGTGTTTCTGACACATTCTGGGATGGTGGCCCAGAACCATTCCAACAGATGCCAGGTCCACATGAAAGGGCCCAATGGCCCCCAGCGGGAGTTTCTCCTAGGACCGGAGGACTGGGATTTGGAGCGATGTGGCAAATGGGTGCCGCTAAATGCAATCATAAAGCAGCCCCTGAGACGCTGTCGCACGGAATGACCATATGTGACAAACAGGCGACAGGGGCCTGTCAATGGCTGCCAGGCGACACAGAGCTGTGAAATCGATGTGAAGTCACACGGAACCAGAGGCGTGTTTGTCGGGATTATCGGCTCTCGGAATGGTGTGCGCAACAATGGCAAAACATCCCTTTACATTTGTAAACGACAACAAGAAATATCAAGTGTGGCAAGACATAAATATGTCCTCCGCGTCGCTCTGCCGATCGATCGGTCGTCGGCCCTGCTCTGAATAAAGACAAAAGCGAGATCTGCCGGCTGAAACTGTGCCGAGACCCCCCGCTGTCTCCCGCACACGAGCCATTATGCGTGAGCACACGTGTTAGAAAGAACGTTTGTGGAACAGCAGGAAAAACACGCAGCGGAAAAAAGGCAAACGTCACACGACCTGAAAGTCAATTCGCAGCAGTAACAGCAACAAAACTGTGATCTCCGTGCAAAATTGCAAAAAGTACAACAGAATCCTCTCGCTGTCCGTCACCGGCGGTCATTCATTAGACCGCCAGTTGCTCGACTACTTCTGAGATGTCCTAATAATGCCGGCCGCGAATAGTGCCTTTCTCACGATAATTCCCCTGGGTAAACAAAGATGGGGGGTGATCGGAAGTGAAAGAAAATACAGCCCGCAGCCTCGCGTCATCCTTGTGACAGACGCCCAGATTAACCTAAGGTGCAATATCACCCCCCGTACGGCCGAGCTTAATGAAGAAATATACCGGTTATGGTATACAAGTTAAAAACCTCTTTGTTATTTAGAAATACGTACTTTTGTCCACTCCAAGCCCACCGCCTCGCTGGCCACTTACACAATGACTTCCCCTGTGCGGCGAAACGGATCACGCTGAGAAACGTGTCGTCTCCCTGTTATGGCCGATAGCCTTCGATGGCCTCTTCACAGTCGCTGTTTGCTCGAGGTGTCGTCTCTGCGCCTCAACGGATGGGAAAACTCGACAGACGCACGAAATCGGATCGGGGACCTTTGAACTTTACACTTCGGTCATCTGCCCATCTCATTCATTTTCTAAAATGGATTTCCTCTTCCTCTCCTCTACCCTCGTTGTCACGCCGGATCTTTTAAAACCGACGAGAAATGCCACTGGTAGCATATGTGGAAGCAGCAAAGCGAGAGAAACCCCTGTGAACAACAAAATGTTTTCAACCAAATAAAACGAGGGACTTTAACCTCAGTTTCCTTCTTTAACCGCACCGCGTCCTGACCTGTTTGTGATGGACGTACGACTAAGACGATCGCTGCCCTTCCCTCCGACTGGTGCCCAGGAGAGGTCTTCACCCGTCTTAAACGCAGCACACGAGTCAGTTAGTAAGATGCATAACTACCTTCTTCACATACGTTTTCTATCCTTACAATACACATCTGGCCCTCACCTATCATTTCCTTTCATTATGTGAAAATTACAAAAAGGTGCGTGTTGCCACGATGGTGAAAACGCTAGAATGTCTTTAAACAATCGCTTCAGTGGGCAAACTTTACAAGGGATACGAGAAAAGACTGCTTCCTGGGCAAGTTTTACTCGAAAATGCAGACGATTTCCGTATACATTTCGGCGATCCATCGCTAGGCCCTGAAGCCAAACTTTTATTATAGACTAGAATAAAAACGAAGCGTAAAAATATACCGCGCACCGTTCGTTTACAACTGTTACGCGTTTCGAAAATACTATCCCACAGCGCCGACAAGCCGAAAACAAGGTCCCAGGAAAGGTTCTTGCGCTCCGCGTCTGACGGTTAATTTGCTGACGGACCTTTTCGTGAAAGTGCGAGGGGATGAAGATCCTTTGCTCCCGATAGAAGATCTAATCAGCACGAAGGCTTCAGCTCAGCGCGATGAGGAAACGCGGACTCCGCAGGAAGGCCGGCCGGCTAAGAATAGCTCTCTGTGATGGATTGGATCCACATTGACAGGAAATTGGAATTTCTGGCTGCTCCGGCCTCCAAGTTTTTCTTCTGCTGCTTTGTATTCATTAACCAAAACAAATTATGCTCCTGCTCCTCTTGTGTTTGCCACACAACTGCCCTCTTTGTTGCAACCCGAGGTCAAAACCCTACCTTGGTTCGCTATAAATACCTTCGATTCCGATTATCTTGTCATACAAGAGTGTAATAGCAAAGAGTGAAGTACTTTAAAACATTTCTTCTGTACGCTATTATTTGTGGCATATCAAGCTAACGCTGCGTTGACAGCGGCGCAACGCTGTGCTCCCTGAGTCTCAAGAGGCGGCGAGCCACAGAAAACTAAACCGCCCATCATTTCCTTACATTTCCTTATAGTTTTAAGCCGTCCGGTTGCAAATGAAAACCCATATCTCAGCCGACAGCGTTTCACTTTGCTGCTTCCTCCTGGAAACCCGCTGACACGGGCAGTGATTTTAATGCGAGATGAGCCTCCTTTCTTCCGTCTCTCTACCCCACGTAACACATTAACACTCCTAGACAATTCAACTGCTCTCCCTCTCAGAGCCTATTTTTACACAAGGACAGTCCAGTCCGGTTTAAAGTAACGTGGGAATTAGATTGGAAAACTGTTCTTTATTTGGTGTTTTAACAAACTCAGCATTTCCTGTATGTGCTGCCCGGTTCCCCTGCGTATGTATATAGCGGTACCTGCGTCGTAAGACGTATGAATTCACGATCCGTGTTGTTGCCAGCAAACGTTAATCGCGGATTGCCCTTTGACGCCGAAACCGCTCGAGATGGGGACGTAAAAAAATCTAACTCGATAGGCAAGTGAAGTGAAAAGGAATTCGGTCCAAAAGTTAATGTATATACAGCAAATCGAGAGCGCAGAAGCGAACGCTGTCCATTAAAACCAGCTTGACCAGCTTACTTATAATGTGGATTATGAAGAGATGTCCCCCAAACTCGCCACTTATTTTACATGTCAGATATTTGAGAATCGACCCAAGTCGACGTTATTTGTAGTAACCAATAAGCCAGAGTGTGAGGGTTAAAATGAAATGTCAGGTGAAAATGAAAAACAGTAGATCAAGACGCAGGTGAAAGGTGAAGCCAAGGTGAAGCCAAGGTGAAGCCAAACAATCAGTTAATATCGGACTGTTGTGTTAAGAAAGCATAAACAAAAAGGTGGACTCATTCGGAGAGGACAGCGAAGTGCAAGTCTGTACACGGGACTGAATGATATCAAATTTCCTCTTTGTTTTGGCCCTTGTGTAACTTTCCTCGGCTGCTTTCAGGAGTAAACCTGTCTTCATTTGGACCATGTCCTGCTGGAACATTTATGCCAGTCTATTGTCAGACTGTGATTGTGGCTCACGCTGCGCTTGCAGATCTCTGGGCCTCACGGAAGCGGAGGGTTCTCAGAAAAACATGTCCACATTTCCCCAGAATGTCTGTGTGCACCTTAAATTCCAGGGCAAGCTCTTTTGGCAAAGACAACGTACAGCAGTTGGTGGATTTGCTTTAATGGACCCCGTCTTACATTTCAAAGTTCAGTTCTGTCCGCAGAAGCGCAAAACCCAATACTCTGAACTGAAAAGCGTCGCCTTTAGATTTGTTCTGATCTAGGTTTTGATGGACAGATCAGACGGCTCTTTGGTGTGTCCATCCTCTCGCCTCCTTGACACCTGAGTGCAGGCGACTTCCCTCCGGGGGGGGTGAATCATCCTTCGTACAGTTGAGCTCAACAGAAGCACCACTTATGGATCCAGGTGTAGCTCTGACTGGTCTAACAGGTTCAGGACTATTGTAGACGCACTTTTCAAGTTTCCCTTCTGATAAGGTGGAATCCATCTTGTGCAGTGAGGGATTCCCATTCCTTTTAGGGAAACGTGATCCCAACCTCAGATACTCTTCATTCAAAATGACAATAGTAAAAAGCTATAGAAAATATAACACGGCAGATTTTCTGAAATCTACACTGCTATTGCACGTCTCGCTGTCAAATCTAATCTCTAGTTTGCGTATTGTGACAATTTTAGTTAAGGCTATGCTTTTTCAATAGTGTCTCTAATATTAGAATATTTTTCCACCGCTTGTTTTTCAGAAAACATAAAAATCATTTAAAAATCTGGAAGCAACTGTTAGGTGTCGATTTTATGTATTAGGGTTTCGTTCGGCTTATTTTCTGCTCCTGTTGTTTTATATCACATTAAGAGGCGTTACATAAGGCGAATAACAAAATACAAAAACCTAACAAAGGCAGATCTGCTCAGAGGACGTGTAATTTGCAGGGTCACGAATGTGAAATTTTTCCCGGATCACTTGGCGTCCCCAAAAAAGGCGGAAGACACTGGACCGCTGAAGGGCCTGCATGCAGACACCCGGGCTGGGCTTCATCGCATACATGAAATTATTCCGAAGTACATCACCTGAGCCAATGTATGCAAACTGCGATACAGGTAACCGTTATAGGGTCATTCGTTTTAGAACGACAACATTTTGACCAAAATTCACAGAACCCTTGATGTGTGACCATGTGCACATCCAACTAATGGATCAAACACTGCAAACCACGGCAGTTCATCATTTGTCTCGACTTTTCTAAGGAGCTCCGTGATTCCTCTTCAAATCCGCAAAGCACTGTAGCGCACTGTACTTTTTCTTACTTTATTTACGTCCATAAAATATCAAATTCATCAAACAGCCATCATCACAGTACAAGAAACCGCAATCCTGAGAAAAACGAAAGAGTCAACAAGCCAAACTGCACAATATCTTGCAGAATGAAACATTTCATTCAAGTGGCGCAGTAAAGCAGCTCGGAAAAGGTCCTTATTGTTTCAGGGTCCGAGTCACAGCGGACCGGACTTATAAGGCAAACGCCGTAGCGAGGAATTTACGCAAACACGTGTCTCCTCCTGCGCTACTTACGGACGTATGTAAACACTGCGGAGTTCGGTGGCCCCTCCCCCGTGGCCCTGGCCCCTCCCCTGACCCCCAGGCCCCTCCCCGATCGCCCCTCCCCCAGTATCCTCCACTCCCTCTCCCATTGAGCCCGTTAAGTGATAAACTCCGGGACAGAAAATGGCGACGGCGGGGAGCCGGACCTCGTCGTCGGGGACGGTGGCGGAGTCGAATAACGGCGTCAACCTCGCGAACGCTTCTCAGGACAAGTGCAGCGCGCCCGCAGTGCCGAGCGGTCCCGGGACGGCGGAGGGCTCGCAATGGAGGCGCAGAGAGCTGTGGAAAGTGCGGAGCGTGGACCTGGATAGCAAAGCCGAGTCTCTTCTACAGCCGCCCGACGGCGGAGCGGCTCCCGTGGCCGCTCAGCTCCACTTCTCGTCCGTGTCGTCGCCCGGAGCCGTTCAGGCGGCGCTGCTGCAGCAGCAGAGCGCGCGTGTCCCCGGGAGCGCGGCGGACGCCCAGGAATGGCTCAGCTCGTCCTGTAGAGCGGCCGCCGGAGCCCCGGTCTGCGCGCCGCCAGCCAGGTGAGCGGCCGCCCCGCGCTCCTCTCGTCGGTCGTACCGCCGTGATCACATCGGTTCTCAGCGGAGACCGAGCGGCACGCGGGTCTGCTGCAGCCGCCGGCGCGACTTTGAGGAAACCTCTCAGCGGGCTTTCCTGCGCGACCGGGCGGTTGAGCTTCCTCACTTTCCCCCGCTCTCGGTCTAAGCGCGCGGCCGAAACGTGGCAGAAACGCTCGCGCGTTCATACTGTCGACGGTGCAAAAGTTCCTCGTGGATTTTGTCACAGTTCTGTCATCCGAGGTGTCGTCGCTCAAACGGGAATCGATGTTCGTCGCAAGTGAAATCGACTGAAGTGAATTAGATTTTCTCCGATCGTTCGGAGTGGTTTTGTACTTTAGTTTGGTGGCTTTATTTATTTTTGACTCGAGTGTTTACATTCGTGTTGACTCGGGGTCCTAGAGCACTTTTCTCACCCCCTCCCTCCCTCCCTCCCTCCCTCTCTTTCCCACACACACACACACGCACAAAGTCACACACGTGCGGTGTCTCATACTAAACATTCGTGGGCCACATTTTGGATGCCGGTATCATTTTTATTATGGTTATTGAAGGCAGCTGCACGGGGTCCTCCAGATGTGCACGGTGTCCTCCAGATGTGCACAGCACTGCCCCCCCTGTTTGCTTTATGACGTTATAAATGGTGCCTCGTGAAGTTTAACGCAGCGGCGGTTGAAACATCGGAGCGGCCGAATCCCAGGGGGATTTCCCGCATCCTCCGTGACATCAGGCTTGCGTGAACGTGGACAGAGCACAGGGGAAGGTGGCCTCCTAATGTCACTTCAGCAGGACATTAGTGCATCACTGTCGCTGTTCTCCTGCAGGCCAAACTGTTTTCTTCACAGTTCTGTACAAACATTGTTCTCTCTGCACTGGAACTCTGTATGTAGAAATGCAAGACAGATGCGAATGATGAAATATGTCACTCTGGGGAACAGTATTGCTCAGTGCCTCATCGTGTGTCGTAGTTGTAAGGCAGCCGGGAGAAGTTTCCAAAGGTTTTGCGATGCCACGTTTGCTCCAAAAACCAGTGGAATTTAGCATACGGGTGATTCAAATGGGGAGCACTTGCTGAACAAAGCAAAACGTTATCAAATGAATTCATCCTCCATCGTATACGTGAATGTTCGATTTTCTCCGAACCAGAGAACCATCAAGTCATCAACATATTCATATATGTCGTCAGTCTAATGATCTTTTGAATAAAATTGAATCAAATATTAAAAAAAGAAATGAAAATGGCATCAAATAATACTATTTGATCGTACCGAGGAGGACCTGCCGATGGCGTATTCTGGATTGGATGCTGTGGAAGGATTCTTGCTGCCACCCTGTGAGAAAGCGGACAGAAACGCTGACGGTGACTGACAGTTTTTTTTGAGAACCTGGTGTAATGCGAGATGTTGCCTTTGCAACGGTGTAGATAATGGGGGATGAATGAGATGTTGAAAGGTAAAGAAACCCGAGGGGGAGGAGAGCCACATTCCTTTGTGATTTACTTGTCGTGAAGAATACGCCCAGCAGACCACCTTCATCCTTGCTCTGCACAACGGTGCAGCTCTGGGAATCAGGACTCAAGTCACTCGTGGCCAGGACCTGCGGAAGGATTCAGTTACGTTTGAAATAATAGCCAAAATGATGATGGTCGACGCTGTTTAACTGTATGTATTTGCTCAGGGTCTTCACTTATATACTCAGGTGGTGATATTAAAATCAGTTGTAGAAATAATGTTGTTCTTGCTTAACTTAGCGTTTACATCTTTGTTGTCATACGGACATTATTCACAGAAGACTTTAAAAAATCATGCACTTTTGTTGAGACAAGAGTTGATCACCAAAACATCAACAGCTGAACTTCAACAAATCTTTTTTTTGCTGCGTTTCCATGTGAATTGTTTATGGAATTGCTAATATGATGCCGCACTTGGCTGACAGACCTCGCGGTGATCAACTCATGTTGCTCAAACTGACGGGCAGCTTGTAAGTGAGTCCAAATAGTCAGGCATAAATCTTGTGGTCACCCTTATAGTGTAACATAAACACCCCTGATAAAATTGACATCACAAGGGAAGAGGCTTCAATTTGACATGAAAGTGACGTAGAAAATGTAAAATTCTATTCTCAGCCTTAGAAGTTGTTGAAAACCTTTTTTTTTTTTTTGCACATTATTGTTAATGCAACTTTGAAATGTTTGGTTCCTTGGATTGGGATTTTGTTGAGTTTTGTGGTGGAGACAGTAAATATTAGCTTGTTGGCCAAACATGTTGGATGCAGGCATGTGCCGTGTTGGTTTTTTCCCACTGGAGATATAGTTGGTCATTTTGCTTGTATGTTTGATAGAGGGGAAAAGACCCCCAGTGTTTGACTGCAGCCTCTCTGTTGTGCAGTTTCTAAACTCTGTGTTACCGCTGCTCTGTAGTCTGAAATGTGCTGCGACGTGAAGAGCCTTGGCGCTGCTCTTCTACTGCTGTTGGGGGTTGTCGGGTCGTTTTGGTTCAGTTGTCGTTTGTGAGATGTTTACAGACTTTCCCTCAGAGCGTTTCCTGTTTTCTTCTGGTGTGACTGCTTACAGCAGATTGAGACAATTGCACAATAGTTTTCTTGAGAGTATTGAGTTTCTCTTGACTGTGCACACATGACACTTATTTGACACCTGTCTGGGTTTGATGTTGAATTCTCTTATTCTTAGTTCCTCAAGTTAGTACTTGTTTGTTACATGTTTGGCAGATGTTTCTCTCTGAACTGAATAACCTATTAATTCATTTGGACAATATTTCCAGAATCAGATTTGATCGAAGACACTACAGTGGCAGGTGGGATTTGAACCCCAGCTACTCTTATTGAAATGGTGCTGCTGTTACATCTTCCACAGTGGTTTTCTGTTTTTTTTCAAACTTCATCCCTCTGACTAGTTTTCTGTGGTTATTGGTTAACTAGTACACTCCAAACCTAAAGATACCTCAGAGTGTGAACTCATTGACTCTTGAAGGAAGTTCATTCTTACTGAAGCTCTGTTATGCTCTGCTGGGCACTGTGGTGCTTGACCTTCCACTTAATAATGTTTTTGGGTTTTAGAGAACTTTGGTTTTGCCCAGAATTTATTCATAGAGTTGAACAGGTTATTGTCACACCAGCATGGCTTTAGTCTCACCTTGGCATTAGTGAGACGTAACAGAAACGCTTTATGTCTGCACACTTAAAGTGGCTGAAATGTACCTTCCGGAGGACGAACAGCCTACGTGCTGTTGTTCGGGTAATTGGACTGTTGTCATGAAAAATGCATTACACCCATGCTGTTTGACCCGGTGAAGCTCCTGTTTGCCGAAATATTTTTAAACAGATGAGAGATCTTTTAACAGATTCCTATGGCCTCCTGCGACTGTTGTTTTGTGTTTGATGTAATTCAGTAAATACTCTTCCTTGTATATTGAAAAATTAAGGAGAAGCCCACTGGGCTTTTTCTTAGATCTGTATTCCACATCATGGTCTGCTTAAGTGGATCAAACCCTATTCCAAGTCTTTGCAGAAATAGTTTACCATGGTCATAGTTTCTTTGGCTTTTTGTGCGTGTTGTGCAAGCAGTAACCGTTGTGTAATGCTTATAGCGCTCTGTTCTGACAATGCTGCTGCTTTTGCTATTTGGGTGCAGGGGGTGGAGCTTAATATTACATTGTTTCTTGAACCCAAGTGAAACGTTATGGACTTTAAAGGAACCACTTCACATTCACTTTTTAAAGTTTTGTATTGTCGACATTTACTCAGCTATCCTTTGTCGCCTTCCCCTCACGACATTGCGTTATGTTCATAGTGAACTTCTGCTTACGGAAGTAAATATAATTTTGCATATAATATAAACATTTTTGCTTGCTCTGTTTCCTCCTTTATCAGTCAAATAGTCATGTTATAATTTTGATCTGAGGGAGTGTCCGCCTTCCTGCCCCGATAGTTTGTCTTTACCCCAGACACACGAGTTCAGCTTTAAGGAAAGTAGAGGTACATTACCAAAATCAAAAGAAGGTTGTGTAAACAGTCCAGTATTTATTTATACAGTGTAAGTTTGTGATCAGTTGCCAGACATACTGATTTAGGCCATCGCTTGACATTAATCTTTCTAATTTCCCACCCAGCTGTTGGCTTAGCTTCAGTCTGGCCTTTGGCTCTGCAGACTGTGAAATGTTCGCAGGTCCCAGTGCGTCCTCAGCAAGAGGACTGTAGCAAAAGCTGTTGGTACCTTGTTGGAAACGGTCTCAGTCAGAGGTGGAATTCAGAAGCATAACAGTCAGTGCTGGAGAGCAGTTTGCAGGTGGTCCCCATGTAATGCCATTTGTTTACAGTTCAGTTATAGTTCATGTTGGAGAGAAGATGTACATCTTACTATATCCCCGAACTGAATCGTCTTGCATTAGATTTAAAGAAAAATCAAACTATTTTTCAAATATTGCACAAAAACTAATTTAAGGGATCTTTTCTGAATCAGTGAACACAAAACTTTACTCAGCCAGGGAAGGGAATTGCGGTTCTATCTGATCAGTTTGGCTTTTGGTGTCATGTGTTCAGTAATTTTCAGTGCTCTATGTTGTGTGAATTTCCCTGCAGGGTTTAATATAGTGCCTCTCCTAACCTGTTAGGTTGCTTGTGTCACACAGAAGTTCCAAGAACAAGAGGTGACCTCTGTAAATCCAGTTGGTGTTTCCTAAGTGTGGTTTTCATTTTTTCGGGGAACAGAAGAACACGAGGTGGTGCTTTGCACAAAAACTTCCTTTGTTGCAGCAGAAGCCCACCGTGTTGTTACCAGGAGTGAGAACGGAACCTCGCGGTTGGCCTACACCTGTGCGCTTGGAAAGTTTTGGCTCTGCTGGATCCTTCGTGACCTTGAGCTGTGTGTGGGACAGTGGCTCTTCTGCTCAAATCACTGTAAAAATTACCCTACGGATACACGTACTCATGCCGATCCTCATTTCGAGACTATTCGTCACACAGTTGTGTGTTTACTAGAGCAAAATCGCGATGGCAAGTGACAGTGCGGCTGTGAAGTATATAATAAAGAGACTGTTACAATGCAGGGTGTTGGTGGTAAAGGCATGCGGGTAAGTTGGTAATTGTGTGGTTTTCTCCCACTTTTATCCTGTAAACGGGCAGATCCTGATGTAGAGATGGAGTTGTTTGTGCTACATGCTACCTAGCATGTCCTGACTGCTTTGTGCTGTCAGACCATTCCCACACAGCGGAAGGACCTCCAGAGGGTGTGGCTCCGCCTCCAGAGCCGCTGTTAATTTGTGTTTGCGTTTCCAGCGGATGTGCTGGAAGTTCCACTGCTCGGGCATACATTTGGCACTCGCTCCGATATACACGATAAGATGCTTCCACCGGAGCATCCAGTCTCTCCAGGGATGTGAAAGAGTTACATCATTTATACGTTAGGTATTTTCTTCCAGCCGCGCCGCTTTGCTCTGATTTATCTACATAAATGTGGAACCGTTTTAACCAGCTTGGATTTCATCTCAAGTATCTATTGTCTACCATAGCTGCTTGTTGATCTGAATTTTTTAAACTGTTTTCCACTGCTTCGCTCTCGGTTATACATATGGATGCAGCTGGCAGTGTCACGCTTCGGGTCACCTTGGGGTTTGAACTACCAGCTTTCAGGGGAAAAGTTCATGATGTGACTGCTGTGCTTCCAGTAACATCTATTGGGATGGAGAGGACTTTAACGTGGAGGTGTGGTGTGTCGGTAACCCTTGTAACCCCTAGTTGACAAAACGCAAGTACGTATTTGTTTGACACTATTAGAAAAGGTCCATTTTTTGAATTGTTATTCAGAATCACTCATTCCTTTGTTTTAGTGTTACAAATACATTCTTAGCACGTTAATCACTTGTAATGCCCTTGTATAATGGAGAACATTGTTCTTTTCATGCAGTTCTTGTTTTTGAGTCGTTCTGTATGAAACGGCCTCCTGCTTAACCAAGTTGTCCATCCTTTTAAGCCTCATAATCACGCAAGAGTTTTGAGCTCCATACAAATAGTTTCCATATCGCAGAATGAATTGTGTGCCTGCTGTCAGTATGAAAAGGGTAGGTGGCGGCAAATTTTGAGTGCTGTTTTGGTGTAAGGAGAAACCTGGAGTTTTAGAAAGGAAACGTGCTGTTTTTCACTTAAAAAAAAAAAAAAAAAAAAAAATCACTTAACTCTAATGGCTGCAGTGAAATGTTGAGCAGTGGAAAAAGCGTAGGGCTGCTTTGAGGGTCTGTAAATCTCTGCCAAGAAAATAACGTAACATAACGTGTTCTACGGCCTGCGGCTCTTAGGGGCCGCTTAATCTGTGGGACTTTGCAGTGCAGAAATCTCGCTAGGCATCTTCCTAATTTCCGAACCGTGAACAGCCCACAACCCCCTGCAGAGCGGTTTGCGGCTGACTGCTCCAGATGGGTGCAGTGTGCCAACTTGAAGGCGACTGACCGTTCTACAAGGGCGGTCGGTTCATTGTGGAGGTGTAACGAAACGCGGAGTTGTACACTGCGATCTAGTGGCACATGGCCTCGATGAAGTGTTCGCTCTGGAGGGGTCTTTCCCTCACCCGTGGGCAACTGGCACCCCCCATGTGGAAAGTGACACCAGTTTCCTCAGACACGGGCCCGTTTGGTTGAAGTTTCCGTTGGTTAAGCTAACTGAGCATTATGCCATTTTTGAATGAGAATTACAGTTCTCCCAGCTGTTGGAGCGACACTCACAGCTTGGTGGTCAGTAGTGCACCTTTGGGGGGGTGTGTGTGTGTGTGTGTGTGTGTGTGTGTGTGTGTGTGTGTGTGTGTGTGTGTGTGGTAATTGCAAGCTTGTTCAGCATTGTTTAGATGGGTTAGTGCTTCCCCTGTTTGTTTGTTTGTTTGTTTGTTTGTTTGACTTTTTTATTTACCAGTATTTGTAGTGGCTGTATAAGCTACTCCAGTCTTTATCCAGCACTAACCATACAACAGGTGAGCTGACTGGAATTGCAGGGTCAGTTTTGCATGTGTTAAGGCACATTTTTAGCTTGATGGAGAATGACTTGTGATGCTTCACCTGTGTCACTATTCATGCAGAGTCCCATAAAAACAGGCTGAGAGTCCTGGTCAGCTTCACTAAGCCAGGGTCTCTTTTTATTAAAACTTTTTCTCTCTCGTGCCCCCCCCTCATGCCAGAGAAGCTTTTTGGAATAAACACAGGAGTTTGAGAGCATTATGAAAAGGGTAAGAGGGTAAGGTTTATAATAAGCTCTTGTTCTGGGATCCGTATGTCAGAGGGCTTTCGAAACACTCCGGTTGCTAGGCGGGTGGGAGCAAGAATGCTCTCAAACTGAATTGGTCACACCGGGGTCAAAAGCCGCCCCCTTTGTCTTTTCTCCGCTCTCCGTGTAGTTTCGGAAATGCTAAAAGCTTGTTTGCCATAATTGATTAATGATTTTTTTTAATACTTGTGGGCTTTGTATTCATTTAGTTTATGTTCCTCAACAGGAATACCAATGTGCACGTTGTGTAATGGCTACCATGGGGTGGCTGTGTAAATTAATGAAGGGTTAATTGGGTTCTGTGCTGAAGTACATGGGTCATCTGCCCATTTCAAGCTTCACGGTCTCCTCATCTATCTATCTATATCTATCTGTATGTTTGTTTGTTTGTTTGTTTGATTCTGAGCAGCACAAACAAACATTTTCCTTGTTAAATACTTCTTCATGGAGCCTGGACTGAGTCACTAGTTACCTCTTTTGATGTTTCATCTTGCAACCCTGTTCTGTTTCTCCAGTGCACTTTGCCCTGTGGCTTTGTGAAAATAATTTTCTTTATTTTTAGGGACACGTTCAGTGCAAAAACGTTTAAGCTGTGCCTTGCATCAGTCGAAGGGTTTGGGGCACATGGGGATTGAAAATGTTCGAGGTGTTTCATGTAGTCATTGTGTGTCGGGGATTCTTGTGATTCTGGAGTACGAGCTGATTGACCCTCAAACGTGAGGGTTTAACATGTGTCGCTATGGACAGGATGGGCGCTCTAAAGGGCCGGGTGAGAGGCGATCGCCCGTGGCTGGACAGCTCCAACAATAGGCCCGGATATTTTTGTGCCATTAACTGCATCGGCAGGCATGGAGTGGTCCTGTTTGGTTAGCAACAGGATGGGCCGGCTGGAGATTACGTGTGAAAAGTCAACACGGGGGTCCCTGCTTGATCAGGCCTAGATTACCAATTAAAACAACCAGTCTTGCCCTGGCCCTGGGTGTATACTTTTGCTAGAACACAGATATGGGTGAGCCCCTCGCCTTGTGGTTGGACCACTGTGAGCAAATGGTGTTCGTCCTGCCTTCTGAGGTTCTGAGAATGGCACGGGAGCTATGAGGAGGGCAGGAGGGTTAGGTTTATAATAAGAGGCCTTAAATGGTGTGTCGAAAGGCACACTAGAAATTTTCAGCCTCAAGGTTGTTGGTCAACAAGGAGTTAATGAAATGACCAGCTTGTTTGTGGCATTCTGCTTTTGCAAAAGCAACATAACCGGTCTCAGGAAGGCTTAGTGTTATATTTCCCAACACTCCACGAGAGCAGCTTTTTATTGACTATTATTTTGCCACCGTTTTTGCTTGTTTATATTCCTGCACGCTCAAGGACTCAGAAGAGACACAATGGGGTAAACGGTTATGGAACACGTGGCAGGTTTGTCTTCAGCGTGTGGCCTGTGACATCTGACATCTGACGTATGGTATTTGCGCGGACATACGACTCACCAAGTGTTACCACAGGGCGTAGCAAAGGCCACTGCACGAGTTAATCAGGTTGTCCACTGGAACGTTTGGGTTCAGTGGAAAAGGCTGTTCTGGATCAAATGGCTTTTGGTGATACGTGGGGGGTCATGTTTGGCATAGTTTTAACGCCTTCTTGCAACTAGGGTGAAACCAGAGGAGGACCTGAGGAAGGAATGTGGATTTAGACCTTTTGAATGATGATGTTGAGCGGCGGCTGCTCGGTTGGTTCGTTGCGGTCGCCGTGTTAATGAGCACGCTCTTCCCTGAGTCAGCCAAGCTCTGGGACAAGCACCCTCGTGGATGCCTCTTTTTCTTGGTGACAGTACAACTGCAGTTCTCACATGCTCAGGTTTTTATTTTCTATTTTTTTTTTTTTAATGGGTCCCTCATTATTGCTTTTCAAAGAACAATGGCTGTCTTTGTGAGCTTTCCACAGAAAATCTTCTGGTTTGGCTCCCAACACCATGTGGTCATGAGAGGGATCGTGCAGTACGCACTTCAGTGCAAATATAAAAGCCGACAAAAGGAAGAGCTTGCCATCCTTTGGTCGATCTTGGATCCCGTTGTCCTCAGTAGCTGCTGTAGAATCAGCTTTTTCTACACGCAGTTTTGGAAATTGAGTTAACATGCCTTTCTCACACAGTAAAGACAGCTGTTCCGGACCTACAGCAGAGTCCTGCCGGCTGCTCTTCCACAGCTCTCTTCCTCTTTTGTCCCACTCCGTGCCCTGGGGGTTCAGTGGTGTTCTGAGGGGTTTTTCCTCCAGCAGTTCTGTGCATGTGCATTGTACAGTGATGTGTCCCCTCATTTCTTTTTTTTTTTTTCTGTCCTCACTCCTCTTCTCTTTGTTGGGGTCCTGCGATGCCTCGAGAGTGCTGGTCAAGCTGGAGACGGAAACACGATCTGGCGGCAGGGACAATAGGGGTCGAGGCGTGAGGATAGGGAGAGAGGTGAAGTGGCTTTGTGAACTAACCCCCCTCCCCCTACACATCTATAGGGATGATCCCTGGTGCCAGCTGCTAACTGGCTTCTAGTGCCATTTATCTTTCTGCCAAACCCTTTATTGGCCAACCATATTTTTCTGGTGTATCGTGATTTAGGGTAATGTCTGCTTGATTATGAGCAAAAAAGATGCATAATTAATCTATGAAACTAATTATTTGTATTCAGTACTTAAAATTTTACCTAAATAGTTCACATAGAAGGAACATGTAAAATGTTTGCCTAGTTTGACTAGTCCCTTCTATGACTTTTTGATCCAGGTGTTTACAGAGTTTCTCTTACTGCGTGGGCATAAATAAACGGCATCTTCTCTCATAACTGTACCCCTCCCAGATCTAGTTCTTGAGAATTCCACCTTCCCAGCTTCCAGAAAGGCTTGATAGACCCTGAAACTGGTCAGTAGATGTTGTTGTTCTTTCTGCTCAATAATGTGTGGAGTTCAGAAGAGCAGCAGCCATGTTAGTTTGTGTAATTCACAGCCTCAACCTTTGTAGAAATTCAGTGGGGGTGTGGGGGAACAGGAGGGGGATGGTTGCTCTTGCTTGCTGTCGCCACTGTAAACTGCACCAGTTCACTCCATCCAAGGCCTCCCTCCCTCCCTTGCTGTGGAGAGCATGGGAGCAAGTAAGTGAGAGAGAGAGTGAAACATGCAGACCATGCATGTGATGCAGAAGTGGCCCAGATTCCTGCATAAATCATGCTTCTCAGTGTGACTCCAAGTGTCAGAGACATCCTGTGATGTTTGCCGCTGTCCGTGCGGTTGCTTTGGGGGGAATGACTGGGTAAAGGGACCATAGTTGACCTGTGCCTGCACAAGTGTGACAACTGTACTCCCAAGGGTACAGTGTTTTTGCTCTGTTGTTGTTTTGTGTCATTTCTTCTTTCCTGCTCAGTCGGCCAGTGTTGCTTCCCTTTGGTTCTGTGACTGCTCTCTCTGTGGGGGTGGTTGCATTTCCCAAACTCTGGTTAGCTCAGATCACGTCTGCCTTTCGGGGGTTGCTGTCACTATGGCGCACAGCGTGGGACAATATTTCAACCAAGTGTAGCATCGTGTATAATGTCCCTTGTATTAGTTGGGGGGGAACTAATTCGCTGACGCTGAAATGTCAGTGTAACGTGAGACGGCAGGGTCACACATCTCAGACTGAAAAGCCATCAGATATAGTCCATGTTTGAAAAATTGTACAGTGATTTGCTGGTTAAGCTCTAATCTGGACATTGATGGTCTGTTGTCTCTTTTCTGCCTTCTGGTTTCACCCCATGGACATTGAGGAAAGATAGGATGCGTCACAGCAAATACAGCTTGATTTTGTTTTTTTTCTTTTTTTTTTGCTACCGTACCATAAATGGCCACAGAAGGTGTAGCAGGTGGTGCAGTAGTTGCAGCTGCTGCCTTCCACTCAGAAGGACAGATTTGAACCCCACCTCCTGCTGTAGTACCCTTGAGCAAGGTGCTATCCTACATTGAGCCAGTGACAGTGACTCAGCCATGTAAGTGGGTAAATGATGGCAAGTAGCTTGACCCCGAGTCGCTTTGGAGAATAGCGACAGCGGAAGAAAGAAGTAGGTTTATCTTGAAGCATTCCGGGTTTGTTAATTCTCCAATCGACGCTCGTGCAGTCTAGTGTTCCTTTGGCCGGCTTCTTCTGAAATCCAGGATGGTGTCTCCGTTTTCAAAAGTTGCCTTTGAGACACTATTTATTTATATTATTTCATTTAAAAGCACGGAGGCCACTGATGACTGCATTGATACATCGGTGACTACAGATTTCCTGTGGATGGCATGATTGTTGCACTTGGACAGTCAACAAGATGTGGAGGATGCCAGGTTACAAGCTATGGATGATTCTGGTCATGTCAGGCATCCGTCCAGCGTAGCGCAAGCCAACCAAACCATGGAACGTCTACATGCTAACGGCTGCAATATCCATAAAGACAAATGTTCAAGGTCAGAATGTTCCTTGCTCTAGGTATGATGAATTAGTGGCTGAGGCTTGTGAGCGGGGGTGGCAGGTATATCTTAAGCTGGTAGAGGTAGGTGCCAGAGGCTTCGTGGCATAAACTATTACTTCTCTGCTGTTTGGGTTTGACGTTAGAGGACGTAAGCTAAGGGAAGCGCTGAAGGAATTGTAGCTAGTAGCTGAGAGGGCTAGTCAGTGGCTGTGGTTGAGGAGAGCTCAACTAGAGTGGGGGAAGATGGGGTAGGTGGGATAGGGCGGCAGTATAGTTACTGGGGGCTACATGGACCTTTGACCTAGTAAGCTTGGAGGGGGGTGGGTCTGGGACGCCAGGCCTCACTGCTGAGCCATCCGGAGGTGTCGTGGGCCTAAGTCAACGAAACGCCGATGAATGATGGTGCCTACCTGATGACCCCGGTGAACAGCTTACAAAGTGGCGTGTTAGGGTGTGTAGTGTGTTAGGGTTGGAGGGAAGTAGGTGGGCAAGTTGTTAGACGGGTAGGGTAGGGCTCTATGCTTCATCCCAGTGGGTAAGCGCAGGATATCTGTCAACTTATCCTGTATATTCGTAATTAGTAATTTCTTGCTGTAGGTATCGCGTTTGTTCCAGGTTTTCTTTCCTGTCAAGGATGGTGGCGTTTGTGTAAAATTCGGAGATTCCAGACGAGATGTCCCCAAAAGTTAATGAGTTTAATCGGTAACTTGCCATGTTTGTTTCGCGTTACTCTTTAGCTGGAACTTGCTCGTGAACTTCCCTTCTAGGAAGCAGGTTGGCGGACGGGCCGTTGTTTCAGCTTATCTTGTGTAATGAGGAACATCAGAGTGCTGTCTGTGTACACGGCCATTGTGGAGCCTCTGAGAACACGGCCCAGTGCTCGATGTCTGCCATCGACACGGATGTTCCAAAGGACTGTGTTTTGCTTGGGAAGGGGGTGAGAGAGAGGACACCCTCCTCCCCCTCTTCTAAAAACAGTTTTCGGCTTTATGAACCGGCGCCCGCTCGCACCCCTCCCCCAGCAGCCGCGCTCTAGTTGCAGTGCTCTCGCTAGTGGGCCATTAATCGACTGTCTGCTTGTCAGCGCACCCTGCGCAATCGTGCTGACACACCGGGGACAGTGCCCGCCGGCTTGCTTGCTTGGTGCTGCGGGGGGTGGTCTGGAGAATGTGGGGCAGGTGGGTGTATCGCAGGGTTGTTCGTAAGAATTGAAATCGGCCATTGGGGGGGGCCTCGAGGGAACTGAAAGTGCTATAGTTTTGTGTGGTCTTGCTGGACCTGCAGAGGTTTTCCTCTTTATCTCGGCACGATCAAAGTCCTTCCTTCAGAGGCTTTGGCTCTGACCATGAACACGCCAGCTGGAATACGGTGAACCCAGGGCTACCAGGCCCATCTGAAGGAGAGCTGAGCATCCACAGATTGGTTAGTGCTCCCACCCCACATCCCCAATAGAAAGAAAGCAAGGTGGGGAACGAGGGGGTGTTAGGGTCATGGTCCACTGCGGGGGCCGAGCACCACGAATGGCTACGGGTGGGAGGAATTTCCCTGCATTCCGTGCACATTCCAGAGCCAGGCACAGAGCTCTGGGATAACACACACACACACACACACACACACACACACACACACACACACACACACACAATTGCTACCTGCAAAAAACTGTGACTGTCTGACCTTGAGTGTTTGAAGAGTTTTTTTCCACTCTTGTGTAACAGCAACACCAACTTAACAGGCATTGCAGTGTTTTCCACACACAATGTTTATATTTTTATATCAAAATTTGCAGGTATACAGAGTGGCTTTCCTATAGGATGAGGACATACTATGGTCTGCACAACTCTGCAGCTACATTCGTGACCTTGGTAGCAAAGATTTGCCGGTAGTTTTGGCACCCAGTGGCATGTGACCGGAGCTGGCTGAAGCGGCATGTCGCCAGCCCCCTCCATCTCGGGCTGCTCTAAATTTGGCACTTGTTCACTAGTTATTTGTAGTAATGCACAAGTTTCGTGTTGCTTCTTAAAATAAAAGCTCTATTTGGGCCCCTACCTTACAGCCACCGCTTCTAGAGGTGCCTAGCAGGATGGAGTTCATTCACAGAGCTAGATTTGAAGTGCAAGGGCTAGAGAAAAGCTGGTCAACAGCTGGTTTTGTTTAATTACAAATAGCCTCGTAAGTCATGTAGACGACATAAAAGTCTGGATTCGTTTCGACTTAGCTAATTTACTTTCCCTAACAAATCTAACCAAAGCCTGCAGATAGCCTAGTTGTTATAACCGTCGCCTTGCAGCCCCAGTATCCTGGTTTGAACCTCGCTTCCTAATGTGCTACCTTAAGTCGATATATGAATAATTACCCTACTGAATAAATGGGTTAACCGTTGTAAAGTTAATTAAATAAGAGTATGTCACCTTAGGCAAAGATATAGGTTAAATAAAGGTTAATAACAAGCAGCCTTTCTGTATATGTGGGGGGGCGAATCCATTGATCTTTGACCTTCTGATGGAAAGTATCTGACCACATTCCTGCCACTCAGCACCACCAAGTTAAATGACGCCAAAAGATTATGCGATCAAGCGCCAGTTGCTCTGTATTTTGTCTGCCGTGGACGTCGTGGCCAACAGAGCAAGCATTTGGCTGACTTGTACTCAACCTTATGGGTGCTGATGGCAGTACAGAGATGGGTAGAGTTCACATATCTCAGCTAGGTTCGCAGCCGAGCTGTGTTCACCTGTAACAGTAACGTACTTGTTCGCAGCCAGGTGTGTAAGCGGGCAGCTTGGAGATGTAACAATGAGGGTCGGATAAGTGGGGACAAAAGGGGGCTTGGAGGCCAGAAAGTGGCCAGTGGTGAAGCTTGAGCACCTGCAGCAAAAGAGGTTGCGTGTGGATTTTGAAATTGGGACCTTCCTGTCATAAGATCCAAATGCACTTTACTCAGACTGAATCACCCTTCGATATGTCACTAGTAGCAGTTTATTTTCGTCTTTTCATTTAAAATGGAATTTTTCCCATCGGTCTCTCCTGGGATGTTATGTGATCGATTGCAAGAAAAGTATGAGATGAGCACGGCGCTGTAGAAAATGCTCCTACCCCACTGTGATACCTGAGCGTTAATACAGGAACCCCAGCGATGATCCGCACACTTCTGGGTAACCAAGGAGCATAGCTGGCTTAGCATAGAATTCACAAAGTGGTAAATACTTCATGTTTTTGCCCCCTTTGGAACAAGTCAAAACAGAAAATGGGGTGTGCAGGATGTCTGCTGAAACTCTCATTTCCTGTCATGAGCTGCTCCCCTCGCCCCCCCTACAGTTTTTGGTTTTTTTTTTTTGAAACTGCTGCGTTTGCATTTGAAAGAGGAAGCTTCTGCTTGAACCATAAGAGTATTAAATCTCTCAAGAAATGCGTTTTATAACAGACCACTTGTGAAGTTTTTTGTGTTTGTGTACTCTTGGTGAGGTGTTGACCCAGATAATGCTGCAGCTCTTCTCACGTGGACGTTGCGAAAGTGCGGTCAGTCCTCGAGATCCACTCTTCCCTACAGAAAGGAGCGTTTGTGATAATTCACATGACCCCCTACGCCTCTTACTCCCCTGTGGATGGATGCAGGCATCTCTGCTTACCTTATGCTGAAGATAACATTTAGCAGCAGGGCCTCAATCCTCCTTTGTGGCGCGGCCCTGTGGGCGGCTTGCTGTGAACCGGCAATTTCTGGTGTTCCAGGCATCCCGATGTATCAGAAAACGGTTCAGACTGCATGTGGCTCAACACCCAATGTTCGGGGTGTAACACCCACATGAGCAGTACTGACTGTTCTTACTGAAACACTTCTCTTCATTAGCAAAAGGCAAAAATGGTGATGGGTATAGTTATGAAGTTGGTTGGCATGTTAACTGTGATGGTTTAATACTGAACATATGATGTTCTCCTCGGTTTTCCTGTTTGACCTTTTTTCATTTCTGTTTTTGTGGAGTTAACCATTTCGCTGGGAAGATGTCCTCCAGAGTTCAAGCAAAGGAGCAACTTTTGCCTGGGTGCAAAACTGGAAAGTAATAAAAGGCGTAAATCCACAGTAAATTCCTGCACTTGTTTCCTTTCCCTGAAATTATAGTTCTTTTCCTACTTCTTGGTTTGCTTTGAAACTGCAGCACAGTAAATTGGCACCCAGGAGCTGTGAATGTGGCCCAAGGGTTACGTCCCTCACAGAAGCTACCGGTCACGGGTTGGAGGCTTCCTCTCAGGTTTGGATTTCCTATCTAAGGAATGAGAAGGTTGCAACTGTTTAATGTACAAGTGGCAGGACATCCTGTATGCAAGCGGAACTCCATCCCCACAGAGAGCTGTCTGGACCAAGTCCTGTCCTCCTGCATATTGTGCAGTGGAGGTTTGGCCTTCCTCTAGCCGCAACCTTTGTGGTGCACCGGTAGGATGGGATGAGCCACAGGTGCGTTCTGCACATCTGTTCTTCCTGCTGCGGATCGTCTGTGTGCGACCTTGCTTTCGCGGCGCCTGCCGTGGTTCCTGCGGCCGATACTCAGGCCGTGTGCCATTGCCGTCTTTGCACGTGGGGGGGCTCGTGCGTCCGGTCAGCTCCTAACGCAATGCCAGGATATACGAGCTCAACCGCTGCCATAAAAACGTGCATCTCGGTAAGAAAACCGGCAACCTGTAGCTTGTTTGAGCATGGATCATTTTACAGCTCAAACGCGATGCCAACTAAAGAGCTGTGGCTTATCGAGTTGCACACAGCTCAGCTTTAGTCACTTAGCGGACTCGCATCCTAAGCGACTTCCACGGCTTGCAATTTTACACCTAATTCCTGCTTGAAAGTGGATCTTTTTGCCGAAGCGAGTCCGAGTGGGTCCCTCACTACCGCTACCTCCGATGACTTGAAATGGAATATTTTGTTCAGAAATCCACGTCTGTCTTCTTTATTTGTTCATTTGGGTCATTGTGACTTTCACTCTTGTACTGGAGCCAGCAAATCACTGTCCAGGGTATCTGATAGTCTTGTTCGTTTGACAGTTGGTTGGTCCACAAACCTGCGCTGCCAGTTTCCAACATTGTGCTCTGGGTGCGGTGTCCACTGTCCCCTGAAGTCATGGTAACTTGAGTGTGTGAGCCTTGTGGCCCGTGAGAAAGGGTGTAGACGGTGCCGTGTGTGTGTGTGTGTGTGTGTGTGTGTGTGTGTGTGGGAGAGAGAGATGCAGTCTTGGCTTACGTGGAAGCTTCTGTGCCGCTGGGCCTTGCACATCCCACCTGCGTGCTTCACAATGCTGCTTTGTTCCCTTGGCTTATGGTACTGTGGGATAACTGTCATATGAGAGCTGCCATCAACCCATTTCATCTCCAGTCCAGACACTCACTCTGGCCCCTCTGTTTTCAGCCCAGACCATTTTGGTCCATGGTTGCTCTGTATATTCAAATTATCGTCTGCATGCAGACAAAATGCTCTCCCCCCACCCCCTCATTCATTTTTTGTTTTTAACCACTGAAGTGAGTAAATATTTACTTCCTTCAGATCTGCAGCTATAACATAGTCAGACATCTAATGCTTTCTTTGAGTTGTTAGAGGCTGTTTCCACCCACAATGATGTGTAATATGAGTTGGAAGACAGTTTGATCCATCACACACTGAAAGACCACTTAATGTTCTGCTGTGGTGAAGTTTTCTTTGACACTTCCTAGTCTGGGTGCCTTTAAGTCTTTTGCTACTTGCAAGTGAACAGGAAGCTTTTCTTTGCTCGCCTGCAGTCTATTTCTGTTCCAGCCGTGTTGTGTAGCTTTATCGACGTGCGCCTCTCTTGATCAACAAGACTTGTGATCAGCTAAAGCTCTGGGCATGCAGTGTGATGGGTAGGACAGTTTTTTTTTGTCTCTTGCTCAGATTTTAATTAATTTTTTAAATCCTTTTTTTTAAAAAAAATTTTCAGCACATGTATGAAAGATGGACATATTTGCACCCTGTTTTCCATACGCGGAGCCTGTAGCCGGTGTTTTAAATTGATTAAAGAGGGGGGCTCAGGTTTGTTGACGGTTTTTATCGTGATGACGTGTCCTTGTTTTGATGTTTTATCAGCAATGAAGTGTGTGCTGTCCCGCGTTTCCTGCCACTGGTGATGGTGACACTTGTGACGTTGCACCGAGGAGGTTCAGAGTTTTAGACCGAGAAGAACAACATTCTCTGGGTTGCTGCTCTCGCCATGTTTCTCGCTGAACTATGTTAGTAAAAAATGGTTTTTATCACACTTTGGTTTATCATTTTTGGCCGTACTTTGGTTTCGCTTGGCAGGGCAGCGGAGGTGGTTCTCTCTCGCTGTGATAAGCTCTGGCCAAGAGGTTGTTTGATGGTGTGATGGAAACTGCAGCAGTAACTAAAGTGGTCCTTTGACCTCGAGAGAGCACCAGATTATGTGCCTCCTCAGCGCAGTGAAAAGTGCTGTTTTTTTATTTTTAATGAACATGAGCTTGATAATCCCTAATGAGGGCTGGTTTGTTGTTCTTAACTTGACCTACACTTCTAGAAGGCTTTCACACAATTTGGTCTCTTACTGTATGAGCTTCTGATAATACATTGACTAAAGGATAAACTAGCTGTGTCCCTCTCAGGGTTTTGTTTGACAGCCATTAGTGTAGGAGTCCTCGTCTTTAACTGCTCTTTCTGCTCTACATGATAAATCTAAAGACAAACGTAATGTGAACTCTGCTCTGGGCCCCATCAGAGTCCCTCACGACAGGACCATCCTGTGTTAGTGCTCCTTTTTGTGGAGAGAGGGGCCTGCCGCGCAGGTCTGATGTGCACCAATGCCCCCGGCCATGGCTTCCATCACAGCATCCTCCGGGTGGCCGCATGGTGTGTCTTTGGGAGGCGGCTGCTTTCTGCAAATGCAGCCAAGGTGGAGGCCTGCTTTTTTTCCCACTCCTTAGGGAAAGAGATATACACGGCACAGATGCTTACAGAGTCGGCCTCGTGAAACATCAGCCTTACTTTTTCATGCTGCTGGATGCTGCGAGTGCACGGCACTCACTTTATGCTGTAACGTAAGGTAAACGCAGGAGAACGCAGCGGTTTCACAACACGCATCTGGTTTTCTTAAAGTCCGTAATTTGTTGTAAAGCCACTTCTTTTCAGGCATATTTTTTGTTGTTGGCCAGAGTGGAGTCTATAATTTTGGTGGGTTAGAGCTTGGACGGTTAAGGAAAGATGGATATGCCTGTGACGGCTGAGTGTTCTTTTGTCCCCCCCAGCCGTGACATGGAAAGCAAGGACACGCCTCGGGGCCTGCAGAAGATGGAGGACCGTCCCGAAGAGCGCATGATCCGCGAGAAGCTGAAGGCCACCTGCATGCCCACCTGGAAGCACGAGTGGCTGGAGCGACGGAACCGGAGAGGCCCTGTGGTGAGTGAGCAGCCACCCGACCGAGAGGACAGCTTGTAGTCCCCTCGAGGAGGGGAAGAACTGCTCCTATAATTATTTAAAAAATAGTCTGCTGGTTATTCGCGGGATTAATCGAGTAACCGGATAACAAAAAAGTTTTATTAAACAGCAATAGAAAATATACAGGTGTTCCGTTATTACAGACTCTGAAATTCAGAGAAGTCGCGTTGTAAAGGCCTACTGTTGTACTGTGGGGGGCTTTACAAACAGAAGGTCCAGTAGACTGGAGTTTAGGGGCCAAAGAAGGCCTGTCTAAACACCAGCATTAGCAGAGCAAAATGACATATCTGCCAAAAGGTGTTGAAAACTTCAAACAGTGAGAGGGTCGGCAAACCACCATAACCCCCCCCCCCCCCCAGAAGGTTAGACACAATAATTTACATGTGCAGCAGTGCATCATGGGAGAGCCACAGCTCCCTCAGCCACTACTACAGTGTCTACTGAAGTCCAATAAATATCCCAAAATATATTTAGAATTACTTTCTAAAGAAAAATCAAAAATTAAGGCACTAATAGACAATTTTTCAGTGTTTTTAGTGCATTTCTCTTTTGGAAGATGGTTGTATCGGCTGCAAACAGCATCTGTGAAGCTGCTCCTCTACAAAACAGCACAACCAACCCCAACGTTTCCATTTTTGCAACTTTTCTGCTGTTTTGTGCCATAAAATCAGAATTTATGCCATTTTTTGTTTTTAAGATTTTAGCAGTTATTTTTTCCCCCAGGGGTGGGAGCGTGATGTCGCCCAGTCCCCCTTATCACAGATCAGGCACCTGAAACCGAGCAGACTCTTCGGGGCCATGTTTGCACATATTTGTGCAGTTTAAAACCTCATTCTGTCTCAGCTTGAGAGATTAATTTTTTACTAATGAAACCAAATCATTAATATCTCCCGAATCAAAACAAGGAAAGATGCTTTAAACGGCACAAAGGCAGAAGTAAACAATCTGCCCCTTTTTGGGTGTCTGTGTCATTGTAGGGGGGCTAAGTGGTGTCACATGTCACATAAATAGTAATTCATATCCACAAAACTAAAGAGATAGAAAGGTGCTTTACACAGCAAAAATGGGCACAATTGTAGTATTAATGAAACGTGGGTTTTTGTGCTCTTTGTACGGGGGCAGCTTCACAGAGCTGGAATTACCATCTCTGCACTCCGCTGTTTGCTGCCCCACATCGACACAGATGACAATAGCGTGTGTGCGTGTGTGTGTGGAAAGAGTCCTCAAAAACCCAGTGATGACACAAATTTGGAGCACAGGTTCTGATGTTCAGCCTCCCATCTTGCTACAGGGGGTCGGGTGAGGTTAGGAATGGATGTTAATACATTATTTCCATAAGGAGTAAAAAGTTAAAACGGTGCATAACCGTGGCTGAGTCGATACACAAACTGTTATTGTCCGAGAAAATCAAAATGCTCTATATCTATTAAAGAGTGGAAATGGCTCGGCTGGCCAGAGATCCGTGTGTTTGTGAGTGTACTGTAAAATGATGGAAAAATGGAGAAAAGCTGTGTGTTTTACCCTCCGTTTTAGAAGAGGGTGCCAGCCTACAGTAAAACAAAGTAAAGTTTGCTGGCAGCAAAACCTACATTAATCTCTTTCCATTTACATTTAGTTAGTATTGTTATTGTTTTGGTATTATTAGCATTATTACATTTTGTATATGTCATGTTCAAGTTTTATTTGTAATAATCAGTCTTTTTCCTACATGTGTAATAAATGAAGACAAATAAATGACCCCCCCCCCCACGTGCACTCAGTTAGTACGTCTTACCTTTAATTCCTCCAGAGAGTAAACGGTTAAAACGCTATAGGCTGTTTAACAGTTTGCGAAAGCAGCCAAATGAGCAACAATAATAATGGTATTTTCAATAACTGCGTGTTTGCAGATCTGTCAGACGTTGGTTCTGTAGCTGACTGTCTTGTCACTAATGACCACGTCCACCTTTCTGCTGGCCCTTCAGGTTGTCAAGCCCATACCTCTGAGGCCGGACGGCAGCGAGGCGGGTCGACAGGGGGCCGAGGTTGGCGGTGATAGCCAGTCTGCCTCCGTTCAGACACGTGGGCGCCGCAGCCCTTCCCCTGGGCCGTACTCCTCCTCGTCCTCCTCCTCTTCTGGGCGGACTGGTGGCAAGCCAGAGTCGCCCGGCGTGCACAGAAAGAGGGCCTCGCCAGTGCCAGTAAGTCCCAACATGCCTGTCTCAGCTATTCTTAAATATCTCATCTATACCTGCACTCACCTTCACATTCGTTCTTGCTATCTACCAAAGGAAACATCTATTTATAGTCAAAATCTTTTTGGTCCTCAGAATTTTAAGTGAAAAGTGAAATTGCCGATTGAGTGCCATCTCATCCATGCCTTCCCTCATATGTAATTGTTCAGAAGGTCAAGAGATGGACTATACTGGTCTTTGTGTGTGGGACAGGAGTCACAGGGGAGATGCAGTAGGGTGCTAGTGCTCATGGCTTGTGTGAGATTATTTACGTGACATTGGTGTGACGTGTGTAGTTTCAGAGTGGCCGAGTGACACCCCCTCGACGTGCGCCCTCTCCAGACGGGTTTTCCCCCTACAGTCCTGAGGAGACCAACCGTAGGGTTAACAAGGTCATGAGGGCCCGACTGTACCTTCTGCAGCAGATAGGACCCAACTCCTTCCTCATCGGTGGGGACAGCCCTGACAATAAGTACAGGGTGTTTATTGGGCCTCAGGTAAGACGAGAAGTGTGTTTCAGTGTCAGGTCAACGTAGCCTTGTGTGCAAGTGTGTGAGTGATCCATAGAGATTCACATCTACTGCTGGGGGACAGTTGGTGGACTGCTTTTGAAGAACAAAGTCACGAGTGTCATAATCCTGCTTTAACTCGTGAAGGGCTTTACCCTCCCACAGCAATGCTGTGCACCTTCGTCCTGTGACCTGCTGAGCTGGTTCTCTGAGCACATGCTTCACCGTGTGACCGACTGCAAACAAAACACTGAGTCAACACCACAGAGGAGAAAACTGTACATGTCCACGAGAAACCATTTCAATACTGGAATATTCAGATCAGCAGGATGGATGTTTGCCCCTGTAGTATTTTGACACATGCCATGCGAAGAGACCCTTTCTTGCCGTCTTCCACTTTCAGCCTTAATGACAGGAGCTTAATTTACAGCGTGAAGCAACACTTGAGGCTTTTTGAAATAGTCAGTGATGAGTGTAAAATTAACTCATTCTAAAATTAAACTCAACCTGTCTGAACCCTTTCTTTTGTTCAAAGGAACAATGAGGATTCAATAACCAGTTTTTTTTTGTTTTCATACAAAGCAGCTTTTTTTGGAGACGTTGAAAGGCAGAACTGTCCCTTCAGCTGAAGTGCACACATATTTTAGCTGCAAGATTTTTAGGAAAATCACTTAGTAGTCAAGGCAACAGTGGGGTTTCTGAGCTGAGTCACCAGGCAAACTTCTTCCGCCTTTGTGCTTCTCCTGTCTTCGTCATCCCACGTGTGTTTAACTGCCCTGCTTCCTGCCATGCGTAGACAGGCGTGTGTGGGTGTGTGTCCATGTGCTCTTTTATAGCCTCTTGTCATGGGACATCACGTTGATCAGTTTGGGATTTTTCATCACGTGTTCCTCATTAATGGACAGCTTGACCTGTGAGTGTGTGTGTGTGTGTGTGTGTGTGTGTGTGTGTGTGTGTGTGTGTGTGTGTGTGTGGGTAGTATGTCTGAAAGCGTGCTGGGGATGTTGATGTGATGTATGGAAAAGAAAGGCATCAGAACACTGCAGTGTGAAAAGTCATCTTGTGTGCAGACTTCTGAGAAAGTCGTTTTTACACTCAGTTGGAAACTTGAGTCTAGCACGTTTTTGCTTCTTGTGTCAATATTTGCCCAATTCTTGAAGAGACATAAAAGGGCATATTTAAAACATGTTAAGAATCTAAATCCTGGACCAGAGGAACCAGGTCTCTACTCAGTGCTCAAGCGTGAGTCTGCTGGACTGGGGCCTCTTGGCTGGGGATGTGAAGTCTTCTGTGTTATTCAAACTCCGTTCCCTGTACCCCAGACCTGCAGCTGTGGCCGAGGGACCTTCTGCATCCACGTGCTCTTTGTCATGCTGAGGGTCTTCCAGCTGGAGCCCTCTGACCCCCTGCTCTGGAGGAAAACCCTCAAGAACTTTGAGGTAATGCAGTGCATTGTGAAATGCCCAACGCAACTTCCACTTCACTTAGCTGGATGTTTGTACCTCCAGATGATGCTTCATTCTCTGCTGAATGCAAAGTCAGCGTGTTATCTTTCTGGAGTGGGGGATGTGTAAAAACTTAATGAACCGAATGCTTTATACAGGTGGAGAGCTTGTTCCAGAAGTACCACAATCGTCGCAGCTCGAGGATCAAGGCACCCTCCCGCAGCACGATCCAGAAGTTTGTTTCTCGGATGTCAAACTCCCACACGACTTGTGCCTCCAGCACCTCGACCTCCAGTAATGAGAACAGGTACGATATGATCACCGTCGCCACTGCGGAGCCGAGTGGCAACATTAGTCATGTTCTCATTGTCATCGTCTTTCCACGCTTGTGGTTGTGATTTGGTGTCACAAAGCCCACTGGGTCCGAAACGGGTGTTTATTGAGGTGTTAAGTCATCTCGAGAGTGTGATGATGGCCAGGGGAGGAACGGTCTAGTTCCCAGTGATGGTAACATTAGCTTCCAGGATGCTTGGAAGGATGGTTTCGGACAGTGGTTTGTGAAGATGCCAAAGGCTGACAGACTCTGTCATTAGGGAGTGTGTGTGCAGGCAAGTGAAGGCAGATTAAGATGGACACAGTAGTCTCACACACTTTTCGTTTTCTGTCCCTGGTGGTTGTGTTGTTCTTGAATAGCAGCATGAAGGATGAGGAGGAGCAAATGTGTCCCATCTGCCTGCTGGACATGCTGGACGAGGAGAGCCTGACGGTGTGTGAGGAGGGCTGCAGGAACAAGCTGCACCATCACTGCATGTCCATCTGTGAGTCCTGCTCACGTGCGACGTGGTTCACACACTTTGTGGCCAACAGCACTGCATACCTTAAACCATGTCTATGCATTGGGAAGATGCACTTGTCTTAACCTACATACAATTCATACAGTAAAAGACCGACACACGTGAGATGCTTCTTGATGGTTCAGCACTTCTGAAGGACAACGGGAGTTGAGGTGGCTGAAACCTTTACTTTAGATTAACCCAGTTTAATTTTTGTGGTTAAAACCCTCCCTTGGCTGGACATCAAATTACCAGCTAAGGTCTGGGTTTTACTTAAACAAAAGAGGAAGGCCTGAGGTAGAGCACCCAGCACGCCGTTCAGTTGGCGCTGAGCATCAGCTTCATTAGAGGTGTTTTCTTTTACCAACAGTTTGAAATATTGCATAAGGACGAGGTCACACTTTTTTCATTTTTTTTTGGCAACTGCTAAACTTTATTATTATATTTTTAAGGGTTTTGTGCATTGTTCTACCTGAGGTTTGCGACTGCAACCTTTCGATATGAAGTATAGTTCATTACCCACAGTGCACCCTGTTCTTTCCCTCAAATGACTGATTTTGCAGTAAATTGTGGGTTTTATTTCTCTTTGAAAACGCTGTACTTTTGTCTTTCCTTTTGCTTTTCTTGGCTTGCAGAGCCGTATTCTTTTTCAGCACATCGTGGTATCAGTTTATCTGCACACATTCATTTTCGTTATCCAATTTTAGAGAGCGTCGCTGGAAAATTGGACTAACTCCTATAGACGCCATAAAAACTTATTTATACTACTATCTGAATGTCGTATGTGCCTTCTGTGTGGAGTTGTGCTTTTAAAGCATCTCAATAGAATATTCTTGGTTCCTGTTCTGTACGCGACACCATTTGGCAGCACAGCAGCCAGGATGGGGTTGAGTTTTCCCGTCACGAGCAGCTTATAAAAAAACTTCACAAAAAAAAAAAAAAAAAAAAAAAAGCTCCTTGGTTATAATGGAATTGTGCTTCACTCCACATCTGCTTTGACATGCTGTCAGAAGACATCACGCTGAGAAGGTGCGCTGAAGTGTCCCTTTGCTCCTTTGCTTCGCAGGGGCCGAGGAGTGTCGGCGAAACAACGAAACCCTCATCTGCCCTCTCTGCAGGGCCAAGTGGAAATCGCACGACTTTTACAGGTGATGCCAGCGTCCGTCCAGCGTGCTCTTTGCCGCCGTACGTCCGACGACGCGACTCGATGTTTTTGTGTCGCGCGTTGGACGTGGCGGGCGGTTCTCGGGCCGCCGGGCGAAGGAGAGTGAGATGGGGTAACTTGCGCGAGGCAGGAAAAGCGGTGATGTCCTCGCTTTTCCAAACAAAGATTTTGATGAAATGTCTTTGAAGGCCCTGAGCAAATATCGTGCGACAAGTAGAGGCTCTTGCGGAGCCCGGTGCCGTTCACATAAAGCTTAATGTGACCCAACAACTGAGCCTTCGGTGGGAGCTGAAGAATGCGGGAGTCAACAGGACCGAATTAGACCGCTTCCCTATAAGCTCTTGAGCACCTCGTCCAGTGGGCAGGATTAATAATACCCCCCCTCCCCGTGGTCAGGGGGCCTCCAGAATACCAAGGTCCAATCTAAAGGCAGTTGTGGGACTAGCTGACGTCTGGCCGTGTGCCATTTAGAAGGTTTTTAGGGACTTCCCACTGTCCACTGCTGTGGATAATTAAATAATTCTTGGAATTTCTCCCACATTTTTGGAGTTCCTTTCTCACTTGTTCCAGCTAATGAAGTTAAGGAAGGCAAAACTCGCGTGCTGTCGGATTAAACGCGACATCAAGATCACTCACCTTGTCCTAAAACAGGCCATTGGGGGCATGTTATTGTAATGAAATGAGTTGAATTATTTATATGTTGTGCGCCGTGTCTGAAATGACAAGCTCAACAAAGGCAGCGTGTGTAGCAGCTCCAGGAGGAGGACTTGGATGGCAAAAGTGTTGATTTCACACCAGATAAAAAGTGCGGCAGACACGTGACATCTCCCGAGCACCGTGGGCAATTGCTTACCCATAATCCAGCAGTGGGGCCTGTGGCTGGGATATGTGTTAGTTTTGTGGCCTGTTGGATCCCCTCCACGTGGTTTTGAGAGCGAGACAACAAGGCACCAACCTTTGTTTTGTGCGTCGGCCTTGGTCTGAAGTGACAGCAGCTAGTCGGGGTTTTGTTGCTAATCCCTGGAGACATGAATAGAAAAGGCTAGAAAAGAGAAAGCCCAATGAAGGTTAAACTTACACACACACACACACACACACACACACACACACACACACACACACACACACACACACACACTCACCCCTGTAAATTTAAACTGGAAAAAATGTAATGCAGTTTAAGACTGATTAGTGAAGTAATGAGATATTTTGGGTTTTTTTTCCTGTTTTACTTTTCATTATCAGTGTAGAAGGAGCAATAATGGGGGAAGTCAAGACCTCAGTCTTTTTTGCCCAAATACATACTTCAGTACATCTTAAAAGCCGACGGTATGAGAAGGATGAAATGTTGGTCAGTAAGTGATTCTGAGCGTGTCGGCACATGTTTCATTAACATTTACGCGTTTAGCTGACTTTTCTCCAAAGCTGCACGCAACTCGGTAAACAAAACGGGTCCCACCACACGCTTGGATACGTTACATTTCCAACGCCACAATTTCCATAGCACTCGTAGTTCACGAGGCGGCAGATTGCGAAAGACTAACGTATGGGTTTCTGAAGCTGTAGAGGGAAGTGGATCTCTTCTGAGACCCTGACCTGCAAGGGATTCAGCAGTTGTGAGGGGAACGAGCGAGTTGATTCTACCACATCAGAGCAGAGATTGAGGATTTATAGACTTCTGACTTTGGATCCTTTGTGTGTTGGACAACCCAGAGCTGGATGAAGTGCAGCGTTCTTGCTGGGATGTAGGGGGTGATCACTGACTGTCTTGTAGACTGTAACCAGACCGTTGAAGTTCACAACCAAACCCTTGCGTGTGCATTTATTTTTAGATGTATTAGATTAATTTCTACAAGTTGAAACTGCTTGCTTGGATGGATAGATGAACACCAACATTTTTTAGACTGACTGATGTCCACCTGTGTGTTGCATGTAGACATTGATGTTGACCAGACAACAATATCTGTTCTCAGCAGCAAACCTTTGGTCATTCTGGTGGTCACTTCTTTGTAGGGTGTTTGACCATTTTTGGTTTGTTCTGCTTTCAGCCATGAGCCAGCCTCTCCTGTGAACAGTGCTGCCAGTCCCCCGCAGGCCTCGGGGCCCAGTGAGGGACACAGGCAAGCTCATGAAGGGGACTTCACCCTCCCCCACTATGGCGTGCAGCAGATCCCTCAGGCCTACAAGGAGCTGGCTGAGCCCTGGGTCAAGGTGGGCTTTGCTGGCCGCCTTCACTGTGTTTGTGTGTCTCTGTCCATATGTGTCTGACTGTACTCCTTTTTCTGCACACCTATATCCTCGTGACCCCTCTGTATCCGTACACTAGCTTCTCGCCTTACTAACAGTTTTGCCACTCTTACCTTGTTCGTTACTCCGTTGGTTGCTAAGTCCAAACATAGTTTGTGTTGCAAAATTTTTCTAGTCCCCATTTAAATAAACTTCTCCTCACAAACTCCCACTGGCTGGTTATTGATCTCCTGAACATGTGCAACGTTCATCTCGCTCGCAAACACCAGGCATGAGACCCGATCACTGCAGCAGGCTGAATCGATCTCACACTCTTCTCCTGCCAGAGTACGTTTCAAGGCCATGTAATGGCTGAGCTCTGAATTTCAGGCTGCTCAGTGTCCACCTGCCTGTGACAATATGTTCCTGCTCCTTTACCTGTCCGTGTCGTGGGCGAAAAGGCTGCCAAACTCACAGCCGCCTCCTCCGTGGACTGATGTTTGTCCGCAGGTTTTCGGGATGGAGCTGGTGGGCTGCCTCTTCTCCAGGAACTGGAACATTCGGGAGATGGCGTTGCGACGGCTGTCCCACGACGTCAGCGGGGCTCTGCTGCTGGCCAATGGGGAGCGCTCGTGCCCCGGGGCGGGACAGGGAGCCACGGCGGGTGGCTGCGACACCTCCGGAGATGTGGTGGTGGAGTCCTGTTGCAGCGTGCTGTCCATGGTGTGCGCAGACCCTGTCTACAAGGTGTATGTGGCAGCACTGGTGAGTCCAGCTGCAACCTGGGTCGCTCCACAGAGGGTTCCACTCCCCCTCTAGTGACACACCGGGGAGGTCGATGCCCGTGATGTCATCCGGTCCATTCTCCGCGATGACGTCAAACGATTGTCATTCTTGCATCCCCCCTTAATGAAAACCGGCGTCTCGGTGACCAACTCTGACTTTTCCTTATGATTTTTTTTGTTTGTTTGATTCATCTTCAGCCAAACCCAAACTTCAGACTTCAAATGATTCAGCTTTTTATACAACATATGGATCTGTAATTACGGACATCCGCAAAGTGAACTGTACTTATCTTTGTTCTTTGCAAAAAGGATGAATTTTTTTGCCCTGACGTTGCCTACGTTTTTTGTAGACGTCGAGCTGTGCGTTTGACTGGGATGTGTGAGGTCTGCCCTCGAAAGATACGGGCAACTGTGTACGAGGCGTTTAATGTACAGCTACCCGCTTTCCAGCAGTACAGCTATCAGAAGTGGACTAAAGGTGAAGTCCGCCGCAGTTTGCTGACTCGTATTAAAGTCCACTTCTACCAGGAAGTCTGTCCAGCAGCGACGATCTCGCCACGCCGGGCAGGTTTCGTTTTGCACTCTTTGTTTTTCTCCTCGTACAAAACAATACGGTTTGATATTTTTAACTTTTTTTTTTTCTTCTTCTTCTTTTTCTGGGCTTCTGGGACCTCGAATGTTTTCGTCAGGCTGCCGATTTTGCGAGCGCCATTTCTGAAAACAGCCCCGGTTTTGTGCTCTCCAGGGCTTCCTGGCGTGTCCTACGCTGACGAGGGGTTTCTGTGTGGCCGTATTCTTCCACACACACAAAGGTGGGGGGGTCGGGGGGGGCAAGCAGGCTCCGGACTAAAAATATCACAGGCACCACCGGCCTTCGGCGGAGCGCAGGACTGAGTTTAATCGGCGCTTTGTGAAGGCCGGCCGCTCCGAGGACAGATCGGCTGGAATCGGCTCCAAACGTAAGGGTGTTTCCTTTGTGTTTAGCGCCTCAGAGGCCGCGGACGACGGCGGCAGAGCAGAGAACGCCTTCCCGCACGGGGGCTCGGCTGACCGCCTTTACTGATTCCGGTCACGTGTCGAATCGAGTCTCCCTCGCAGCGAAGGCCAGTTGAACAGAAGTTCCCCGGAGAGTTTAACTGGCGTCTCGGTTTGTCTGCGGCAGCTGGGAATACGGTGATTAGAACTGTTACCTTTGCAGTGGGATGGTATTGGGTTCGCGGCCCGTTTCGGGAACCTCGAGCGGGGTACCAACCCGCAGTTGCTCCAGTAAAAGTGCCAGTAGTTAAATCGCTGCA
Source organism: Arapaima gigas (assembly GCA_900497675.1). NCBI lineage: Eukaryota > Metazoa > Chordata > Actinopteri > Osteoglossiformes > Osteoglossidae > Arapaima > Arapaima gigas. Next base: position 575,590 of record UFQX01000459.1, on the reverse strand, counting down.
AGTAGCTTAGTATGGAGAGCAAAGCAATAAAGGAATAAATGTTAGGAATGAGTCGTGCAGACTGCTGGTGTGTTGGACTGTGGCAGAACTACCGTCCTCAGTAAGTAGAGGAATGCCAATGATGCGGAGGCCAGGCTGCCGCCGGCGGAATGTGGCCCCAGCACCTGTCTGCGGTTGGCGTGACCCCCGGCAGGCTCTCGGCCGGGTCGCCTTGGCGCCACACCGGTGACCCGCCCCGTGTGTCAACCAGCAGGTCAGGGTAACAGGAGGGTCGGGCTCCGGTGGACAATTGCGGTTAGCGCCGGCTGTCCAACGCTGCTCGTCCTCGCGGGATGCTGCGAGCTGTCTGTCACAAGTGTCACTGGCCGAGGTGGCGCGAGGTTCCCTGGAACGGTGACAGGGTGCCGCTGTGCCTCGCTGTCTGTTAATCCACGAGGGGGCCTGGCAGAGACGGCCATTATTGCAGAAAGCCTTCTGTACACTGGTGACGTGGGGGTCATACAAGCTGATTATGAGCCTCTTTAGCGGCGTCACCTGGGGACACTTTGCAGTAAGAACTGTTAGGCTGAAATCTATACGTCTATTTCCCTCTCTTCCTTGGAACAGCACTTGTATTTTTGTATTTGTTGTATTTCCTGTGGATTCTATATGTGCCGCTACCAGTGTAAAGTGCGCTGGTGAAAACGGAGGTGTTGGACCAAGTGACTGTGCCTCAATAATAGATATTAAAGGTAGCTGCTTGTGTCCAGGTTGGTCGCAGACAGGAGCTGCCTGTATAAATGTGTGACCTGTTTGATGACCTGTGCGTGTTGTCATTGTGTCCCTTGTCCAGAAAACACTGCGGGCCATGCTGGTGTACACCCCCTGCCACTCGGCGCCAGAACAGGTGCGACTGCAGCAGCTGCTCCGGCCGGTGGTCGAGACAATCCTGGTCAAGTGTGCCGACGCCAACAGGTAACACAGCTGCAGCGCACCGCCGTATCGTACCCAGTAAACAGCAACCTTACCCCCCCCCCAGCTGCTCCCGATTCCCGCAAAGTGACTGAACATTGGAAAACTGGGCAGTGAAATTGCTTTTAACATGAATTATTTGTTCCAATCCCATCCCAAGTTCACCTGCAACGGTGTCTTATATAAGGAACATCTTTTGTCATCTATGAGCCTTGCGCATGCTTGGCCTTCTCCAGGCGTTTAACCTGTTTCTTCTTTAGGAGCCTTTTTTGTAAATACACAACTTTAATAAATGAGTGAATAAATAGAGGAATAATCAGAAAATGATTCCAGTTTAACAGTGCAGGATGCAAGCAGGTGGATATGGAAGCCAGACTGGAATACAGTGGAACACTAGATTGTAACTGAGGGTTGGCTGCCCTCTAGTGGTTGACTAAGTTATTACCCGCTAAGCTCGTTTGCGGGTGGCGACGTTGTTGCGCGTGACTTGCGGGGTTAGATTTGTGCAACACAGCAGTGCACAATAAATTTTTTATACGGTAGTGCAAAGGAAAGGTGTACTGGTTAAGACACCTTGTTGCATACAGTAAGAGCCTTTGCTTTGTGATCAGGTCCCAGTTAGCAATACCTGGTTAAACAAGTGGGTAAATCATTGTCAAAGATGGCAAGTTGTGTTGGTTGAATAGAAGTTAATAATGGTTAGAAAATAACTTGGAACCACAGAAGTATCGAGTTTACAGTAACAGTGCAGTAATGATTAAAGTTATTCGTGTATGGATGATGACATCGGTGTGTGAGATTGTTCTGATTTTTGCTGTGTATTGTCACAGCCGCACCAGCCAGCTATCAGTGTCCACCTTGCTGGAGCTGTGTAAGGGTCAGGTGGGGGAGCTCGCAGTGGGCAGAGAGATCATGAAAGCAGGTACGGTTTCTCCCAGACCCCACTGTCTCTGCACTTCCGCCTGTGGCTTTTGGGATGTGACGTCACCTACGACGGAGACGAAGTGGACGAATGGGTTCTCTTCTCACCCGACAGGTTCCGTGGGCATCGGTGGCGTGGACTATGTGTTGAACTGCATCCTGGGCTTGCAGACGGAGGCCACCAACTGGCAGGCTCTGCTGGGACGCCTGTGCCTCATCGACCGTCTCCTGCTGGAGTTCCCGGGGGAGTTCTACCCCCACATAGTGTCCAGCACCGACGGCCCACAGTCCCACACACTCGTGGAGAGGTAGGCCTACTCGCACGTAGGACTCCAGTGTCCCATTACCGCAGTGTCGTTTCTGACTTTGCGTATTCCTACGAGCACCAGAACAGAGGACGTCTTACGTGACGCAAGCTTGTTCCTTCCAGTCGCGTTGACAACAGCGGGCAAGGAGCCGTTCCGTTGAAAAGCAGACCCATTGTGCATCACGACTCTGACACTTACAACGTGTCTCTCGCCAGGTACCAGAAGCTGCTGGCGCTGCTGAGCTTTGCGCTGCAGTCCATCGACAACTCGCACTCCATGGTGGGCAAGCTGTCCCGGCGCGTGTTTCTGAGCGCCGCTCGCATGGTGGCTCGTGTCCCTCACGTCTTTGTCAAGCTTCTCGACATGCTGAGCGTCACCAGCTCCACGCATTACGCCCGCATGCGTCGCCGCCTGCTGGCCATTGCTGAGGAGATGGATATCCTGGACGCCATCCACCTTGGGCAGGAGGAGGCCAGGGCAGAGGTGGGCTTCCAGGAGCTGCCTGCGCCTGGCAACTCGCCCGACGCGACCGAGAGCAACTCGCCCGCCCACACCGTGCAGCTGTGCGGCAGGAAGACTGCGGCTCCCGGCGGAGGTGGCGGGAGAGTGGGCCCGGACGATGTCGCAGAGCAACTGGCAGCCATCACTGCAGCTCTGCCCTCAATGGGGGGCCTAGGAGAGCATGCAAAGCCCCCCGTTCAGGCTAGGAGCCGGCCGGTGAATCAGAGCCCAAGCTCTCCTTCCACCAGCCACTCCCAGGCTCCTCCGTCTCCTTCAGCCACTCACGAGCCCCCTAGGGCCAGACCTCACAGCTTTGTCCCCAACAGGTCTTGCACCTCCCCGCCGAGTACCCAGCGCAGGTTCCCCCCGCAGAAGGGCGCCGGCGCCGGAAGGGACCCGGAGAAACTCTCCCCGATCTTCACGCAGGCCCGCCCCATTGCCTCTGGCCAGATCCACAAACCAAAGCCATCGCGACCCTCCCTGGGGGAGGTGGGCAAGGCCCTCTGCCCGCTGGGTCGAGGCCACATGAAGCTGGAGCTGCAGGACAGCCGGACGGGCAGCGGCCCGCTGCTTCCCAGCGACAACACGGTCTTCACCCCCGTGGAGGACAAGTACCGTGGGCTCGAGGCCTCGGCTGAGCTCAACTCCAGCATGGAGGACCTGCTGGAGGGCTCGGGGCCAGCTGGCGACAGCACCGTCACCTTCTGCTCTGAGGTGGCAGTCGTGTCGCCCGAGCGAGCTGGAGCCGGGGAAGAGGACGACCGCGACGGCACCTACAGCGACGACGTGACGCAGAACCAGAAGTGCAAGGAGAAGATGGAGGCCGAGGAGGAGGAGGAGCTGGCCATCGTCATGGCCATGTCAGAGTCGCAGGACGCCCTGCCCACCATCCCGCAGCTGCAACTGGACAAGGGGGAGGACGTCATCGTCATCCAAGCAGAGGTGAGTTTGCTCTCCTCTCCGGCTGCTGCTGCACCTCAGACCTGGAGCCTTTGCTGGCCTGCAATTAGTGTTGTTCCACGTGACAAATGTTGTAACGTGAAGCAGTTTCCACCTCTTTATTGAGCGTTTGCCCTGCTTGACAACACAAGCGCGTGTCGGTCCAGCTCAACTGCCGTTTCCCCCCCCTCCGTCCACCCCACAGACCCCGGAGACTCTGCCGGGCCACACCAAAGCGAAGCAGCCCTACCGCGAGGGGGTCGAGTGGCTCAAGGGCCAGCAGATCGGCTTGGGCGCCTTTTCCTCCTGCTACCAGGCCCAAGACGTGGGCACGGGAACCCTCATGGCCGTCAAACAGGTGAGCCCGTGGCTCCTCCCACTTCCCCTTTCCCAGCACTCGGCATAGTAACCCCTCCACGTTAACGTTCCATTTTCATCATAAACCGTTCAAGTTCCTCGTGTTCCTGCTGCGCCCCCCCACCGGCGCTCTCATCCAGCACTGCTAGACGTACCAGGGACCCTTTGCTTCCTTTGTGAAGTGCATTTGTGGACTTGGGAAAATGGAAAGGTCCATCTTTCAGGTGACCTACGTGCGGAACACGTCCTCTGAGCAGGAGGAGGTGGTGGAGGCTCTGCGGGAGGAGATCCGGATGATGGGCCACCTGAACCACCCCAACATCATCCGCATGCTGGGCGCCACCTGCGAGAAGAACAACTACAACCTCTATGTGGAGTGGATGGCAGGTGGGGCGGGAGACCACGAGTGACCCTCACTCGTTTTTAGGAGTTTTTATGGGTTGGAGCCATTTTTAAATCGGTCACGCTCTGTTACCTGAGGCAAATGCCACATAAAATCCCCTTCCTCCTCCCCCCCCCCAGGCGGCTCTGTGTCCCACCTGCTGAACAAGTACGGTGCCTTCAAGGAGGCCGTGATCATCAACTACACAGAGCAGCTGCTGCGCGGCCTGGCTTACCTGCACGAGAACCAGATCATCCACAGAGACATCAAAGGTGCAGAAATGGCAGCTGTGTGGGTGGGGGGGGGGGGTGTGCAGTACTGAACTGAAAGGGTAAAAATGAAGCAGCTCTTCAGTGGGCCAGAGGGTTTTGGCTTCTGATGCTGTGCACTAACCAGCATCTCCTTCCTCCTCCTCGTGTCTGGCTGTGCCGCAGGGGCCAACCTGCTGATCGACAGCACCGGGCAGAGGCTGCGCATCGCCGACTTCGGAGCGGCCGCCCGGCTGGCCTCCAAGGGCACGGGAGCGGGAGAGTTCCAGGGCCAGCTTCTGGGCACCATCGCCTTCATGGCTCCCGAGGTACACGCACGCGCCGGGGTCGGAACCTTCCTTCCCCAGTAGGGACGCTCGCCAGCGCTTCGTGAGGACAGCGCCCTGCCTTACGCACACACCCCCAAATGAGGCCCCCTGCCGTTGGAATTTAAATGTCAATGGCCACTGAGAGTTTGGAGGAACCCGGTGACCATTATGTGCAGCATTCAGAGTCACGTGTGAGGGGAAGCGCTGGGTGAAGTGGATTTGGATTTCAGTAACCGCTGAGTGAAAGAAAATCGTAATCCCTTTGAGACGCTCACAATGGGCGGCCTCTTAATGCCTTGTTATCGCCGTGGCTCTGACCGTGATTAATTAGGGGGGTTCGGCCAGCCACGCCACCCCCCCCCACCCACCCCGCAGGCCGTGGCTTTCTAACCCTCACAGCACCGTCCCAGTCCGTCCTCCCAGCATCCAGACCTTAAAAATGCTCTGGGTTTTGATCTCAGACATTAGTTCAAGGGTTCAAATTTAAACTGAAATGGTGTTTTGATACATGATGAGAGTTCTGTTTTTCGTGTGTGTGTGGGGGGGGGGGTCGGCACCGATCAAAAGTCTGATTTACAGGGACGTTCGGTTAAGTTTTACTCGGTGTCACCTACGTACTCAGATTTTTCGCCGGCGGTGTGTATGGACATCTGATAATGGAGGTCCTGACCCCGTGTGACCCCGTGTGCCGCTGCCCCCCCCCCCCCCGGGTTTCGTGCTGCAGGTGCTGCGCGGGCAGCAGTACGGCCGCAGCTGTGACGTGTGGAGCGTGGGCTGCGCCATCATCGAGATGGCCTGTGGGAAACCGCCCTGGAACGCCGAGAAACACTCCAACCACCTGGCGCTCATTTTCAAGGTGAGAGCGAGCGCAGGGGCTGCGTCCCGCCGAGAGAGGGGTCACTTTCGCCCCTTAGGAGGTCACGCATCAAGCGTTGCTCCCAAACCGTACAGACGTGGCCAAAAGTCCCGGTTCCCCTGTTTTTAATTCAAATAATGCGCTGTCCTTCTAGAAAAGTGTTGGTTGAAACATTTTTTTGACATCTGTAGTGGCATTTCTGCAGTTTGGGGGGAATAAAACATAAGAGAATTGTTGATTATTCTACTAAGAGGTTCTAAACTGACCTGGACAGTGTTTTTGGTTACGGGGAATACCTGTATTTTAGTGATACTTCCAGCCGCTTCTTCTCCTGTAACTGGGAGAGAAGCTGAGAGACCCGGAGCAGTTTGCCCACGAAGACGTGTAGAAACGTCACCGAGGGCTGCGGTCACCGCCTCCGGAGGCCGAGCTGCCCGGTTTCGAGTCTGGGCCACTTTCGTCCACGATTCAAAAGCCGAGTTTCTGTCCTATTCAACGCGAACAGCGAGAAACAAGTCGGGCTCGGCAGAAATGTGTTTTTTGGCCGACGTGGAAGGGAACCGGTCCCGTCAGCCGCGTCTGTACAAAGCATCTTATTGAGGATATTCTCTACTTTTTAACCTGTTCGGAGAAGGACTCGGACACCTCCCGCGAATGCGTCTGCGTTTCGCTGCTTTTCGGGGAAATGCGGCTTCACGGCTGAGGTGTGGCCTCTCATTCACGCAGATCGCAAGCGCCACCACGGCGCCCGCCATCCCGCCTCACCTGTCCCCGGGGCTGCGTGACGTCACGCTGCGCTGCCTCGAGCTGCAGCCCACGGACCGGCCGCCGTCGCGGGAGCTGCTCAAACACCCCGTGTTCCGCCTCAGTTGGTAGCCGCCTGGAGGACGCCTGCGCCGTGCTACTGAGGGCCCCCTGCGGACGCCGGCCCCTCGACTCGCGGTGGGTCCGGGCTCCCCTGCGTGGGCCTCGACCTCCTCGTGCAACGGGCACAACCTGCTGTACTTTGGCACTCGATGGCCTCAACCTGCTGTATCCTGGCGCGTGACGGCAGTACGGTGCTGTACCACATCATGCCGCAGCCTCGACCTGCTGTACCTTAGCATGCAATAAGTCGCAAGTTTTGCTTCTAAATGGTGCCTTTTTTTAAAATAAGTGTGATGTTGGTCCTCTCTCTTATCCAGCTTTAATTATAATCGTGTCTTTGTCCAGTCCTGGACGGTCGGACGTGGGTATCGGCAGCCCCGCGGCGAAGCGGTCCGTTCGGATCGGGTTCCTCTCCTGCCCGCCGGCCGACGGTCTCGTCAGCCATAAACGTCGGACGGCGGCCGGAGGCGCGGGAGACTGTCAGGATCACGCTCGGCTCGCTCTGCCTTCTCCCGCAGCTGTATAAACAGTCCGAACTGTAGTTTCCTTCTGAGTAGAAGACAGGAGTCATTGAAAGGTTGTTTCTCGCAGTCTGTCGGATCTTGTGGAAACCAGATTTCTAAATGCAATTCTGTAAAGATGCCTTTAACGTGTGCGTTTTACTGTCGGCCGTCGCGTCGTTTTTCTTATTTTTTGGACAGATCTTTAAAGAGTTTCAGGGAAAGGCGATATTTAGCGGAATCGTTGCTTTGTAGGCAAAGTGCTGAATGTGAACGCTCGCAATGGCGCAAATTCAAAGATTTGTCTCGATTTTTGTCTGTTTTTAATGGAACAGAACATTTCGTGTGTATATATATATATATATATACACATACACGTACGGAAACTCTGCTCTTGCGGTTTCGCCGGGATCCTGTTTGTGGAAGACGCGCTGAAGCGTTTGGCAGCGCGTCGGTGAAAGGGTGTACGGGCCGGAGTTGGATGAACAGCGAATGTCCTGCTGCTTTCTTTATGTCACATTTCGGACTTGTGAACATAAATGAAACTAAACTGTTGTTTTCATAAGTCCTCAAGTGATGCGGAGTTAACAAATAGATCTACTTTTTATAACTGGTCTGCCATTTTCTTTTGGTGCTGTTCCTTCGTACATAATAATACTGTACTTAATCTTTGACACCTTTTAGAAATGATCCATATATATATATATATATATATATATATATAAAAGTTCATCTGAGGTTTTCCGAGTCTTTTTCCACCAAGTGTTTTTTCATATAGTAAACTGTCGATGCTGTAAACTTTTTGGTGGATGGGATGTGTTGCAAGTATATCGACGCCTAGATCTGTTGACCTTTTTTCTGAATTTAAAACAAAAAAATGAAAGTTCATCTCTCGATTAGACGTTTAGCGCATGTTTGATTTGATAAACTCTTCAAGTGTTGTTCTTGTCATAACGGGTGGGTTTGGAACGAGGGTCCGCGTCGAGTGCCGAACGAAGCCGATGTGTTCGGAGAGCAGCAGATGTCAGTTTTATGCTGCCGATTTGAAATCCCCAGACGGAGAGAATTGGATGAGAGATAAATAACGTTGATGACAATTTGAGAAGGAGCATTTTAAACAAATCAAAACTTTATTTAAATAAAAATTCTATTTGTTTATTTTGAATACAAGTGTGACAAAGCTTGAAGAGTTAATGTAAATAAATGTGAAGTTTGGTAGCTAAAGTTATTGTACTTGACTATTTTTTTATACCACACTTCTTCCATAAATACAAAAACTTTATTTTATTTTTCTTTTGTTGTCTCTGCTTTGGGTTACTTTTCTTACCTTCCTTTCAGTGTCCTTTTTTAAAGAGCTTTAAATGTATGCACTCTTGTCATTTTTATATTTTGGAAGAGAATCTATTTCTGTCAAATTCATAAAGTCTAATCAGTATTACTTCAGTTTGCCTGTTATTTCTACCGATCTCTCGATGCCTTTGAATCTCCCTGTTCTCTTGTCTTTGCCAGCTGACTGGCCTATATTATGTATTTTTATTTTTTCTTATTTTAAAAGCAGATGTGATGTAATCTTATTTCCTCTTTGGATTGGAGCTGGACTGAAATCATCATGTGAAAATTTTGTCATTTCCTTTGTTGCTTGGTGGTACTTTTTTTTTTTTTGTAAAGAAACGTCTATTGCTGATTTATTCCAGTTTCTACTACCTCAGGTGTCCTATAGTTTTCCTTCAACCAAAGTTCACTTTCTCAAAATATATTCTGTTTGACTGCAATGTTTTTTTTTCTTCCTCCTTTTAAAAGATTTCCAGGGCTTAAGGGCTAACTTCTATTAGCACCTTTTATCATGCAAATAAATGCAAATCTCTGGGTTAAAATTTTAAAAAAGCTCAAATTGGCTTAAATGTATCCTTCTTGAGGTTAAATATATCAAGATATTTTAATTATTGAAAGGTTTTTACCCCATCTGGTGCATTTTATAGCATAATTTGGACTTATTTTGGTGTTTTGTCTTTCTAGTAAATAAAAAGGGGAAAAATATTGGTCCTGTTGTACTACATTTTTTTCCATATTGAATTCATTTCATGTCCATCATCTTGCAGTGTACATCTGTTTTCTTCTCACCGCAGTTAAGCAGTGGAAAACTGTCTGTTTCATGTTGCTGACATTCAGCCTAAATGATTGACTTGGTGTGTGTGTGTGTGTGTGTGTGTGTGAGAGAGAGAGACTTTCATATACTTAGTGTGGGACTGGGATGAGATACTTTCTGCTCCATTAAGTTTGTATGTTGTAGCAGGAATATGGGGGGGGAGATTTACTAAAAAGCTTGATTCTCCTTCCAAATTCCTGCTAAAACACACTTTGGATTTGGCTTCTAATGAAGGAGCGGAATAGCGGCTGATCAGAGTGTATTTTACTGTGAAGATCTGCACCAGAAGCTCCCTTCACTGTTCAGCTTCACATTTGAACTGCATGATAATTCAGGTGAATTTTGAGACGGCTGGTTACCATTTAGAGAGTTTTACACGATCGTCCCTGATACCGGCAGAGAAACTCAACATACGGCACCTGAATACCTAAGACACTCTAACACACACAACAATAAATATTAACAAGCAAAAAAAACATAAGTAACCATTAAATAAAAGTAGTAAATAGAGTGTAATAGTTGGCAGGTCCTTCTTTGGTACTGGAGGTTTATGGCTGCTGATAAAAAAAAAAAAAAAAAAAAAAAAAAAAATCCCTAA